>CM034148.1:373333838-373933838 GCA_019776745.2 Taxus chinensis
GAGATGTTTACAATATATAGAAGGATGAGAGAGAGAAAAGGATGGAATCCCAAAAAAAATCACCAACTAACAAATAAGATTAAATGATTGAAAATAAGTGTGGTGACTTGTCTGATCCATTCTCCAATATTATTTTCGTTGTGGAAGAAGAAAGAGGACCAAATCTCATTAAATTCTAGCTACAGGGAAAAGTGGCACTACACTTTTAGAATTGGGGATTTTTTTTTTCCTTTTTTCTTCACCTATTCCCATCGAAATATGATTTTTATGATTCTAAATTGAGGGGCTCAAGGAGACCTTTGCAACAAGATCAATTTTGTAATATTTGGAGTTGGGAATCAAAAGATATTTTAATATTTGTATGTCGTGGACTTTTTTTTTTCATATACTCTCACCAAAATCATATTATCATGTTTCCATGATGTAGGTCATGAAAAGACATTTTCAACGATATAGAATTTGTCCAATTTGGAGCTCTGGATTGAAATATATGAGAACTTGAAGTTTTACATGTCGGGAAGCACATGAATGTGACACGTGGGGGCCTTTGATTAGGTCACATATTCCCCTTTGTTTATGTGTGCATAATTTGAATTTTTCCATGTGTCAGTGTCTAGTTGGGTCACGGGGTTAGGTTTTGCTTCCTTTCCTTTGTTTTTCCTTTGCATTTGCAAGTGCGTCTACTTCTTTATAAAACATAAGCCAATAATCCAATGTCACACTCCTTACAAATGTCAAACTATCTATGCACTTGTACCGGCCACTATGAATCATAATCTAATGAAATATCTCCACACTACTTCACAAATAAATTTTTCAATAGCCCTTAACTGACCACTACAAAGTGTGAGTAGATGAGAAAGCTCCATGCTCTTCACAATGTCAGTTATTTTGATTACCTCCTTTAACATAGCACGAAGTACTAAACAATGTGGAAACCCCACATCCTTTGCAATTTTAGTGTGTCAGATCTTTTAAAAAAATTGAATGCCCATTACAAAGCATGAGCCAATAGGAAATTTCCACAACGCTTTGCATGTCATTTTGTTTGATATCCCCTCACGATGTCAAACTTCAAAAAGTGAGCCAATAAGAAGGATCCACATAGCTTTGGATTTTTTAGTTTTTAGACTCATTGGTTGTTGGCTTTGAGTTGTAAATTTTAACTTGTGCTCTTCCCAGACCTTTTTACCTCATGAAACTTGGTTGATTTCATGGACTTGAAGTCTACAAAACTGAATTTCTATGAAGAGACCCAAAATCCAACCACGTAGCCCTTCACATCATGAGTGCTTGAATTACTTCGGCGGTGTATACTTTAATGGGTGCTTGAATGTCTATCGAATTTTGAATATAACCCGCTAATGAATTAGCTAAGTCTCCCACATGTCTTTTAAATTCCAATGACTGGTGTTTTTGGAAAGTGAAAATTGACAATCGTTTGAACGTATTTTCCCCCTTAAAATTAGCTAAGTCCATTTTAAATCTTGTTAAAGACAAAATAACCCTGGGGGTATTTTGGATAACAGACAACTAATTTTTACTGCATAATTTCAATACTAAAATTTAATAATTGTCTTCTTCCTATTAACATGCTATAATTAGTGATTTTCTACTAATTAGCTAATGTTCACCATCCTCTTGATTAATTAATAATATCTCGTTCGTTAATTAGTCTTTTATTCATCCTGGATGTCAATTAATGTCACTTCGTTAGTTAAAATCCCATTTATTTTTAATTAATTACTCATTATTAATTAATTACCCTTTCACAATATTGTATTTGATTAATAAATCATATTATTAATTAAATCCCCCTCTCAAATCCCTATAATTCCACTCATTTCCATCCAAATCATCTACAAAAAGATTTTATAAGCATGTGGTTTATTAATTAATCTTAATTGATTAATTAAACGTTCCCTACTTCCGATGGGTCACTAATTCCTAATTAATATTTTATAAACATGTTTATCCAGTCCTAAGTCTACATCTCCTTTATCCCACATTCACTAGGATGTACAATTCTCCCAAATTGGAAAGCTATATGAGTGATTTAATAAAATCTGAATATTTAATTTAAATCTAAATGAAAAGATCTACTACAAATGATATACACTGAAATATAAATGTTAAATAATTTATTAAATACTAAGTATGAAAGGAAATGAGATCGGTAAGGTACTTATCTTAATTTATCTTATCCTGCAGTAAATATGGACTAGTCAATGTGATCAAACAAGAGTAAGGACCCTCACAACGAACCATAGAAAAATGTAACTGAGGTAGAAATGGATGGACTGGGGCACTTGTAGAAAATCTAGGGATCTGGTTCCCATAGTATCGATAGGGTTCCACAATTATTTTCCTTTTTTCACTACAAGATCACACAATAATCCTCAGAGCTGTTGTAAACATGTAATGAAATAATGACCTGTAAAACCCTCAAATAAACATTAAATCCTAAAAATAAAAGATGCATAAATGAGGGTTTAGACTATCCTTAGCCACCAAAATGGTATACTTACAACTAAGAATTACACTACATCTCATACCCAATGTAGTTCTGTGTGTGTATGTCCAGAATCATGCCCTAGGTTTCTCTTGTGTCAGTCGCACATGGATAACAAGTAAGTAGCTAGATGTATAATGTAATAAATGTGTGCATGGAATAGAATGGAATTTCTGCTTATGAATTGTGATGTACAAAACCAGCCCTTGTGTCCCTCATGATGGAGCTAGATGTATTCAATAGAGCTATTAGATTCCTTTGATGGATGAAAACTTAGGTGGTGATAGTTAATGCTTAGTGCTTGGTCCTTTATTACGATCACATAACTTTATATTTATATGATTCCCTTGCTTGAATTTAATAATTAACCCCAAAAATGTCAACTACCAAAAAACATAAGATACTCAAAAGGATAGAAAGGAACCAAAACGTGTGAGTAAAGTACAAATAGGAGAGGGGTGCACAGATTGGACAAGGGTACCTAACACTGACATCCTAGTCTAGGAACTGGTGTCTAAGATAACAGATGCTAAAGACATAAAAGGTAGACTAACAAAGTAAGGTTGTAAGACTGAAAGCGATAATAGAAATTAAAGCAAGGTGGCCAAAGACATGGGTTAATTAATACCATTCTTACTTAGGAATCATATAAATAGTAGTATGTAATCGGGACTAGATAATTACCAAAAGTGCATGATTTTGTGTCTACAATAGGAAACCTAGTACCTTCCAACCAATCTACACCTTTACACATATTTTAATCTTGTACACTTTATACTAATACTTAAGAGAGAAGTTATATCATAGGAAAGCTTGTCAATTTGAGAAACCACCTTGCTAAAGTTGGTAAGAGAAGATTCAAAACATGGCCTTTAGGCCATGCTGAGGAGATCACTTCCCTTTAGTAGCATCCTTGATCATGTGTGGCTTGTATTCATCTTAGAAGAAAATATTTACATATTAAAAGCACATCCAGTTTTAAGAGGAGGTTTACATTCTTTATTTTTTAATGTTTAGTGCAAGTTTTAAGCTTATTTTTACACTCTATCTTGATGTATTTGATTAAATAATTAATCTAGTATTTAATTGGTGTTAAATCCTTTATTATATTAGCTTAGGTTCTTTAGCATGAATATATATGACATGCTTGGTGGGACACTGTATGCACCCAAACATTACATGGTGTAACATTAAAATGTGACACATTTCCAATGATGATAAAAACCTCTTCTAAGGTAAAAATGAGATCTATGTCCCTCCCTCTCTCCTTTTCATCCCCCCTTTGACGTAAATCAACCCTTTTGTTTTGTCCCTAGACTTCAATTTTTCTTACAAGACCATTTTTTACCTTTTAGCATTATTTTTAGAGGTGGTTGCATAATCATCACTTACCAAAGAGATTTGGTTTTGCAACCACCATGGTAGTTACGTAACTAGCCCTCTGGAAAAAATGAAAATCCTATCACCATCCAACATGAAATTAAAATATATGTTTTTGAACACATGTTTTGATTTTAGGCACAATTTTCTCCCTCGTTTCTCAACAAAATTGTCTATTTTTGGGATTGTTATATTATTATTAAATTCCTCTTATTCATTTAATAAATTTATAAGGTTGAATCCTTCTTCTTGGGATGATTTTTCACTTCTTGTTTGACACTTTTAGATTGACTTCTTATTTCCCATCATTCTATAAAAATTAAACTTTGACATGTATGATGGGTTCAATATTTTGCATTCTTCGTGAAGTGTTACACTACTGAAATATTGAGAGGGACTACACAAATAAACCAGTGCTTTTCATCTTGTTTTTACCTTTTACTCACACTCGGTCATTTCTTTACACCAAGCCATCCATAGCTAAGTTCTTGTTTTATTTTTTACCAACCAACATTATCACATCCCAGGATCAACTGAACATCATATTTGGAAAAGGAAACAAATATGAGGAGATAACATGTGAATTTCATATTTGGGAAGCTACCACAAAACAATAGTAACCAAGTTGGGGTTATTTTTAAATTCTTCAAAGTTTTATATATTTTTATTTATCGTCATTAGAATAAGTTGTGTGTTTAGATTATTAGAAGAAAAAATCATCACTTCCTACATATATTCTTTTTTAGTACTTCTTTCAAAGAATTTCTTACATAAATACTCTATTGATACATTCTTCTCGGCTTATCCCTATGGATCTTCTCAAAAAAAAAAGTTGGAGGAAGAAGTGAAGAGATCCTTGCACTTCTTTTATTATTTATTTCTTCCGATTAATTTAGATTTACTTTTTTTAGGGAAATTTCATATGGAAAATAGGAAATTTCTTCCGAGAATAGTTTCCCTTTATGGAAAACTTAAGGCATAAGCTTTGACAGAAGAAGTTTTATTTTATTAGTTTAATAACTTTCAAATATTGTCTCTTAAAATAGAATTATCAAAAAACCATGCCACATAAAAATAGCTACATCTAGTTATTCCTTGATCTAGTTTATTTTATTAGAATAGAAAATAGTTTTTATTTTATTCATTTCCCTGTGTCTATATTTGTAGATTTTGTTTTTATTTTAATTAATCTTGAAAAATACAAAATCAATAGTTCTTTAATTAGTATATTTCATTTTCATTTCTTTTAAGAGATTTTTAGAATAAAAACAAATACAATATATAGTTTGTTTTATTTTATTGTATATATCTATTGTAACACCCTGAACTGTTGTTACTTCCTCCTGAGCATTCAAGTGTTGATATGTGATTTCTTTTGTAAAAGGATGTGTTCCTTTGATTGTGAAGTCATGCTTGATATGGACTGTATCTTCTTTGAAATTGCAGATCTTTGACTGAGTCGGAATATGATGGAATCTTTTATTTCTTTCATTTTACACCTGAGTTTAATCTGATCTCGGAATGAATTATGGAGTTATCCATCTATAAGACCCAGTCTTGGATCAGTGGCATTGATCCAAGTGATGCTTTAAGTTTATTCGGGATGAACTAAAATTATAGACCTTACGCAGGTTGCAAGGTCTGAATGCGTTGAATAAGCTATTCCAGAGTCTAACTCAGGTTGATTGTGTTAAATGAATTGGTTCCCAATATCGTAATATCAGGAAGGTCTTGATCGTGGGCCAGGTAATAAATTCATATACATTTATTCCACTAGCCTATTGGCAGTGCAGGAGTGAATCCTGTTCATGAATGTATGTTGTAGGTTCTTTTTCTGAGCATTTGAAGTGTTAGACCTAAACTAGATTTATTAAGGTTAGTAACCTAAAACTAAACTAGGATCTATGGGTTAGATTAGTGTTAATCTAACCTAGGCCTAAGCTATAAGCTAAATGTTCTAAGTTAGTAACTTTGTGCTATGGAGGTTAGACTAAGTGTTATCTTAAATCCTAACCTAAGTTACTAACCTACCTATTGAACAAGGTAGAAAGGGCCCTATGAAAGGGTGCGAGCCATGGGCGGCAGTTTCTATGGCATTAAATGGATGGATAAGCATGAAGGACAGGTAATTTGGTAGAGGTTTAAACGGCTAGCAAGAGCCGACGTGGCAGAGTCGCCAAAGTTAGATATGGTCTTTGAATTTCATTTGTCCATCGCCAACTATGGCGGTCGGTGGCAATGGAAATTGAGCGGGAAATTTGGAGTAAATGCAATTAATGAATTTAGTCTTCGAGCTCGGGTTTCACGGGAAGGCATGCAAAATGGAAAACTGGTAGTTTGTTTGGTTTTTCATGCGCTCCAGTTTTCCCTCTGTCTAATTACTGGTTCTTCGCACCATTCCATTTGGTGTTGCATGGAAAAAATGAGTGTAACTCGCTCTTTACTCTGTCAAGGAAAGTTTATAAGGCATGGAAATAACAAGTTATTGTTGTTGAATCTAACGTGGAAAAAGAGGAGAAGGCATGAGCTCTTTCAGTGGTCTTCTTCGGATTTTTTAAGCAAATAACCAGGCATGTTAGGCTCTAACTTTTAAAGATCTTGCTTTCTTTCAAATGATTTCATTAGAACAACTCTGTTCAAATGATTTTCGGGTTCAGTTGGTTTTTATGGTATCCTTGCGTGATTTGTCGCTGTATTTTCTTAACCGGCTCGATTTTTCGAGTAAACCCTTGATGGGTGTGCATTTTGTTTCGAACGGATGTATTACCTTGCTATGTTTTGCATTCCAGTTGGATTTTGAGGAAATGTTACAAGGAAAATATTTGAAATTGGCTCTGTAGGAGTTTATAAATTGTTTCCTTGTTGGGTTCAGGCTACAGTCGATACTTGTTGTAGATACTGGTCGAAAAGGATACTGTTGGATTTTTGTTTGAATGTTCAGTATCATTCGACTTCTTTGTAAGTTCTATCGTGGTAATATAAGTGGTGGTTACAAAATCTTATTGGGTTTCACTATAATACTTAGGTTATTTTTGAATGGATAACTTGTTGTGTTTATAGTATTTTAATGCGACCTTGTAGAAGTTGTTTTTCCCTCCCTTGTGTTGCAATTACGGGATTTAACCCATTGATAGTTTGCAAAATATTTACTTATATACAAAATGACTCTGTGGAGTCCTTGGAATGGTTCGTATATTATGGACTACTGTAGAAGTTATGTATATGAATACTGGTAGTTTGATTCAGTCGGAGTCCTAGAGGGGTAATTGGTAATACGACTTCTGTTGTCTTGTTATGAATACCTTCGTTTAGCAAGAAATTTCTTGGTACAGACTCAGTTGGTGTAATTTTTATGTTTTCCTCTCTGTGTAAGCTTAGAGTGAATATTGTTGTAGGGGTTCAGTTGGAATCCTTGTTACGAAACCAGTATTTTACTTCTGTATAAAGCCTGATCGTGAATATTTATCATTATTGGCACGGTTGGAATCTTTAATATATATTTATTTTGTATATCGGCTTCTGTAAAAGCTATATCATGAATACTGTATGATTTTGGATATGGTGGGAGTCCTTGAAGGGTGTCTAGTATTTTTAATTTCATCCAAAGCTGGGTTGTGAATGTTGTTGTTATTATGAATACTAAATGTTATCAACTTTGGTGGAGACACTGAAAAGTAATTTATGTTGTAACATCTGTAGGAGTTCTTGCTGTGAGTACTTTTGGTATTCTTGATTTGTTGACATACAAATTCAACTTCAAATGAAACCTTTAATTTAAGTATTGGTTGAATTTGGCACTATTCGAGCCATGTTATGTTGTAAGTTGGTTCGATTCTTGATTTTTGTCCTTGCTGTGTTTTAGTAGGGATTATACTGAATTGAATGTTGATGTGAGTTTTGACTCAGTGGGATTGTTCTTGTGTTTGAACATGATTACGTCTTCTATTAGCATGAATATCTATTCTCAAGCTTGATTGAACTAAGGAGTTGTCAACTGCACCTCGACAGGCGATGGCATTAAATATCTTCTTGTTTGTCGCTTCGTATGGAAGGTTATGTGGAGTCTATTTGATAGATACTCATCTCTGTTTTGGCGTGAGAGCTACTGTACTGCTAGTAAGCTATAGGAGTTTGTTATATTTAATTTTAACAAAACTGTGGTTCTTCTTGTAGCTTGTCTGACTTATTCGTATGCGTATAAGGTGAATGCTTTAATCTCGAGGAGACGGTACAGTCATGAGCTTGTTTGAAGGGGAAAAAAAAATGAATGACTTGTTTTCTTTCTCTTCTGTTGAAAAGTATATGTTGATATTTTTTATCTAACCGTTAGAACTGTTTTTAACATATTGATGGAATCATGATTTGTTACCATATTCATTTTACTATGATGAATGTAATAATCTGTCTGATGTTTGCTGTCCTTGGAATTCAGATGGATAGTTGTTTGGGATACTTTCGTTCTTCTTGATTTCCAATATTTTGATGAAATATTTTAAAAGTATCTAGGACTATTCAGTAACGATAATTTGAGTTACGCGTTTATAGTCATGTTGTATTACAAAAGCATAGTCTGAAATATGTTTACTTGTTTGGTGAAATGATCTCATTTAAACAGGTTGTTTAATGAAAATAGTTGGTGGATTGCAATTGTTTTAAGAGTTAGTGCTTATCATCCTCAGTTCATTGAACTGACCCATGTTGACAATTTTTGCAGATGGTTGCCATAAGTGGTGAAAGCACGCAGATCTGATAGGATGTTCAGATTGTTTAATTTGGTTTTATGATGAATTACAACTTGATTCTCTAAATGTACTATATGAGGAAAGATGTTCTTTTTCTGTTGAAATATTGTATCAAGTATGCCGAATGCATAAAATGTATTTGATTAGCCTGAAGGGAACAAAGAGAGATATTTTTTACTTATATGTTTGTATTCTTATCTTTGATAGTTTGACTTTCTTCGGTTCAAAGATTTTAAGAGCATTGTTATTAATGTATAATTTGAAGACTTTTGTGATTATCAATGTAAGCTTGCAAGAATAAGTGATGGAATACTTATAATTGTTTAGTAGTTCTAGTATGTTCTATCTAAAGCTAAAATGGGAATTTAGATCACTGTCTTTCTGGAAGCTAGGGTTAAAATAATCCTGAGCAGGAAGTTAAACAAGATGAATAAATTATTACTTCCTAGTCTTGACCTATGTCAAGACAACGTTTAATTGGATTCTTAATCACTAAATCTTGATATTAATAAGTAAGATATAAATTCAGTTATGAGAACTGATATAAACCTAAAAAGGGTTTGGTTAGCACTCTCATGTGAAGGATAAGAGTAATTGTCCAATTTTGTTGATATAGAATTACTGTATATTCTATGAACTCCTTGATGGGACCTCTAGTCTTAATAACTTCTCTTGTGTATTGGGTTTTATTAAGAAAGGTCATTCTAAGGTGAGGAACCCAGGGATCGGGAAAGGCTAACCTTAGGGGAAACGTCTTTTAGTATAATTTAAACTCATCGTGCGTAACACTTATTATTAAATAGATATTTTCGAGACGGATTTAAAGGTTGACGGCACAAGTCAACTGCAGGGTTGTACCTTCGAGAAGATTAGGATCTTCTCGAAGATACAACAATGCAGGTAACTTATGACGACACCCTTTGCATTGATCGTTAAGATTTACACCTTTAACTCGAACAAGTTACTCTGGGACTGATTAGGAATGTGGTCACGTTATAAGGCTGCCTAGGAGATTCGGGGTATCTTGAAACACTAGTTTAACTAGGGTTGACTCAGTATGTCAGCGTATCCCTAGTCCTCGGGAGCATCCATATAACGTTGTCACCTTACTAATCCATTTCCAAGTGAATAACTTGGGATAGGAGAGATCGACAGAAGTCAGTATAAGAAATTCTACATAACATAGGAATGGGGTGAAGGACGTATTCCAAATTGACGAGTATGCCGTCAAGGAATACGAGACATAAGCATTATGTTTCAAATCTTTGGCCAAAGTATCGCAAGCTGCTGATTGCGTTGTCCTAAGTCACCTAGTCTAAGGGATGAGATGCCGATGAATAATGGTAACAATTATTCAGATAGGTTCCTTAGATAGAGCATTCTGAATCCCAGATTAGGGAAGAGAGCCACAAGAGGGATGTGTTAAATAAAAACGCTAACTCTTAATACACATGAATAGATCGGTAGATTACCGAGTCACAGAATGAATAGATCGAAGGTACTCCAAGTCATTACAGCTGCATATGGTTATCTGTCATAAGAATGGCTGCTTTGATTTGTGAGTTCTAAATTATGTATTTAGAACCAGGAAGCAAAAAAAAAAAAAAAAATTTACTTGTTCTAATGTATAAAATGAGGATGTTACAATCTTGGTATCAGAGCTGAAGGTTGCAGCGCTTGGACCTATTGTGTCCATAATCTGATGAAAACCTGAATTTTCTTGTAACAGAAAATGGTTAGAACAAGAGGGAACGTTGCGAATAATGCTCCACCTGAAGGAGGGGCGAAAACAACCCAAAAACTTGATGAGATCCTTGCTGCCCTGTTGGACACAAGAGATCGTTTAGCTATACTTGAACAGCAGGTAATGGGAAATGAAGAGGATGAAGAAGCTGGTAATAACAATCAGCAACCTCCTGAGGATAACCCCAATATGGGTGTTGATGTTAATGCTGGGAATGCACATGTCCAACCAGAAAACAAAAAGGCCAGGTTAGCAGCAGAACTCACTAATGATATAAAAAGGATAAGTCCACCTAAGTATGATGGCACCACATTAGGAGATGGAGCTGAGAACTGGCTCAGTGAAATGGAGAAGTACTTTGCAATAAGAAACTTCTCTGAGGAAACCAAAGCTATTTGGGGAGCCTATCAGCTTTCCCATGAAGCATCTTCGTGGTGGGATAGTCATAAAGCAGAGCTAAATATTGATGAGACCAACATTACTTGGGATCAATTTAAAGGCTATTTTAGGTAACGTTGGCTGCCACAACTTTTCTATGATAAGAAAATGACAGAATTCTAGAACTTAGCTCAAGGGAAGCTAACGGTAACTGAATACTGGGAGCAGTTTACAAAACTCCTCAAGTATGTACCGCAGTATCAAACTGACGAGAAGTTTAGAATACAAAAATTCATCATGGGATTGAATCCTGTGATAGGGGGAGAGGTCGATGTTCACAGTCCAACCACTATGGAAGGAGTTGTTGAAAAGGCCATAAGACAAGAACAGAAATTAAAGGCTATTTCTGCTCATAAGGAGGAAGTGCAGAAGAAGATTGCAAACCCTTCTTCAACCTCTCTTGCACCCAAAAAGGGACCTTGGAAAATTTTTGGAAACAAAAGTAAGTTTCCAGGGGATAATAGTAAGAAAGCAGTAGCAAATAAGCCTGTTGGAAATGTAAGGGATAATTTTACCAAAAATTATAACAATGGGCAGAAGCCCTATGGAGGACAACGTGACAATTACAAGGCTGGAGGCAATTTTGAGCCTAAAAAGGGACCTGTAGGAGGCTGCTACAATTGTGGCAAAGACCACTACGTAAATCAGTGCCCTTTGAAGAAGGATGATCATAATCAGCAGCATAAGATACATGCTGCAGTAGTAGACAAGCAAGCTAAAAAGCAAGTGACACCTATAGAAGTTCCGGGTAAGTTATTTGGCATACCTGTCACTATTCTTTTTGATACAGGAGCTACTGAATGTTTCATTTCTAATAAACTTGCTTCTAAACTTAAGAGAAAAGATGGAAAAATGGATAAATCTTGGACTGTACAGTATGGTAATAACTCTGTACATACATTGAGTATGTGTCTTTTTGGGGCAGTCCTTGACTTACCTAATTTCTCCACGGAAGTTGACCTCTATGTTACACCTTTGGGATCGTATGACATTGTCATCGGTGTCAATTGGTTAGCTGACCATAAAGCAAAGGTAGACTACTATGAAAAGAACATAAAATGTTTAGATGATCAGCTGGAAACAACAGATATTCAAGGTGTGAAATGGGAAATTTCAGTTAGAAAACTATCAGCTATGCAGCTTAAAAAGGCTAAAAATAAAGGATGTACCCTTTATGTAGTAAAGATATCTGAATTTTCAGAAGAAGATGGTGATTTCATGAAATGATTTCCTCTTCTACAAAGTTTCAGGGATGTTTTTCCTGAGGAATTACCAGGGTTACCACCTAAGAGGGAATTTGACTTCACCATCGAAATCAAACCGGGAACTGAACCTATTTCCAAAGCACCTTATTGGATGACTACTACAGAGTTAGTAGAGCTTAAGGCACAATTGCAATAAATTTTGTCTAAAGGTTTGATTAGACCAAGTGTTTCACCTTGGGGAGCACCTGTAATATTTGTGAAAAAGAAGGATGGAACACTTAGGCTGTGTATTGATTATCGGATGTTGAACAAAGCAACAATCAAGAATAGATATCCACTTCCAAGGATCGACGATTTATTTGATTAGATGCATGGGGCAGCAGTTTATTCTAAGATAGATCTTCGATCTGGTTATCATCAGTTAAGGATTAGAGAAGAAGATATTCATAAAACAGCTTTCCGAACAAGGTACGAACATTATGAATTCACGGTTCTACCCTTTGGATTAACTAATGCACCCGCAACCTTTATGAACTTAATGAACAATATTTTTCAAGAATATCTAGACAAGTTTGTACTTGTATTCTTGGATGATATTCTCATTTATTCTAAAAGCGTTGAGGAGCACAATGAGCATTTGAAGATAGTTTTGGGAATTTTGAGAAAAAGAAAGTTGTATGGTAATTAATCCAAATGTTCTTTCTTTGATTCAGAAGTTCACTATTTGGGTCATGCCATTAGCAAAGAGGGAATTGCAGTAGATCCTTCAAAAATAGTGGCAATAACTGAGTGGCCTGCACCAAAGAATGTGCACGAAGTAAGAAGCTTCATGGGTCTTGCTGGTTACTATAGAAAATTTGTTAAGGATTTTTCTAAAGTGGCTGCACCAATAACTTCATTGCAGAAGAAGGATAAGAAATTTATTTGGAATGATAAGTGTGAAGTGGCTTTCAAAATTCTGAAAATCCAGTTGACTTCTGCACCTATATTAGTTGTACCAGACCCTAATGGGAGCTTTACTATTGTAACAGATGCTTCTGGGGAAGGCCTTGGAGGTGTTTTGTTACAAAATGATCAAGTCATAACATATGAAAGTAGAAAACTTAAGTTACATGAGCTGAATTATGCTCCTCATGATTTGGAGCTTGCTGCCATTGTTCATGCACTTCAAGTCTGGAGACACTATTTACTTGGGAAACCTTTTGAGTTGAAAACTGATCACTTAGGACTAAAATATATTTTCACTCAGCCTAATCTTAATGCCAGACAGAGAAGGTGGTTAGAATTTTTATCACAATATGATTTTGATATTAACTATATCAAAGGGAAGGAGAATAGAGTAGTAGATGCTCTAAGTCGTAGGAGGCACATTTCTACTCTTATAATATTAAGAACTCAGTTTAAGGATGAGGTAAAAAGTTGCCTCAGAATCTGATATTTACTTTTAGCAAGTAAAAGCTAGCACTTGTTGCAGAACCTAATGATGAAAGGTATAAAGGTTTTCATTTTGATAATGAAGGAATCTTGCATTATGAAAACAGGGTATACGTACCTATGCTGAATGATTTGAGAAAGAATTTATTAGTTGAATTTCATAATTCACCTTTCTCTGGACACCCGGGTATCACAAAAATGCTTACTGATCTGAAACAGCAATACTTTTGGAAAGGTATGAAAAAGGATGTCATTAATTTTGTGACTCATTGTTTGGAGTGTCAGCGGGTTAAGGCAGAACATATGCACCCTGCTGGACTGTTATATCCTCATAGCATATCACAGTACAAATGGAAAGTAATAACCATGGACTTTGTACAAGGATTACCCATGTCCAGGAATAAACATGATGTTATCCTGGTAGTTGTAGATAAACTGACTAAGGTAGCTCATTTCATCGCTGGAAATCTAAAGGATGATTCACCAGTGCTGGCCAAAAGATTCGTACATGAAATTTTCAGATTGCATGGTGTACCAGAATTGATTATATCTGACATAGGGATCCAAGAATGATGTCAAGATTTTGCCAAACGCTTAATACAGCTCTTGGAACGAAACTAAACTTCAGTTCTGCATATCATCCGGAAACGGATGGACAAACTGAGAGGGTAAATCAAGTGTTGGAAGACATGTTGCGAATGTATTGCATGGATCAACAGTATAAATGGGAAGAGTATCTTCCATTAGTTGAATTCACATACAACAACACTTATCATTCATCTCTTAAAATGGCACCGTTTGAAGCACTTTATGGAAGAAAGTGCAGAACTCCTATTAGCTGGGATAGTGTTGAGGATAGAGTGGTAATTGGACCAAAGATTCTCATAGAAATGGAATAGCAAGTTAAGCTGATTCGTGAACGATTAAAGGAAGCAGCGGATAGGCAGAAGAGCTATGCTGACCTTAAGCGGGTTGATCGAAGGTTTGAGCTTGGTGAGAAGGTTTTTCTTCATGTTAAACCCAGAAAGAATTCTATAACTTTTGGCAAGGCTGCCAAGTTGTCACCTCGTTTCGTGGGACCTTTCAAAATTGTCGAAATAATCAATCCTATAGCTTATCGTTTAGCATTACCACATGCTTTATCTCGCATGCATGATGTTTTCCATATTTCTTTGCTTAAGAAATGCGTATTAGATCTGTCACATGTTTTAAATTGGAATTCCTTGTAGGTCCAAGACCCAGGAATAATCATGGTTAAACCCACATGAGTGCTGGAAACTTGCCAATTGCATTTGAGAAATCGTGAAATACAACAATGTAAGGTCCAGTGGGACCAGTTTAACGAAGAAAGTGCAACTTGGGAAAATTTGGAAGAGATGAAAATTGCTTTTCCTTTTCTTTTCTCAACAAAATGAAATCGGTTGACAAAACATTTCTTTTATGAAATTATCTTTTTTCAAGTTTATATGAAAGCCAGATGGAGGCAAACATTATTCAGGCTGAATAAAATGTGTTGTGACATTGATTTCTCGAACTATTTAGGTTGGAAAATAGTCGCATTGTTTTGTGAACTAATAAATTGGTTGACCTGAAGGTTAATCAAAATATGTAATCATCGGGACGATGAATCTTTTAGGAGGGAAGCATGTAACACCCTGAACTGTTATTACTTCCTCCTGAGCATTCAAGTGTTGATATGTGATTTATTTTGTAAAAAAGAATGTTTTCCTTTGATTGTGAAGTCATGCTTGATATGGACTGTATCTTCTTTGAAATTGCAGATATTTGACTAAGTCAGAATATGATTGGACTCTTTTATTTCTTTCATTTTACACCTGAGTTTAATCTGATCTCGGAATGAATTATGGAGTTATCCATCTATAAGACCCAACCTTGGATCAGTGGCATTGATCCAAGTGATGCTTTAAGTTTATTCGGGATGAACTAAAATTATAGACCTTACGCAGGTTGCAAGGTTTGAATGTGTTGAATAACCTATTCCAGAGTCTAACTCAGGCTGATCGTGTTAAATGAATTGGTTCCCGATATCATAATATCATGAAGGTCTTGATCATGGGCCAGGTAATAAATTCAGATACATTTATTCCACTAGCCTATTGGTAGTGCAGGAGTGAATCCTGTTTGTGAATGTATGTTTGTAGGTTCTTTTTCTAAGCATTTGAAATGTTAGACCTAAACTGGATTTATTAAGGTTAGTAACCTAAAACTAAACTATGATCTATGGGTTAGATTAGTGTTAATCTAACCTAGGCCTAAGCTATAAGCTAAATGTTCTAAGTTAGTAACTTTGTGCTATGGAGGTTAGACTAAGGGTTATCTTAAATCCTAACCTAAGTTACTAACCTAACTAATGAACAAGGAAGAAAGGGGACCTATGAAAGGGTGTGAGCCGATGGGCGGCAGTTTCTATGGCATTTAATAGATAGATAAGCATGAAGGATAGGTAATTTGGTAGAAGTTTAAACGGCTAGCAAGAGTCGACATGGAAAAGTTGCCAAAGTTAGATATGGTCTTTGAATTTCATTTGTCCATCACCAACTATGGCGGTCGGTGGTAATGGAGATTGAGTGGGAAATTTGGAGTAAATGTAATTAATGAACTCGGTCTTTGAGCTCGGGTTTCACGGGAAGGCATGCAAAATGGAAAACTGGTAGTTTGTTTGGTTTTTCATGCACTCTAGTTTTCCCTCTGTCTGATCACTGGTTCTTCGCACTAGTCTACTTGGTGTTGCATGGAAAAAATGAGTGTAACTCACTCTTTTCTCTGTCAAGGAAAGTTTATAAGGCATGCAAATAACAAGTTATTGTTGTTGAATCTAACGTGGAAAAAAAGGAGAAGGCACGAGCTCTTTCAGTGGTCTTCTTCAGATTTTTTAAGCAAATAACCAGGCATGTTAGGCTCTAACTTTTAAAGATCTTGCTTTCTTTCAAATGATTTCATTAGAAAAACTCTGTTCAAATGATTTTTGGGTTCAGTTGGTTTTTATGGTAGCCTTGTGTGATTTAATTGCTGTATTTTCTTAACCGGTTCGATTTTTCGAGTAAACCCTTGATGGGTGTGCATTTTGTTTCGAACGGATGTATTACCTTGCTGTGTTTTGCATTTTGGTTGGATTTTGAGGAAATGTTGCAAGGAAAATATATGAATTTGACTCTGTAGGAGTTTATAGAATTGTTTTCTTGTCTGGATTCAGGACTTACAGTCTTTACCTCGTTGTAGATCTCTTGTCGAAAACGAATACTGTTGGATTTGGATTATCTTGAGTGTATAGTATCATACAACTTCTCTAAAAGTTTTTTCGTGAGTAATATAAGTGTTATGGTTGCTGAATCTTGTTAGGATCTTGCTATAATACTTAAGTTACTCCTGTTTGGATAACTCGTTGTGTTTATTGTATTCGAATGCGACTTTGTAGAAGTTGTATTTCCCTCCCTTGTGTTGCAATTACAGGATATAACCCGTTGATAGTTTGCAATATATTTGTTTATACACAAAATGACTCTGTGGAGTTCTTGGAATGGTTTGTATATTATGGTCTTCTGTAGAAGTCATATATGTGAATATTGGTAGTTTGATTCAGTCGGAGTCCTAGAGGGGTAATTGGTAATACGACTTCAATTGTCTTAATATGAATACTTTCGCTTAGCAAAGCAATTTCTTGGTACAGACTCAGTTGGTGTACTTTTTATATTTTGTCTCTCTACTGTAAGCTTAAAACGAATACTGTTGTTTGGATTCTGTTGAAGTCCTTGATAGGAAACCAGTGTTTTTGCTTCTGTATAAGCCTGGATATGAACACTTATTTCTATTCACTCTGTTGGAAAACTTAATATTTATATATATATCTTGTATTTGGGCTTCTGTAGAAGTTAGTCATGAATGCCATACATTTCTACTTATGAAGGAGTTCAGATGTGAACACGATATCATATTGTTTGATGGAATTTTTGGATTGATATGTATCATGTATCTTTCTACTTATGTAGAAGTTATTTGAAGAGTACCCCATGGTTGGAATCCTTGATATGTGACTGGTGTTTCTACTTCTGTGTTAGTCCTATTATGATTTCGGTCGATACTGACTCAATGAGAGTCCTTGACAGGGTATCTAGTATTTTTAATTTTATTCAAAGCTGGGTTATGAATACTGTTGTTATTATGAATACTAAATGTTATCAACTTTGGTGGAGACACTGAAAAGTAATTTATGTTGTAACATCTATAGGAGTTCTTGCTGTGAGTACTTTTGGTATTCTTGATTTGTTGACATATGAATTACACTTCAAATGAAACCTTTAATTTAATTATTGGTTGAATTTGGCACTGTTCAAGCCCATGTTATGTTGTATGTTGGTTCGATTCTCGATTTTTGTCCTTGCTGTGTTTTAGTAGGGATTAAATTGAACTGAATGTTGATGTGAGTTTCGACTCAGTGGGATTGTTCTTGTGTTTGAACATGATTACGTCTTCTGTTAGCATGGATATCTAGTCTTGAGCTTGACTGAACTAAGGAGTTGTCGACTGCACCTCGACAGGTGATGACATTGAATATCTTCTTGTTTTTCGCTTCGTATGGAAGGTCATGTGGAGTCTATTTGATAGATATTCATCACTATTTTGGCGTGAGAGCTATTGTACTGCTAGTAAGCTACAGGAGTTTTTTATATTTAAACTTTAACAAAACTATGGTTCTTCTCGTGGCTCGTCTGACTTATTCGTATGCGTATAAGGTGAATGATTTACTTTCGAGGGGATGGTACAGTCATGAGCTTGTTGGAAGGGAAAAAAATAGGAATGACTCGTTTTCTTTCTCTTATGTTGTAAAGTATATGTTGTTATATTTTTAACTAACCATTGGAACTGTTTTTAACATCTTGATGGAATCATGAATTGTTATGATATTCATTTTACTATGTTGAATGTAATGATCTGTCTGATGTTTGCTGTCCTTGGAATTCAGATGGATAGCTGTTTGGGATACTTTCGTTCTTCTTGATTTCTAATATTTTGATGAAATATTTGAAAAGTATTTAGGACTATTCAGTGACGATAATATGAGTTATGCATTTATAGTCATGTTTGTATTACAAAATCATAGTCTGAAATATGTTTACTTGTTTGGTGAAATGATCTCATTTAAACAGGTTGTTTAATGAAAACAATTGGTGGATTGCAATTGTTTTAAGAGTTAGTGCTTATCATGCTCAGTTCATTGAACTGACCCATGTTGACAATTTTTGCAGATGGTTTCCGTAAGTGGTAAAAGCACGCAGATCTGATAGGATGTTCAGATTGTTTAATTTGGTTTTATGATGAATTACAACTTGATTCTCTAAATGTACTATATGAGGAAAGATGTTCTTTTTCTGTAGAAATATTATATCAAGTATGCTGAATGCATAAAATGTATTTGATTAGCCTGAAGGGAATAGAGAGAGATATTTGTTACTTATGTGTTTGTATTCTTATCTTGATAGTTTGACCTTCTTCGGTTCAAAGATCTTGAGAGCATTGTTATGAATTGTATAATTTGGAGACTTTTGTGATTATCAATGTAAGCTTGTAAGAATAAGTGACGGAATACTTATAATTGTTTAGTAGTTCTAGTATGTTCTATCTAAAGCTAAAATGGGAATTTAGATCACTGTCTTTCTGGAAGCTAAGGTTAAAATAAGCCTAAGCAGGAAGTTAAACAAGCTGAATAAATTATTACTTCCTAGTCTTGACCTATGTCAAGACAACGTTTAATTGGATTCTTAATCACTAAATCTCGATATTAATAAGTAAGATATAAATTCAGTTATGAGAACTGATATAAACCTAAAAAGGGTTTGGTTAGCACTCTCATGTGAAGGATGAGAGTAATTGTCCAATTTCGTTGATATAGAATTATGTATATTCTATGAACTCCTTGATGGGACCTCTAGTCTTAATAAATTCTCTTGTGTATTGGGTTTTATTAAGAAAGGTCATTCTAAGGTGAGGAACCCAGGGATCGGGAAAGGCTAACCTTAGGGGAAATGTATTTTAGTATAATTTAAACTCATCGTGCGTAACACTTATTATTAAATAGATCTTTTCGAGGTGGATTTAAAGGTTGACGGCACAAGTCAACTGTAGGGTTGTACCTTCGAGAAGATTAGGATCTTCTCAAAGATACAACAATGCAGGTGACTTATGAAGACACCCTTTGCATTGATCGTTAAGATTTACACCTTTAACTCGAACAAGTTACTCTGGGACTGATTAGGAATGTGGTCACGTTATAAGGCTGCCTAGGAGACTCGGGGTATCTTGAAACACTAGTTTAACTAGGGTTGACCCAGTATGTCAGCGTATCCCTAGTCCTCGGGAGCATCCATATAACATTGTCACCTTACTAATCCGTTTCCAAGTGAATAACTTGGGATAGGAGAGAATGACAGAAGTCAGTATAAGACATTCTACATAACATAGGAATGGGGTGAAGGGCGTATTCCAGATTGACGAGTATTCCGTCAAGGAATATGAGACATAAGCATTATGTTTCAAATCTTTGGCCAAAGTATCACAAGCTGTTGATTGCGTTGTCCTAAGTCACCTAGTCTAAGGGATGAGATGCCAATGAATAATGGTAACAATTATTCAGATAGGTTCCTTAGACAGAGCATTCTGAATCCCAGATTAGGGAAGAGAGCCGCAAGAGGGATGTGTTAAATAAAAACGCTAACTCTTAATAAACATGAATAGATTGGTAGATTACCGAGTCATGGAATGAATAGATCGGAGGTACTCCGAGTCATTACATCTGCAAATGGTTATCTGTTATAAGAATGGTTGCTTTGATTTGTGAGTTCTAAATTATGTATTTAGAACCAGGAAGCATTTATAAAAAATAAATTTTACTTGTTCTAATGTATAAAATGATGATGTTACAAAAAATGTCAGGGAATGGGTCTGTCAGGGCACCCATGCTATTTTGATGGCATTTTGGTCAATGTTCAAATAACCAACTTACACACATTCACCTAACCATGACCTTTATACCCCACATTAATATTAATTTAATTATTTATAATTAAATTAATACCCATCCTCACCCCATTATTAATTTAATTACTTTAATTAAATGGATGAGACACCTCACCTAGACACCTCACCATAGACCTATTCATAAGCATGTTTCCATAAATGAATAAGACTTAGTTCAACCCTAAAAATCAAAAGCCTATTATTCCTCTAACCACCTTCCCATGCTCATAAAAACATAATGTCCATTCTGATCACATGAATAAATGAATGGACCTGACCCAAATGATGTGAGATCTGCCATTTTTAGTAAACCTAGGGAATCCCACCTTAACCGACCAGGTCATCCCGAAACTATTCCGATCAACCAAAAACCGTTCTGTTACCATTTATTCACCTTGACAACCTTGTTTTTGGGTTGGCACATTTCAAGATCAAGGAGATGAGGAGAGAACTACATGTAAGTAGAACTAGAGCCTTTTTGTACCTATAAGCATCCATAGCCAGCACCAGGACAGATCCAGAAGTATTGCACTCACGGTGACATTCTGGGAAGCATCACTACTGCACCAAGCTCCATCCCACCAACCAATCACCACCACCACATAGCCATTGGACCTGTAACACCAGTAAGTACACTTTTTACCTGCATCATCTATTTCCACTTTAGTTTAGCTGGGTTCTTCTATTGCTGTTATTAGTTTCCACTTGCACCCTCATTCCCCTACCATTTAGATTTCCTGTAAACTAAACCATTCCTCCACCCACACCATAAAACCACCCATACCTGACCTTCTACATATTTTTGAGTGTTCCTAACATCCCCATATACCTCATTATGCCCTCTGTCATCTCTTCTTGACCTCAGCTCAAGCCCCATTAACAAATCTTATTGAATCTTATCGATCTGCCTCTACCGACACCGGTTACCCATAACTGTCATCGGTTCTACCTAACCGTGATTGGTCATACTAGACCGACGCCAGTCTTTATGTTTTCCAATACTGTGTAAACTAGCAACCACCCACCTATCAAAACCAACCCAAGCACCTCACCCAACCCTACTAAGACCCTGTCTGTGACCTGCAGACCACCTGACCAACCTGCAACCTGACCTGAAGACCTTGACCCACATAGTTTTAGTATTTAATTCGATCAACACTAATAGTGATTTGAGGTACCCAAATCAAAATACTAGCACTATATTTTTTTTATGTACATATTTCAGTTATTTCATATTTGTTTTATAAAAACAGTGGATTGACAACCTTCTAGGGAGTATCACACTTCCTAGATCTAGCATATGCTAGGTAGTCCACTGTCATATATTGTTTAACTCTTCTTTGGTGGTCTTGTTTTCTATTTCAGGTAGTTCCTCCCAGCCAAAAGGAAGCTCTCACAGTCAGCATCAGATCGAGAATTCAGAACGCATGCATCAACCTCCAACAAACCAACATAATAGGTATTCCTCCTTGGCCCTTATCTTTATCTGTTTTGTCACATTCCAATAATGTAAAGAAAATGGTGAAACATTTTGGCTCGCCAGGTGGGACCCATCCGAGGTTCCTTGCATTTTTCTTCATTCCTAGGTAAATATGATGTGTTTGTTTATTTACTAAACATATTCACACTAAATTTCTTTCCCTGGTAATCCTCTCTTCTTCTAATTTTCTAAAACACCATCTATTTTTTGGTGCTTAAAATGAACCATTTCTTCTTTCTTGCATTCACATAAGTAGTGAAAGAGCACATTCCTACCTGTTCATCATTTTCTTCATCAAACGTAATTTGTCGATTTGGGTTTAAAATCAGTTGCATTTCATCCTTGTATGCTGCATTTAGCTCACATTAAAATGAGGGCAACCTATATGCTGGAAGTCATGCCCAGCTGATGGTTGACACAAAGAATCATAGAAAAGCACATCTCTCTCTCTCTCTCTCTCTCTGGCCAAACAACACAAAATTGAAAAATACACATCTTCTTAAACAACATCTCACCTAGAAGAAGCTGTCAATGATCACATGATCAGTGGATTAACAGTGGGCACCCAACTGGTTACTTATGTCCAGTCATTACCTCAGAGGATGGCCCACCCCCGCCATAACATAACCTGAAACCTCTCCTTTTAGATCTCCTTCTTCGTAGGAAACCTTCCTCACCAAAAAATCTACTCTAAATTCATGAGTTAGTCTTCTAAATAGCATAATCTCAACACATTAAAATCACTTGTTAGATACATGTTTTTAGCGTTTGATTGACGTGTGTTTTGAGGTGTGAGGATACATTTCTCCATTTTCCTTTATTTTTCCTTGCACACTCCACAATCATAGTTGGAGTATTCTGAATTCTTCTGAGTGTGTTAGGACCTCATCATATCATCTCCAAACTTCTGGGTTGATCATTCATCTGATCTCAGTTCACAACAATATGTTTTCTGGCATTCATCAAATTTTCAAAGTAACTGACATCAGTTTACCCACTGATGTCAGTTTACTCCTCACCGTCATCGGTCTTACCTAACCGCTGTCGGTTCCTTGTTCTTTTGGTTAACTTTCCCAAATAACACCTATTTCATCTTATTTAATGTTTAGAGTTTCTCTGAGTCTTTGTACTCTCTGTATTATGATAAATAGTCATCATATAGCTTACCTATCTAACATTCATCATTTTTTGCCTCATTTGGTAAAACTATTTTTTTCTCACAATAACCGACCTTGGTTACACCTAAACCATCATCGGTCATATTTAACTGGTGTCAATTACCTTGTGCTGATTCTCAACTGATACATTGCCCAAATCCACCTATAAATACCTATTTTTCTCATTCCTACTACTTTTTGTGTCATCTACAGGATACAACATCACCTGATATACATTCATTCACATGGTGTTGACTTGCAACCAAGCTAACACTCTTATATTCCATGTCAGTCATCAGCCACTCCCACCTAGTCCTTCACCACCTTCTGTCCTGTCACCCATGGATCTAACCTTTCCTACCACCATTACTATAGGTGAAGAGGAGTTCACACAACTCCTCAATTAGAATCTCGTAGCCTTACAATTCTACCTTTCCCACTCTTCCACCTGGGACTCCTCAGGTCAATTGATATATGGAATGCTCGTATCCATCTCTCTTTCCCTTATCCCCACTTTTGCATTAGCCCCTACTATTATGACATTACCTTCACCTACTTTACCCCTAGTGGTTTTACAATTAGGCCCCATACCAACTATGACCGCTACATCTGCAACATCAGTCGCACCTGTAGTATCTGTTGTTCCTTCATTGACCACCCAGACCATAACCCCATCCATGCCCATTATCTCACAGATACCAATTACAACACAACCACCCGTGGTGTCAGTGACCCCTACCCCATTCTAGAATATTGTCCTCTCCATCCCACAGTATCTACCCCCAATTGCGACTAGAGTCACTGCATCTACCCCACCTACATTTACATATTTTCAACAACCCCATATCTCATCTAGCATTCATTTTAGATATATGCCCTCTATTTCAGTCCCCTATTCTCAACCTTCCTATTCGGAATCACCATACACTGGAATTCCACCCACATCACATGTTCAGTACCAGCCCTCTTACACCACAGGAGTTGCCCTTCCATCACAACCTACCAATGACCTCATCAAATTAATGATGGAAAGGATGCAGACACTAGAAGCATTGGTTTCTAGCTCACATAATTCTCTCACCTATGATGAAATCTATAATGAGCCCATTCATCCATCCATTCCTATTCGCCCATACCCTGTACATTGGGAAAATGCCAAAATTCAACCGCTTCAATAGTAAAGAAGACCCACAACAACATTTGTAGTCTTTCAAACATGGGTGTTACCTGATCACCCATGATGACACTTTACTCCTACAAACCTTCCCAATGTCCCTCACAGGACCTGCATTAGACTAGTACAGTGGGCTACCCAGACATTCCATCTACTCATTTAATCAAGTATCCCAAGCCTTCTTAGACCACTTCTCAATCAACATTGTCAAGAAAGTCACCATGACTGATCTTTACTCCACACAACAGTATGATGACGAGTCTATCGTTGACTTTTTCACTCATTGGCGCAACCTAATTAACCAACTCACATTTCAATTACCTCAATTGGTTTACTGCACTGATCTCACCTCATAGAGTTGTTTACCTAGAGATTGCGCTAGACACATTTCTCCAACACTGTCCATTCCTATTTTCCCATTCCCTATACAGGTAAATGCCAAAAGACTGCTTCAATAGTAAAGAAGACCCGCATACCTTTGACGAGGCATTCACCATGGCACTCCTAAAATTGGAGGTTCACAGTGCTATCGAAGAAATGGGCTAAAATTCCATCTACTACGTAACAAGAACTTAATCAACATTGCAAGAAATTCACCATGAAATCCACAAATGATGAAGAGTCTTCTTTGTTCAACGTTTGAAACCAAATCCATTTCAATTAGAAGCTGAACTATTGCGCTAAAATCTCACAAAGTGCATATCTGACGAGACCAATGTCAGGAAAATTAGATTTCTCAAGGCTGGACCCTCTCACCCATCAAACCAAGCCAAACCTTCTTCTAATGCTCTCTCTCCATCTAAGCTTTCTAATCTCTCTCCTTCAGACATAGAACAACGAAAGTATACCCCAATAGGGGAACCTTATTCTTCTATTTTGGGAAAGCTTATTAAGGCTGGCGCCATTACCCTTCCACCTATAAAACCACACACTAGTTTTGATCTTGATCACCCAATTCCCGTATGGTATAAAGAAGATGACTTTTGCAACTATCATAATGTCAGAGGTCATAGCGATGGTAACTACATCACCTTAAAGAATATCATCCAAGAAATGTTAGACAACGGAGATCTAGTCTTGGATAACCCAAATGAACCCACCAACCAAAACCTACATATCTTCATAAAACCATTTCCTAATCATGCCCCATCTTCCAACAAAAATGATGACACTTCAACCAATGATAGAAATGTTCGGGAGGTCCACGCTATTTTTTATGACATACCAGTTGCTTCACAATTTCCCCTTGTTCCTTCCATAGATGAAATCTTATCTAGAGCTCCCCTACCTGCACAGGAACCTACTTCATCTACTCCTCCATCCACAGATGAACCCCCTTCATTTTCTCCTTTACTCATGGAAAATTTCATAATTAGCACTCTGCCTTTGGCCCCTCAAATTACTGAGAATTTGTCAATAACACATCTCCTACTCATAGGGGACACATGTCCACTCCCTACACCATCACAAAGAGAGTCCACCTCATATGGACCATCATCTCCTCTACCCATAGAGGATCTTGTAGAAACACCATTGGCTTTAGATGACCATTCTCCATCAGACCTCCAAGATCCTTCTGATATGATTTCGGCTCTCTTACCGAAAAAGTTTGAAGCTAGCCATTTCCCTGTTTCTCAAACACATTTTATAGGGATTTCTACTCGATCCACATCGGCCCCACCTACAGCAGTACCATTTTCATGCTTGGCCGATCACCTGGACTATGTTGATAGAGCCTTACTTTGGGGACGTCTTCTACTTCCTTCTTCAACCCAAATGTAATTTGTCACTCACCGACACCTCCAAAATCTATCTAAAAGTGTTTCAAGAAACCAAACCAAACATAACCATGGCTGTTGGAACACCTTCCATGTCCTCACCCACAATCGAACACACACCTCTGCACCCACAACCCAACACACACCTATACCCAAACACCTACCCATGCCTATATCATCTCCCTTGCCTAAACCCATCACTACCTTAGGGGTCATGTCGACATCAAACCATACCCACCCACCCATCAGATTAGATTTATCCAAATCTTCCCAGACCAACACTAAAATTCTTCCGGCCCCTAAAAGGAAGCCCCAACTTTCTAGGCCTCATACACCAACCTCACCTACCACACCATTATCACCTTCACCCCTTCCATCAATCCTAGGACCTCACCCCTCAACCCTTGGCCAAACAACCTACTTCCACTGGTAAACCAAGAATGCAACAGCTCACCTCCTCATCACGGACCTCTAATATACCCAAGTGACCCACACAACCCCTGCCATCACCTGTGACCTTCTTACCACCCATACCACCACTACCTTCCATAACTTCTTCACTACCCATGACACTCTCTTCCCTTCCACTCACACCTTCTACCCAACCTCTACCAACCACCTCCAACATAATTTGGTTTCCCCCATGGGTAACCCACCCTCTTCCACCATCTACTTTTCCTTCTACATCCCATAATCCCATGTCACCTTTACCCAAGAAGGTACAACTCAGAGCTAAGAATCCGCTACCCTCCAATAAGGTAGTGAAACTAACCAAACCTTCCATTTCCATCTCTTCTACCATGCATGTACCCAAATAGATGCCACCAAGACCTAAGACCACTCCACATACCAAACTAGTGGACCAACCCATTCCCCCTCCTGTAAAGCCTCTTCCTCCACAATTAGCCACACATGTACCCAAACCCACACTCACCTCCCATTGTGATCCATTAGTAGGGTCCTACGCCAAGATCTTAACCAATCTTATTAAAACATATGTCATCACATTACCACCACTTATACCTTATGATCTTCTCAAACCCAAATCCACAGGGTTTGATGAGACTAATATTTATGCCTATCATCGTGTGCCAGGTAGACATGATGTTGAAAATTTTAAGGCCTTAAAGACTGTTCTTATCTAACTTTATCCTCCTGAGCACAATTTCAACAATGACAATCTTCTAGATGAGGACCCCATTCCACCTTCACCAATCTCCCCAAATTTTCATCCATTACCTTCTCAATGACCAGTATCTCCACCCCCACAACTCTTTTATCCACCCCCAAAATTTGAAATTAACATGGTCCATATTACTACCCGCACTCAGAAAGACAAGGGAAAAGAAAGGGAAGCTAACCCATCAACCAACCCTATACCCAACATACCATCTGCACCCACACCCAAAGTCACCATTCGAGGTCCCACATATCCTATTTCCAATGGGGTCACACATTGCACAATGTTAAAAAAATTACACCAATCCTCCCTCAAAATGTCTTTATATGACCTCATCCAAACCTCTGAGTCACATCGTCAAGCCCTCATGGAGATCCTTCAATCTATTGAGGTTTTACCAAATGACCCCTACACCCATAGCCTCCATCATTACCCCTCATCACATAGCCTCTCTCAATAATTCATCTCCTTACTCTACACCTCCACCCACTCAGCAGGTAGCCACCCTCAGATTTTTAGATGAAGAGATCATCCCCTTTCAGTCTGAGGACCCCAATCCTGCTCTTTTCATCTCCATCCATATCGATAATATATGCATACGACACGTTATGATCGATGGTGGTGCTAGTATTAACATCATCTCTTCCCATGCGTACAACCAAATGCGCATACCTGCCAATTACATGCATGGTAACCCAATTATGTTGTGCTCCTTTAATGACATCATGACCTCTACCCTAGGTATCATCATTCTCCATGTCCGCGTAGGTCCCCGCACTATCTCAGAACTATTCTACATCCTAGAAGGAGAGTTCCAATATAACTTATTACTTAGCCGACCTTGGATCCGAGCCATGGGTTGTGTCCCTTCGACTTTACACTGCTACCTCAAATTTGAACACGAGGGACATAACTACACCATTTCGGCCAACCCATCACCTTTCAAGACCTGTAACATGCTATACTGGACCAATGATGTACTTGTACCTAGTCAAGGCATCTGTCATTTACTTCACCTTCATCCACAAGCCCCTCCACCAAGACTACCACCACCTCTCACACATCTAACCCTGTTATCCCTACCGCTACCATAACCTCTACCGCTAACTCACCTACTTCCCCATCATCTAGCAAGTTGTCTATCCCCCCTACCCACATATCGACTATATGATCCCTTAGAGGGTGTCTTTCAACACCTCACTCTGGGGGAGTACTACCTATACAACATCGACACGTTCCTCACTCCGTAAGAGTATGGAAACCTGTATCAGCACCCTAGTTATGACTACTGTGTAGGAGAGGTTTTTCCTTATGGTCCTCCCCACCTTCACACTAATCTAACATATGGGGGACTTGATATTGCCACTTATAAACCCAAACCTCCATCCAAACACAACCATTTTCATCTCACCTACACTACGTCACTAACCACCACTTTTCTCACACTTTCCTTTTCTGGTGCACGTGGAAAGGATTTGGCTTTGAATTTTACGAATAAGGCTGCCACACTGTCATCTCCTGTACCACTCGTAAACACAATGACTGTAGTGGCATTGGTTTTGACGCACCACCTCCCAAGAAGGATTGCATTGACCTCATTCAAGGAAGACAAAAATTCCCCACCTCATTCACCCACATCACAATCTTCACCCATGGAGTCCATAGATCCTGAATCCATTCCTCACTTTTTTTTCATAAGCACAATTTCTCTAGGACCTCTGACCTATCAACGTGATGGTGAGGCTCCTTCTTCTCTCCCATTCATGTATCCTGACATGATCAATGATGATACACCTTCTATTAATGTCATTCAATGTTAGGACGATGAGTCCATCCTCACCTACCTGGTGTGGAAGATTCTTATATTCATCAGTCGTTACTTTCTGAGACACACACCATGTTAAATGAATATACCATTGAAATCAACATTAACACTCAAGATGACCTGCACATTCTAAAGATAGGCCAATCTTTAGATGTTACTGAACAGGAAACTTTTACTTTTTTCTTTGGGACCATAGCAATGCTTTTTCCTGGTCCTATGACGATATGCCCGGTATCGACCCAAAAATCGTGGTACACAACATCATAACCATTCCCAATGCCAAACCCATCAAACAAAAGCTACGGAAAATGCATCCTCGCATTGCTCTTCTTGTCAAAGAAGAGCTTCAGTGCCTTCTCTTAGTTTCCTTCATCCTACCCATTGACTATCCCTAATGGATTTCTAACATCATTCCTGTCACAAAGGTGATAGGGGGGGGACATCCTTGACCTATTTGCATAGACTTTCCCAGGAATTGACCAACCTCAACCTAGCTTGTCCCAAAGATGACTTTCCCCTACCAGAAAACATTGACAACCAACTAGTTGATCTCACCTGGCTATGAAATGCTATCGCTCATGGACTATTTCTCGGGTTATAATCAAATATTACTAGCTCCAGAAGATCAACACAAGAATTCCTTCATCACCCCTTGGGGGACCTTCTGCTATCGAGTCATGCCTTTTGGCCTTAAAAATGCCGGTGCTACATACCAACGAAGCCATGACTTACATCTTCCATGACATCATGCATCACATATTGGAAGATTATGTAGATGATCTTCTTTCCAAATCCAAACATCGAACCAAAAACCTTCCCGTCCTTAAGGTCATCTTTGACCAACTCATCAAGTATTGTGTTATTCTTCAACCAAAGAAGTGTGTCTTTACGCTACTTTTAGGAAAACTCTTGGGTTTTACCATTTTTTGCATGGCATAGAAGTCGATCCTACTAAAGTCAATGCTATTTTAGAAATGCCTCTACCTACTAATCTCCATCAACTTTGAAGCCTACAAGGAAAGTTGTAATCCATTTGTCATTTTATCTCGCAGCTCTCCGAACATTGTCAACCATTTCATCATCTTCTCAAGAAAGACGTTTCATTCAAATGGGATGATGAATGCCATAAAGCCTTTGAAGCCTTAAAACAATACCTTCTTCAACCACTGGTGCTAATTCCTCCTAAATATGACCAACCCATTTTTCTATATACTCCTAACACTGACCATTCTTTAGGTGCCATGCTTGCTGATCACGACGACCAACATCAAGAGCAAATAGTTTATTATATAAGATGTACCCTCCTGGACTACAAAACTAGATATACCCATGCCAAAAAAAATCTACCTAGCCTTAGTTTTCATGTCGCTACCAAAATCTATCATTACCTACTCAACTACAAAACCTTTGTTATTACCAATATTGACCCCTTACACTATATGTATGCCAAACCCTATCAACATCAACGTTCCACATGTTGGATTATGCTTCTTTCTGACCTTCAAACTCGAATTCATTCATCAAAATTCCATCAAGGGCCAAGCTATCACTGACCAACTAGCTGATGCCCCCATTTCCGGGAATCAACCCTCTAACTTCGATTTCCCAAATGAATCTATAGCTACCCTCTCCTTAGATGAACTCTCTTACCAAATGACACTCTTCTTCGATGGCTCCAAGTGTCAGCGTGGGGGTGGGGCTGGTGTTATCCTCATTCCTCTTGATGGTGAACCTATGCCTTTGTCTTTCAAACTCAATTTTTATTGTACAAACAATATTGTCGAATACAAAGCACTCGTATTGGGCCTCCAGGCTGCTTATGCCTTGGATGTTAAGTCCATCAATATCTTTGGTGATTCCTAGCTGGTCGTAAACCAAGTCAATGGTATATACCAGTGTTGTAATGAGATACTTAAAAAGTATAAACATCACGTAGATATAATTTTGACCACCTTTGACCATTACAAACTTCAAACCACCCCACATTCTACCAATAAATTTGTGGATACCATGGCTTTCTTGGCTTCTCAGATACTTGCTTCACCCACTGACTCTAAAATCTTTTTCATAATACAAAGGATACAATCACCCTCTTATTTACCTCATGAAGTCTACTCCGTCGGAACCATTGCACCTTGACCCACGTGACCTTTGGTATAAGTAATATGCAGACTATATTTCCCTTTCCATTCTACCCACCTGATCTCACTCGTAATGGACAACGTGCCTTTCTTAAAAGTGTCTCTCATTATGTCATCATGGGTGGTCTCCTTTATAAGCGTGGCTTTGAGATGGTATTCTCTTACGATGCCTTACAAGTTCTGAAATTCCCTACACCATTAAGGAAGTCCACGATGGAATTTATGGGGGCCACTTTAGTGGTTTAGCTATTGTAAAATGCATTCTTCACCTGGGCTATTATTGGCCAACCTTAAACCGTGATTTTTGTGATTATGTTAAAGTTTGTGTGAAATGATAGCAACATGAAAATCTCCATCACACACCTAGTCATGCCTTGCAGGTCGCACGAGACCTTTGGCCTTTCTCTCAATGGGGTTTGGATCTTGTCGGTGAGATCAATCCCCATTCTTCACAACACCACCAATGGATCATAACCGCTACTGAATATTACACTAAATGGGTAGAGTCCATTCCCCTCATTTCTACAAAAGCCGATAAAATATGTGAATTCATCAACCATCACATCATTTTTCACTTTGGTTTTCCTCACCACCTCATCACTGATAATGGAAATAAATTCAAAAACAAAACCCTACGCAAGCTATGTGATGCTTTTGGACATCCAACTCAGTTTCTCATCACCTTATTACCCGCAAACCAATGGCCAAGCGAATCAACCAATAAAACCTTGAACAAAATTCTTATGAAAGTAGTCAAAAATACTAGGAAGGATTGGCATACACACATTCCTTTCACCTTGTGGGCTTATCACACTAGTATTCACACTTCGACTACTGCCACACCCTTTTTCTCTGGTCTACGGTACCAAGGCTTTCTTACCTCTCGAAGTCCAAATTCCATCTCTCCGCATCTCACTACAAGACATGCTCAATGACGATGACTTTCACCAAGATTCGTTTGGCGCAACTTGAGTTATTAGATGAATGCCATCTCAATGCTCTTGACCATCTCCAAATCTACCAAAAACATATCAAACATGCCTATGAAAAATTTGTTCACGAATGAACCTTTCAGGTCAGCAACCTCGTCCTGAAAGAAAATCAACATGTAACCAAAGAAGAGAAAAGTAAGTGGGGAAAATTTGCTCCTAATTGGCTTGGACCCTATATCATTACCCATGCCTATGGATCAGGTGCTTATCATTTGTCTTCACTCGAAGGTAAACCTAAACCTAAGCCCCTCAATGCCTTGCATCTTTGACCATTTTATTGCTTGACATCAAGTTATATATCACTTTCTATTAGTTGATCACTCATCCCTTGAGCGCCTTCCACCTTCCATATTACCCGTTTTGAGGATCCACGACTAAACAAGAATCATGTGATTACCCATCACCTTTCAACCTTATCATCAATATGAGTACCACGACTCTACTCATAGCATGATTCTCATGGATAATTTTTTGTCTTCTCCAAGGTGGAATCCCATGGTCATTCATCACTCGAAACCACCTCTTTCATAATTAACCTCTGTGTGCTATGGTCTTTTCTTCTAAACAAGAACCTAATCTTCCTATATAGTCTTGTCCATGACTTAAATGTCCAAAAACAAAAAGGGATACAAATCCTTGAGTCAAACTTCTAGAAAAATATGACTCCCTCAAAAGGGACATCTCTTCACTCTATTTCCACTGCTATAAATAGACTGCTCCCTTGAAGGACAACTATATAAAGTCATTACAAAAAAATATGCGATAAAAATATCCAGAAGCTTCTTGCATCGATTATCTTCATGAAGACCTCAAGGAGATAATATACTCATCCCATATAGACTTCCCACATTGATCAGTCTATTAAAAATACAAAAAAATTGAAAAAATGAAGAAAAGGATGAAATTTTCATCATGGACTTGCCTATTTTTGATCCTAGGTTTCTTGCTAAGAAAAACATGTTGTCATACACTAAGTTATGCTAAACCACCCATTCTCACCTCATTTCCTTTTCATACTAATTTCCTCTCTACTCAAGGGACTTTCCTGCAACCGCGACATTTCATGATTATGTGAATTTCTTCACCCTTAGAATAGTCCACTATGCAATGCCTTTAGGGTCTTACATTCATAAACCCATCTTGGGTATGGTAGACTCATTAGGGTTCTTATCAATTAAACAACTCTTTTACCACCTCTTACTATTCATTTTCCTCATTACTTATTGATTATCCTATACCGAACCAGATAATTGACACCTATATTTAAAACAACTCAACCATTCCTATGACCTAAACTCAATTGTGCCTATGACCTACATTCACCCACGCCTCAAACCTACCAACCCATTCCTCTAATTCATCATAATCTTCCCTAGCTTATGGGAGAACTACATCGGCCTGAGGCCCCTTTTCGCTGGGGCTATGTAGGCAACACTTTGAGGGCATGGGGCCCTTGGAGGTTAGCTCGACCACTCTTTACCCTAACTAATTCCCCCTTTCCACTTTCCTATTCATATTCTACCTTAGTTAGTTTCCATTTTATATTAATAATTGGAAATTAAACCAAACAAGCATCAATTAATACACATTTTTACCACATCATCAAATCACCAATTTATCATTTCATATTTCCACATATAGAAAATATTTGGGAATTTAAGCCATAACAAGCATATACATCACCATTTGTCTCCCATATACCAATCACCAGACATTAAATCAGAATTAACCAAACCTAACTCAGATCATGCCTAAACCTGACTCCACCATGCCTAAATCAACCTAACTCAATCATGCCTAAACCAACCTGACTCCACCATGCCTAAATCAACCTAACTCAATCATGCCTAAACCAACCTGACTCCACCATGCCTACATGACCTTAACTCAATCATGCCTAAAATAACCTGACTCCACCATGCCTAGACTGACCTAACTCCACCATGCCACCTGACTCAATCCCTATTTGACCTCACTCCATCATGACCTAAACTGACTGACTCTATCATGCCTAATCCACTTGGTTTCCACCTACATACAGATAACAATGAAAATTAAAACAAGTACATCATCCATGATATAAATATCATCATCTATAAATCATAAAGTCTGTGTATACATACATATGTACACATAGATACAAATAAATACAAACATCTCAAGTCACTCAGATACATCCTCACCATCTTTGGCATGCAGGTTGGTATATGATCAAAACTCTAAAAAACTCTCATGTACATCCTCACTCTCTTCAGAATGCACGATAGGATATATTTATATATATCATACAAAATCAATATAATGCCCATCTCCAGTGAATAAAATTCACCCCACCTCATATCCTCTGGGCCAGTCTCACCTACCCCCTCCTCTGCACTTGTGCAGTGCATCCTACTAGCATCTCGCTGCTCTCCATGGGCCGTGGCCTAACCTTTGCTAGTGTCTCACCTGGAGCTAGCCTCCGGGAATTGGTAGCCTCTTCGTGACCCTATCATGGGGCTTTCCAACCCCTTGTACTCTCCACACTATGTGTTCAATACCTAGTCCTCTCACTTGAGTCTTGTTGTGCTCTGTACTCTACATAGGAAGGGACATCTATCCCTGAAGCCATCAAGTGATCCTGATAATATCGTGCCTCTCCTAAGGCATCCCTAAACTTGGCCATAGGTACTATCTGTGGTGGAGCCATTAGCCTATGACCCTGTACCTCTATCGAGGGACCCTATCCTGCACCCTGTATGTAAAATAGGACCCCCTCCCTTGAGCCTATGTGGGTGGCTATGTAGGTACTTGTCCCTATGCTACCTAGTTCCTTGTTGGGCTGTAACCTATTCCTGTAATGTAGGGGAAACCTGTGCCTCTGACCCTGTCAACTATTCCTACACTATACCCAAGTGTGTGACTAGATTCGCCACCTACCCTTATAGGGCATGTCTCTTTAAACTATAATGGTAGCTAGGTCTAGCTTCCCTAACCTTAGTGGTATTACTAAAAAGCTGTGCTTCCCACCACTATCTACACCTGTCTGTAACTACTAACATCATCAATCCACTAGTATACCACCTGCTCCTCCTGCCCTGTAGACACCTTCAGATGATGTAGAGGCACATCGGCCTCTCCACATCGTCCCTCCTATACTTTTGAAATGATGGCGGTATATCCTGGGGAAATTCAAACTATCACCTAACCCTGTCAATGGGGATCATCTCGTGCTCGCCAGCATGACGTCCCTGTATCCATCTCACCAGTTGTAATCCATCCATCTCCATGGCCATCTGTCTGTACGAAAAGAAGCTAACATATGGCCTCCAAAGCATGTCCATATTAGGACAACCCCTCTAGTAAAATGCCTGTAATAGGCTACATCATGTGTAGCCCTGGCATAGCTCGATGCTCTCCAATTATAGGTACCATCACCTGTAGCCCACCCACACAAAAACCTGGCTCGAATGCATCAATTTGGGGTATGCCCATTGAATGCACACACATGATGTGCTCATACACCCAACAATGTAGTAGGAAGGTGCAACATAGGCTAAACCACCGCAATCACCCATAAGACCACAACTCTCTGTACAACTACACCAAGAAGGCTAGTGCCCATACAAACCAGGTCCTGTCCTCCATAATATTGTGTAGAACCCCCATCAATGATCATGGGAATCTCTCACCCTCTACATCTGGTAGTGTAAAATAACACACTGCCTCCATCGTCAGAAATACTAGCCTCATCTCCTCCAGATGGGCTTAGAAAATATCTCCATAACTCATGATAGCACTATGGAACCTCAACTCCACTAAACCCTCACCAAACACTGTTAGCATCAACTCCTCATATGCCTCTGAAGAAATCGAATACACTTGCATCCCTACTATTGGCAACTGCAGAATCCTATACACATCTTCCAAGGTGATGGTCATGTCACCTGTCAGCAAGTGGAATGTGTTAGTCACTGAATCCCATTTGTTGATGAGGGTGACCATCAAACTCGGCTCCCAGAATACATTTCAGTAGTGTCTAACCCTAATCAGGCCTACCTCAGCCACATGCTACCACTCCTCCGCTGTCATACTCTCGCGTACTACTACTAATAGAGGAGTGGCCCTATCGTGCATCCGTAATTGGTTCCTCACCTGCATCCAATAAACCATCCCATTATTAAACCTTGACCATACCCTCATTCACCCTTGACCCCTCACTTAGAAATATTACCCTACCTATTTTCATTTAATGATACCTTCCTATCTCATTTAACCACCCATACTCATCTTTTGGTCCATTTTTCTCTCAATTCCAACTTGCATCCGTTCGTCTTAGATGAAACTAGTCTTCCAAAACTAGCATCGGTCACCCCATCCATGATTGATACCAGCTAATACCCACCGATGTTGGTCATTTTCGTGGTTAAAATCTGCAAAAACCCAGCCCTATTTCTCTCCAAATTCCACATTTCTCCCTAACTACCCACCCATTCCTACCCAAATCCCCCCTTCAACCCCTCCCCCACCCTCATTCACCTAATTACACCTTCCTACATTCCTATTTCACCCATTTTCTTCCCAAATTCAAAATTTATTCCCCCCCCCAATACCTATTTTACCCTAAACCAATTTTTATAAACAAATCTACCTAACAAACAAGGAATGGGATCGAATCTTACCTCGTCGTGATGCCGTCTCCATGGGGGCATGTCTGGCCACTACATTGGTGGCCCACCCAAACCTTATCCCACCTTTTCCATGCCAAAATATACCTTGAATCTCTCCACCAATCAGCTCAATCTACCCAATCATGTGGACCCATCTACCTATCTCCTCTCACCACCCAATTCTCTATACCTCATCCGAGTACAATGCCATGTCCTTTCCTCTCAAAAAAGCACTAAAAATTCAAATGGATCTGTAATTTTCTCTAATGGTACAGTACAATAATGATTCTATAAAATATAAAAAATTTATTTTATAGCCCACCCTGACTTGACCGACACCGGTCCTATTCATGCCCTAACCAACCGACGTCGGTCACCCTATAACCGACATTGGTCAACCCTTATAATTTTTTGGTTTTTCTCAACTTCTTTTTACCTACAACCATTCATGCCCATGTCCCTTTTTATCATCCCAAACACCCATTGAACCATACCTACAAACCCAACCTACCCTTACCTTTCCTTTGTTGCATCTTGGGGCTTGTTATTTTCCATATACCTTGGCATTACCCATTCCGTTACCTATATACCTTGTCCTAAACCACTTTTTGTGACCTTTTACCCTTTTTATTCATTGTACCTTACAATGTGGTTACCCATATTGTTTGACCTACCGACCTTACCTTGCCTATTGTCGTGTTGTTGATCCTGACCTAAACTTTGGTGTACCGGAACATACCTAAACATTCCTACACCTAACCTTTGTTGTGTTTACATACCATATCCTATACCTTGGATACCAGAATCAATTCAACCTTGTTTAGATAGACCTATCAACCTTATACAATGTAGAGTTTGAAATCTTCTCAACTTGGTACCTTTCCGTAGTTTCCAACGTGTGCATACATTCAACTACCACTACCTTTGACCTTGGCCCAATTACCTGTTTACTTGATTTGGCCTTTTATCTTTACCTAATGTGCCCCATGATCTTCACTTTCCCACCTCCTAATTTTATCAAACCACTCACCACTTCCGTCTCTCACCTCATCGGTTCCTAGTTTGAGGGGGGTTGCCTTCACCCACACTTGGGGCAACAGCACCCTCACTTACACTTGACACAACCATTTCCTATTTTTTTCAGTGTCTCTTACCAATACAAGCCATGTGTCAAAAGGGGAAAAATGTAGACACCAAAATTGGGTCACACTCCCCTTCGTCCCCTTTCAAATAACCAACTTACACACATTCACCTAACCATGACCTTTATACCCCAAATTAATATTAATTTAATTATTGACAATTAAATTAATACCCTTCCTCACCCCATTATTAATTTAATTACTTTAATTAAATGGATGCAAACCTCACCTAGACACCTCACCATAGACCTATTCATAGAATGTTTACATAAATGAATAAGACTTAGTTCAACCCTAAAAATCAAAAGCCTATTATTCCTCTAACCACCTTCTCTCTCATAAAAACATAATGTCCATTCTGATCCGCGAATAAATGAACGGACTTGACCCAAATAATGTAAGATCTGCCATTTTTAGTAAACCTAGGGAATCCTTCCTTAACCGATGTTGGTCATCCTGAAACTGATGTCGATCAACCGGGAACCATCATCAGTTACTATTTATTCACCTTGGAAACCTTATTTGTTGGTTGGAACATTCATATATCAAGGAGATGAGGAGATAACTGCATGTAAGAAGAACAAGATCCTTTTCATACCTACAGACATCTATAGCCAACACCAGGACAGATCCAGAAGTATTGCACTCACAGTGACATTTCGGGAAGCATCATTACTACATTAATATCCATCCCACCAACCAATCATCACCACCACATAGCCATTGGACCTGCAACATCAGTAAGTACACTTTTTACCTGCATCATCTATTTCCACTTCATTCTATTGGGTTCTTCTATTGTTGTTATTAGTTTCCAATTGCACCCTCATTACCCTACCATTTACTTGCTTATAAACCCAACCATTCCTCCACCCATGCCATAAAACCACCTATACATGACCTTTTCACATTTTTGAGTGTTCCTAATATCTCCATACACCTTGGTTGGCCCTTTATCATATGTTCCTGACCTCATCTCAAGCCCCATTAGCAAATCTTATTGAATCTTATCAGCCTACCTCTACCCACACCAGTTACCCATAATTATCGTCGGTTATACCTAACCATGATCAGTCATACCTCGACCAACACCGATCTCTGTGTTTGCCAATACTGTGTAAACCAGCAACCACCCGCCTATCAAAAATAACCCAAACAGCTTACCCAACCTTGTTAAGACCCTGTCTGTGACCTACAGACTACCTAACCAACCTACAACCTGACTTGAAGACCTTGACCCACATAGTTTTAGTATTTAATTGGATTGACGTTAATAGTGATCTGAGGTACCCAAATCATAATACTAGCACTAGATTAGTTTAAGTATGCATTTTAGTTATTTCATATTTGTTTTATAAAAACAATGGAATGACAACCTTCTAGGGAGTATCACACTTCCTGGATCTAGCATACGCTTGGAAGTCCATTGTCATATATTGTTTAACTGTTCTTTTGTGTTCTTGTTTTCTATTTCAGGTAGTTCCTCCTAGACAAAAGGAAGCTCTCACAGTTAGCATTGGATCGAGAAGTCAGAATGTGTGCATCAACCTCCAAACCAACATAATAGGTATTCCTCCTTGGCCCTTACCCTTATCTGTTTCGTCCCAATAACGTAAAGAAAATGATGAAACAAAAATATTAAAATCACTTGTATTTTATATAAATTAGAATTCTTTCCATTATTTTTTTAAAACTAGGATTTGAAGTAGCTTAGGAACACAAATCAAAGTAACAACCCAAGTCATTAGGAATTCATGCTACCATTTCATAGCCTCTGACTATCCTTTGGCCAACTTAGCTATTAGGAATTCATGATACAAGTTCATAGCCTCTGGTTATCCTTTATCTACCTATCATGTTCCCATTCAATATTCCACACATTGACTAACTCTACATGAGCTTGGAATTCATGTACACAGGGAATCCCATGTCATTTTTCCCGTGTATAAATTCTGTTGAACTTGACATGAAGGACTAGTTCTTTCTTGTTTTTATTTTATTATCTTTTATATTTTTCCACCTTCCCCCTCTTCCCCTATTCGGTGGGTATTTTATTTCCCCCAAAATATGTCTGGTAAAACATTTGTTGGGCCATTTTTCCTTGATATATATTATTCCCATGTTCAACCTTAATGACCCCCTTCCTTTCCAGGGTGGTTTGAAATTACACCAATAACATGCAAGCCTCCCCAAGTTATATCTCAAAGCTTACCAATTATGTGAGGATAAAAGAGGTCAACCAACCCCTAAATATTCAATATGGCCAATCAGGGTTCATTTTAAGAGACCTCTTGGAAACCGAAGATGGAAAATACCTAGTGAATATCCTCAAAACCAGTTTCGCTGAAAAGTGAATTTTTTGGGGTTTTTTTTAAATGATTCACCTAATAGAAAGGATGTCGACACACGATAGGATATTTTTTGTCACACGTCAACAAGGCTTGTTGATGTGCAATAGCAAATCTTCTATTGCGCGTCTGTATCCTCCGCCCTCATGTCGTGCATCAACAAAATCTCTTTCTCACACGTAAACAAACTCTCTTTATCGCACATCAACAAACTCTTGGTCGCTCATCTACAGCCTCCACCCTCTTGTCGCACATCAACAAACTATCCTTGTCATGTGTCAATGAACTCTCCTTGTTACACGTCAGTGGAACTTTCTTGATGTGTTTTTTAGAACAATACTTGATAATAGATATGCCCCCAAGTGGTATGAGTGAAGTAGAAGTGTTCTACCTAGAAAATATTCTAGGATTATATAGGGGATATTATCAAGGGTAGGCAAAGCCAACCCCTAAAAAAAAATAAACTGTAATTTTTAGGCGAACAAGCCCTTGACCCGCACCAAAATATTCACCTTTTCATTTTTTTCAAAAATGGAATATTCACCATATTACAAATATTTGCCACAAAAATTTTCCCTGTGGTCAATCCAATCCAAATAATATGAATTTTACTGGTGAAATTGGTCCCCACAATAGGGTCTTATTAATAACCCACATTAGCATGCAAGCGATGAAGGATGACATTTTTACATGAATCATTGATCCAATTCACACAATATATGAGTCTTTGGAAAGGATGAATACTTGTACCTTTGAGATGTTAAATAATAAAGTAGCAGTTATAAACCCTAAAATGCCCACTTTCAAGGAAAATAAGAATACAAATGTTGAACTATTTATAAAGGGGTATCACACGTCTCCTCTTCCAAACCATACACAACACACACCCAAATAAGGAGATCAATCCTCACCCAATGATGTTATTTGTAAACTAGTAAGAAGGATTAAATAACTGGATAACTCCTAGACCCCGCAATCGACTTGTGTATTAGGGAAGAATATTATTCACCAACCAAATAATCAAGGATATACCTCTTTCACTAATGCAACACAAACGAAATAAAACATATAACTGTAGACATAAAATCACACATATATTACTATTGTATTATACCATCAATATATTGTTTATATCCATGGATCTTAAGTAAGAAAAGTATTCACTTGTGACAAAATCCTTTGTCCATCCATTTGTTTTTTATTATTTCTATTGTATTTCTCTCTCACACTTATCATTTATGTACCCAGTTCTAGTCAAGTCGCAAGGATCCATGTCTGTCATTATTTTCACATCTATCATCATTTATCCCAGGAAACTAGCACCCATGCATTTATGTTCATTATGGGAGCTCCTGTCCTCTTCATTCATTTTACACTTTTTGACATTTTTGGTCAACCTTTATAGTTTTCTTATCCTTATCCCAATCTCATAATCAACCTTTTATGTTACTAGTATAAAAATTCAAACAAGAGATCCATATATATATATATACAACATACACTCTATTAATCTGGATGGAAATTCTAAGAGGAAATCTCATCTACATACTATCATTGCCATTATAAGGGACTACATTTTTGGGCTGCATACACTACATATGAAGGGGAAGTGCTCAATTCCATATCATACATTTGCATATTATCTAGCCATATCCCTCTATCTTGGCGTCATTGACGTGAGAGAAACCTAAGGAAACAATTACACACAAGTACAAATAACTACATGAATTCTAGAATTTAGTGAAATGCTCAGTTATAAGTTCACTCATTGGGTGACCGTTTTGATCAATTTGACTTCACATATTACATTTTCACTCCAATTTGATGTATTTGTGATCTTGTGTAGGTAGCTAGAGATTGTGTTTTAAGTTACATGTACACTCAAAAATTCAAATGTGAATATCAATATACCAATAGGAAGTTATAGGGAAACCCTAGCGGCATAAAAGAAAACAAATCTTGGCCCTCTATGTAGTCACTGACGCCCAGAAATAGTCACGAGCGCCCAAACGCCCTTGTCCAGCACTAGGTACCCATGTCCAAAATTATTCTCATAATCCATATTTTACAGAGGAGATTTGTGAAATATTTCCATCCTTATTCAACACTTTGAATTACCAAGATCAATCCCAAATCATGTAGGATTCAGCTAAGTTATCTTTCTCTCTCATTTTCTCATAGTGTCACATTATTTGAGTGCTTAGTATCTATATATCTTTTGTATTATATCATATATGTTACTTGGAAATTATATTTAATTCCATTTTATTAAATCATTTGGTGAACCCAATTTTCATTGAACTTCTTTCTTTAGGATCCTGTTAGAGCTCAAAACCGCACCCTTCCTCAAATCACAGAAAACCCAAGATTTTAAGGCAACATGGGACTATCTCCAAGTTGTGGGACTTAAACTATGAGAAAAACCTCCAGATAAGGCTAGTTCTTGTACCTAATCCTAATTATAAAAGTAATTCTAAAGAATTAAATGTAACTAACTAATCATAATCTAAACATTCCAAGGGACCAAGGTTAGAAAGAGATACATTGAAAGGGAAATCCTAAAGATAAAAGAGGTGATAACACCAAGAAAAATGATGATGAACATATGAAACATAATCAAAATGGGTCTTAAAAATGAGAAATATATGCACAACATATTATAAGAGTAAAAGAGAGGAAGGATGCAAATAAAACACAAGTATAGGACAGAAGAGAGCCACAAACACCAAATTTTATTACTCAAAAGTGTGCACAGTCCATTACATCTTGAACAGAAGCCAAGAACACATTTACAGAGGCAAAAATGAAGGTTCATGACTCATAGCTATTTGAGAGACCATTTTGAAATGATTCCTTTGTAGTTTATAAATGTTCATCTCTTTTAAAATGAAATATTTTACAATATATAGATCAAGGAAGAAAGAGAAGAGGGAACAAAGAGAAAGAGATCAGATTCAATCTTGTTATTAATGAAAATATTTATTTTCCCTACAAAATGGATTTTAAAAGTTCAACAACCATCAATAAAAAATTAAAATATAAAAAAACATCATGGACACTCTATTAAAACCATCCCCCAACGTCCTTTTTCTTGTAGGAGAAGGTAAGAATTCAAATCAAATTAGATCTAGGTGGTTGAGCTATTTGAATCTACACATTAGTGGAATGAAATGTTTTCCCCATTTTTTCTCCCACTAAATTACACAAAAACATTATTTTTATGATGCCAAATTGAAGAGCTTGAGGATACCTTTCCAATGATATAATTTTTTTCCAATTTAGACTAGGTAATTGAAAGATATGAGCATTTAAATTTTTGTATGTCAGGGAGCACAAGAATGTGACAAGTGGCAGCATTTGATTGGCTTGGGGATTGGCCTCTACCTACATGTGCATTGATTTTTCCATTTCCATGTGTCATTCTCTGTTTGGGTCGTACAGCTACGCTTTGTTTCATTTCCTTTCTTTTTCCTTTACCTTTGTGAGTGGGTCCTCTTCTTTATGAAATGCAAGATAATAAAACAATGTGAAGTTCCTCACAAATGTAAGACTATCTTTTACCTTTGTGAATCACAGACCAACAAGTTCATTCCACACCACTTCAAAATTTAGTCCTTCTTTTATCTATTCTAAGAGAGTACAAAGTTCCATTCAATAAGGAAGCTCCACGCCCCTCACAAGTGTCAGGTTTTGTAAGACTTCTTGATAACCTTGAATGACCACTTCAAGCATGAGCCAATAAAAAATATCAATGCTGCTTTGCATGTTATTCTTTTTGATATCCCTTGACTGAAAGCCATGAAAAGTGACCAGATAAAAAAGCTCCAAACTCCTCAGTTTCAAAATTTGAAATCCTCCCCATCTATTGTGAAATATGAGCCAATAGAGAAGCTCCGCATATGGAAGATGTTGATATTTGGTCAGTTGCACCTTTGTGTCACAATTTATATCTTGATTTTACTTAAACTATTTAGCACTAAAGAAATTCACCACGTAGCCCCGTTAATGCTTGGTATTGAATTTGATGGCAAAATGAACATCTGTGTATTTTTAAACATAACCCACTAATGAACCCACAAGCTTTTTGAATGCCAACATCCATTTCTTTTAGAAGGATAATTTGATGGCCATTTAAATGTCTTGGCCTTGTAAAAATTGATAAGTCCATTTTTAAGGAGTTATCCAAATTAACCCTGAGGGGTAAATTTGGGATTATAGTTTGGTGACCTCCATGGGTAATTTTCCTCCAAAATTTGACCAGTAGCCTTTATGCATCCATTGGGCATGGAGTCAAGCCCGAAAATGTGAAGAAACTGATCTTTTTAGTTGAAAATTTAACTACATCCGTAATGAACTTGAACTTGATCTGTGAATCTCTAAATGAAGCTTTGAAACTGCTCCAACTATCTGATTCCGCCATTAAACATGCTCTTCCTCGAGGTGAACTGAAAACAACATTGTTATCGTTCTTAAAGCTGAGTTTTTGGGAGTATTTTGATATATTTCACAAACTATCCCAAAATTTGAAATTTTTTTACCAAGGAAGAGGCCTGAGAAATCTAAACTAAATATGATCTATTGGGGCCAAAAAATGAACTTTGAAAGCTACCCCAAAATTTGATTTGGCCATGGAAAATTCTCTAAACGGAACTGGATGGATATTGATTTGTGTATCTTTAAATAATCTTAGAAACTTCCCCAACTATCTTATTCCACCATGAAACATGCTTTACCTTCCAAAATGGACTGAATTGATCTCATGGGCTCTGAATAAAACTTGAAAATTTTCTAACTATCTGATTTGGAACTGAAATGAATTGTGCACAACAAAAAAACCTACAAAAACTATACACAAATATGAAAATCATACATGTTCCAAATGGAACATGCATAGTGTGCATAAGCACTTATTTTATTGAAATCAAACCTACACTACCCTAATGTAAACAAATAAATGAGAAGATAAAAAAATCTTGAAACAAGTAAGGAGAAATAGCTTCCATTTTTTACAAAGTACAACCATGTAATTAATTTGGCAATGAACATTGCCTTAAGTAAGAGTTAAAAATTGATTTGAAGTTGGTTTATCACCCTTTACTTCAAAGCATCAAATAATAAAACAAATACCTCTTTTATTCGTTATGTATTTAGATTTTAGAGGTATTGTTGTTGACATGTGGTACTTTGAAGCTCATCCTCGTGCTTCGAAATAAGCATGACCGTTTGCAACTCTAACTTTGGCTCCAATATTTCCAAATATCTAATTGGGCATAGGGCCTTTAGAACTAATGTATTGATCCTTGTGATTTTCCCATTCACTTGAATCTCATTCCCACTGATGGTATCATATTTCATAATTTCCTCTCCATGAATGAAGTTACTTGCGAGATGATCTGATCCTTTCTCTAATTCTACAAACAACTTTGCATCTGCCATGATGACTCCTAATTTTTAATAGATTCATCATGGCTCTCCTCATCCTCAAGCATAAATATTGAGAGATAAAACTCATCCACAAAATCATATTCTTATAATTATGAAGGGGAAGGAAGATTTGAAATTTCACCATTTAAAGAAAGCAATGAACTTTCTATGATTTATTCTTCACTAAAAACCTCTAAATCAAAAATTTCCTCCTTCATGATATGAAGTTCCTTATGATTGGTTACAACATCTGAATATACTCCTAGTGGATCCCTGCAACCTTCCAAAATTTTACCAAGTTATAGACATGCAGGACAATGGGGGGCACTGCATTTAAAAGGAACACATTACTCACTTGTAATGTTCTCTTCCTTTGATTTCAGCCCTTTATTTTCATCCTCCTTGAGTTTAGGTTTTTTAATCAAAATAGGAGGAATTTTTGCAATGGGCTGAGCCACTTATTCATCCATTATAATCTCAGATTCATTCCATTCTTCAACAAGTATATCATGATTTTCAAAAATTGGACTCACCTCAGCTGATTTTGAAGAACTTGGAGAATGTTGACTATTTGGTTATTGGTGATGAACCTTTCTCTCTTAAAACTCATTGATCCAATCCTTGTAACTCTGAATTTAATCTAATTTATTTGTCTCTTTATTATCCTATCAATCTAAACATGCATGTGAATTCTTTTGTCCAGAAGAAAGAAGCTAAAACCTTTCTACCATGAAAGATTCAAGATATCTTTTAGTGAGGCATGGATCCTTAGGAAACCAAGAAATTAGTCCCTTATTCTATTGGTTATCCTCTAGTAATTCATTATTTTCAACTAATTACTCATGAATTTCAGGCACATGTAGATCTGATTTTGGAAAATGGGAAAAATATTTAGCCCTTGGCTGATTATACAAAGGTTTAAATGGTGAAGGAAATGAAATTATTTATTATAGAGGAGATGGAGGTTTGTAAGGGATGATGGTAGAGAAATTAATTTGAGATGGAAGGGGAGAAGATGGATAAGGGAAACCCTCAAGGGGAGCATGAAAAAAATCTAGGAACATGAAAATCTGGTTGAGATGGTGTAGGTTGGAGATGAGGAATGGGAGGACTGTGAGATGGTAGTGTAGGGTTTCCCCATCTACAAGGATTCCTAACACTAGATTTGTAGGCCTCCCTTTCTTTAATCCGCTCTTGAATTCTAGGCATCATCTCAACCATGAAGTCAAAATTTTCTCTAGGGTTGAACCAATTTGGTATAGGGCCATCCCATGGACAAGGTACCTAAAAACCAATCTTGACTACCTTTAATGCACAATTACCTCTAGTCTACATCATCCTTTCCTCCATTCCTTGAATCTATCTCTGTAAATCAATATCTTCCATGAGATTTCCACCATCACTTACATAACCTTATTCTTGGTAAAAATAATTGTTAAGAACCTAACCATATGGATCAGTGGGGGGTGGGTTATATACATATTATTCATGATAGGGTTCATAAAACTTATATGGAGGAGGATTTTGGAAACATGGAGGTGCAATGGAATGATACCGCTCTTGGAAATGATGTTTCTAATTAGGCAATGAAGTCATGATTTCACAACTTCATGAATGAAATGGAAATGGAATAATGGAAGGGAAATATGAATGGAAGGAAAGATGGAAATGGAAGAGGAAATGGATGGAAGAAAAGGGTAAGGTTTGCAACTGAGATAATGGGTTTATTGGAACAATGGAGTCAATATATGTGCTTAGAAAATGTCTCCAAAGGTTGAAATATCACCAAGAATACATCAAACTCAGTGAAATGAAGATGTTTAAAATTTGTCCCGCTAGGCATGCCAGAACTTTAAGAGCTTGAAATTGCACCCTACCCTGAGTCATAGACAACCCACAATTTTGAAGCAACATGAGACTATCTCCAAGTTGTGGGAATTTCTCTCTAATACAAACCTAGAATGAATGTTGGTATCTCTATCTAATCCTATTGCTAAAACTACTCTTAAAGAAGGAAATGTAGCTAACTAATCCTAATCTAAACATTCCAAGGGACCAAGGTTACAAAGAGATGCATGCAAAGGAAAATTCTAATCTAAAAGAGGTGATAACACCAATAAAAAGGGTGATGAACATATGAAACACAATAAAAATGGATCTTGCAAATGAGAGAGATATGAAAAATATATTACAAGATTAAACTATAGGAAATCTATAAATAAAAAAAGTATAGGGCATAAGAGAGCCAAAAACACCAGATTTTTTTTCTTAAAAGTATGCACAGTCCATTATAGATCAAACAAAAGGAAAGAACACATCTACAGAGACAAAAATGAAGGTTTGTGACTCATAGATTCTCAAGATAACATTTTTACATGGTTCCTTTGGAGACTAAAAATTTCCATCTCTTTTAAAATGAAATATTTTACAATATTTAGATCAAGGAAGAAAGAGAAGAGGGAACAAAGTGTTTCACTCGGAATGTTTCAGCTTCTGGGAATAGAGTTGCTCTATCCTTTCATTCCTTTTAGAAACAGATGAGGTTAGGGTTAGGAGGAATACCCGTTGAATGTCGAGATGGTGTGCGCGTACCGTAGAGAAAGATCAGGTTGACTGTGGAGAACTCCTTTTTGTCTTGGAAGGACTACCTGCAAATAAGAACACAAGACCACAAGATTTTGATTAAACAATAAATGAGGAAACTGCCTTGGGCCCAGGAAATATAAAACTTCCTTTCGAAGGTGGTCAGTTCCCTTGCTAATATGAATTAACACAAAAGACTGCAAAATATCAATTAAATTGTTTCGTTGAACTGGGTAGGGGAAAGGCTGGTTTTCTGGTTTTGATCAGAGGAACCGATGCCGGTTACTGATAACCGATGCTGGTTACTAATAACCAATACCGGCAGGTTCTAGGATCTTCTTGGTAGCTATGGTGTTTTGTAAGGCTGGTTTATGGATGATATTAGGAAATGGGATGATTAGAAGCAAAAGGATAACAGTTAGATGCAATGACACGTTGGGTAGTAGATTCAGAGACAGATTTAGGAGGACTAAAATTCACAGAGCAGAAGAAATGTTATAACAGAGGACATGCAAGATATGACTTACTGGTTTTGGCGAAGATGCAAGTTGATATCCTCTACTGCAAGCACTTCTGGTATTTCCACTCGTCTCTGCTCGGTCAAGTGAAGATCTGGACTCTGTTTCTCGCTCCCAATGCTCTCTATTGATTCAAAATAATTCGACTGATCTCCAAAATGAATTTGCGATCCGTTGTTTTGGTTTGGGGAGCCCATTTACAGGGAACCGATGGCGGTTGCGTAACCGACGGCGGTCGAGTAGGAACCGGCATCGGTCAGGAAAAAGTAGGCTATTTTTAGTAAAATAGCCCACCTTCCCTACTTTTCTCCCGAGAGATCAGTTGCGGGCTTGGTCAAGTGGCTAGAAGGTTGGCTTTGGGTGCGAGTAAGGAGGCATTAGTTATGGATGTGAGTCTAGACCAAGTCATGAGTCTTAATTAGGTTAGTTTAGGGTTAGGGCTAGGTCATGATGAGGTGGCAAAGTGAGGTGGCGGGTAAAGTGATGTGGATTTATCAATTATAAGGTAATTAATAAATAATTGTGTAAGGTTTAGGTAATGAGGTTAGGTTGCGAAATGGGATGCGGGTCTCAAGGGGTCATAAGACACAAAGTTGGTGTCTACATTAGCCCCTTATTGTCGTGTAGCTTGTTCTGTAAAGCTGCGCGGACAATAATATGAAGTGGTTTCTCATGTTAAAGATGTAGGTAATCCCCCTCAAATCTATCGCCGATTGAGTGAACGGGAAATCAGGGATAGGGTTGATAAAGGGTACATGTTGTAGAGATGATGGTAAGGTGGTGGGGTAGGGCCAAGGAAGCAGACGCATGTTGAAATGCCAATAGGTATGACGAGGGTACATGATTTGACAAGCAAACTAGTAATGTGTAGGCAAAGGTCGATAGTTTATCCAAACAAGGGTGATATAATCCTGGTATCCAAGGCATAGGAAGTAGCTCCAGGGTATATAATAGGTGAGGTACATGAACGTTTAGGCATGTTCAGCAGTACCAAATGGTTGGTTTGGTTGAGATAAACGTCACGGTCTAGGTCTAGGCAAAGTTGGTCGACGGATCAAGTCAAGGACCCTAATCATGCTAAAACACGAACAGGTGAGCTCGATTGAACAAAAGGTACATGATGGATGGATAAAATAAAACGTTGATTGTGGGTTATGGTATTGAAGTGATACGGCCTTGGGTCAGGCCAAGTGGTTGGGCAGTGGCCCCTGGGTCAGGTCATAAGGGTAGAGTGAGGCCTTGGGTGGGGCCAAATTGTTAGAGCGAGGCCTTGGGTCGAGGCCGGATTGGTAGGTTGAGGCCTTGGGTCGGGCCAAATTGGTATGGTTGAGGCCTTGGGTTGGGCCAAATAGGTTAGGGCGAGGCCTTGGGTCAGGTCCCGAATAGGTAGGTTGAGGCCTTGGGTCGGGCCAAATTGGTAGGTTGAGGGCCTTGAGTCGGGCCAAATAGGTTAGGGCGAGGCCTTGGGTCGGGCCAAATAGGTAGGTTGAGGCCTTGGGGTCGGGCCAAATAGGTAGGTTGAGGCCTTGGGGTCGGGCCAAAGTAGGGAAACAAATGGTGTTCAGCAAGGGTGGATATATGCGATATGTGGTTAAAAAGGGGCAAATGGTAAATAGGGGAAAAAAATAAAATTGGGGGAAAGTTGGGTAGAGAACCGATACCGATTCCTTAGGGCAAAATGAAACCGATATCGGTGAAAGGCGAAAAACCTATAAAAAGAAAAATACGGCTTATCATTGTCACTTTTGTTATTTGCAAACCAAATCGACTTGTTTGACGTGGAGAGTTGGGATTAGAGGCTTGATTGAGTGAGGTGGAGCTATTGTATTGGCGGAGAGAGTTGATAGTGGGCCCGATTAAGGAGGAGGCAGTAGTTGATTGGCCGGGGACCCAGTAGATCAGGATTGGAGCCATGGCACAGGCAGGAGGAGCTGGAGGGGCTGGACCAGCTGGACCGCCACCACCCATCCCACCACGACAACATGTCGTCGTTCGGGTAGATTCGAAACTCTTTAATTTGGTGATTTGGTTGTATTATGCTAAATTAGGGGTTTGGGTAGGAATTACCTTTTTAGGAAATAATGAGAAAATGGAAATGATTTGAAAAAGGGAGAGGGTAGATAGGCTATATAGGCTAAGGTGGGTAGGTGGGTAGTTTTTAAGGGTATTTGGGTGGGTAGATGGGTAGAAATAGGTAAAAAATGGGTTTGGGGGGCCGAGCCGGGGTTTCGGCCCCTCCGGGAGAGGACAGTGGACCGATGTCCGGTCACCTTAGTGACCGTAATCGGTCGCAAAATTGTAGGGAAAGGGCTGGTGTTGGTTGACCGGCGTCGGTCATGTATCGGCTGGCGTCGGTGGCTTGGTGGGTTTGGTTTTTGGGTTGGGTTTTGGGTTTTGGGTTGGGTTTGAGGTGGAGGTGGGAGAAGGGTTTGGATGAATGGTTGGGTTTGTGGGGTTTTTGGGGTTGGATGTAGCATTTGGGGGGGTGTGGTGGGTTGGAGTTGGTGTTTGGGGTTAGTGTGAGTTGTTGGGTGTGTGGGTGGAATGTTGGTGTTTGGTTTGGGGCTTTTGGGTTGTTTGAGGTGTAGGTTGGTTTTTGGGTTGGGTTGTGGTCGGTTGGGGTTGTGGGGTTTGGGGGTGGGTAGGTTTTGGTTGTAGGGTTCGTTTGCATGGTTTGGTTTGGGTTTTTTTGTTTTTGTTGGTGTGGTGGGATTGGTTTTTGGTTTTAGGGTGCGTTGGTAGGTTGACTAGAGGGGGGTGGGGAGAGTCGGGGTTATGGTCGGGGGGATAATATAAAAAGGGTATTTAGATGATAAAGTAATGTTGTAATTAAAGAGTAGGTCTAAGGATGTGGGTTGGTTTTGCAGGCCACGTCAGCAGTTGACGATGCGGGATAGGATGCCCCGCTGTTGGTGCTGGATGAGGCCACACATATCTGCGGCTCATTGGCCATCATGCGCGATGGTGGGACTTGGTGGAGTCCAGAGGTATAGAGCGATAGAGAGACATCACAGCCTGATGGTCGCCCTCATCGAGAGATGGGATCCGGCGACCAATGTGTTCCATCTCCTGACTGGGGAGATGACCGTCACGTTGGAGGATGTGTATCGCATCCTTCAGTTACCTATCGAGGGAGAGGCAGTCTTCCAGGTAGATTCAGAGACTGCCATGGACAGCATACTACAGGTTTTTGGGGATGCAGCCGTGCTACTGACCTACCATAGCGCGAGTATCGGGTACAGTGACATGTACCGTGCGCATCGACACGAGACACGACTGGCTGTGTTGATGATGGTTGGGATCACCTGCTTCGCCCTCCCAGACTCAGAGGGAGGCCGCTTCCCCACGAGCATTGATGGGGGTACTGCTGGAGATGGTGGAGGAGCACACATGTTACGCCTGGGCACTAGTATATCTGGTGCAATTATACAGGGAGCTATGGGGCTATCGCCGGAGGAGGTGATTTGGTATTTGTTCTACATTTTTGTTGCATTTTTGGGCATACGAGCACATCATATGCATCAGGCCAGTAGGGTTACCCTAGCAGCCAGGGCCACAGGTCATATACCGATATGGCTTTCAGAGGTGGTTGGGGGTCGTGGGCCAGCCACGAGTAGTTATGGTAGGTCGGGATGTGGCATACTATAGACATCTGCTAGAGGGCCTTACAGCAGTAGACATTATATGGAGACCCTACAGAGTTCATCATCCTGGCAGAGGATCCCGCTTACAGTTACGCCTAATCCAGTACACATTCTGGATAGCAGGATGGAGGCCAGGAGAGTACGAGCGGATACCCCTGGAGAGGGTACGTAGGCAGATGGGGCTGCGTCAGGATGAGCCACCTCCCGTTCCTTAGTACAGGAGAGATGATGTAGAGGCCCCCACTACCTGCACCACAGCCTTTGGATCTAGATTTGGTAGCGGAGAGGTCAGCAGGTGAGGGTGTAGATGATGCTGGGTGCACGGGAGCATATAGGGTGTGGTGGGCTGGGTAGAGAGTAGCCAGGATAGTACCGCCTGCACAGCCAGACTTGGCTACAGTGATAGGAGAGAGAGATCAGCTCAGGGGTCAGGTGCAGCTCTTACAGGGGCAGCTAGCTGCAGCACAGGCACAGATAGGTGTCTTACAGGGGCAGCTAGCCCAGGCTCAGGCACAGGCACAGGGCAGCACCACCGCTATCACCATAGCCACAGGTGCAGGTACAGGTACAGGCAGCAGTACAGGTACCAGCACCACCACCGGCAACGGTATAGCCACAGCCCCAGGCACAGGTACAGGTATAGGTACCCACAGCCACAGGCACCTCCAGCGGCACCAGCACAGGTACAGGGGGCACTGGTAGTAGGTGTTAGGGGACCATCCCCAGTACCTACGGTGGCTCGAGAGCGTTACATGGAGGCTAGAGCGGAGGCCCGATACTATCAAGATATTCTTGATGGTACCCGGGGCTGATTATCAGCCCTATGCGGCACATAGAGCAGAGACCCTCTCGGAGCCAGAGGTCTCAGGGAGGTGCAACTACAGCTGGTGGGTCCGTCACAGGCAGGAGGCGAGAGGCACCACAGGGACCAGCAGGGAGAGGTGCCGAGGACGGTGGGGAGAGCTGAGAGATCCCAGACATGGTTTTTGTATTGATAGATGGGTACCGATCTGCAAACCGGGTGTATTGATAGAGGCCTTCGTGCCTATGTATTATTCATGTATTCATTTATTATATACCGGCCTGCGAGCCGAGTAGGGGTTGTATAGTGTATACCGGCCTGTAAGCCAAGTATATATCTATTTTTGATACGAGGGGACCGGCCTGCGATCCGAGTCGAGATTTTTTGACAGTTATTGCGGCCTGCGTGCCGGCGTTGGTGGATTATGAGATCACAGAGGCCCCGATGTAGTGCATATTGTATTTTTAAAAATTTTTATATATATAGAGATGATGTTTTGATCCACATGCAGTGTTCAAAATTTGTTTAAATTTTTTTGTTAATGGTTGGTAATATATAATGTATGATAAGTTTTAGTTGACATGTTGATAGATGGATGATGTTTGATGTTTTTGTTTTTGCACGTATATATGAATGACAGGTTATGTGATGAATTTTTGGTTTTGTGACATTGTGATATATGTAACTAATGAGTTGGATCCAAATGATGTATAGACTGATAGTTGCTTGATATCTGTAGTTGATGGTTTGTGTATTTGTATAAAATAAATGATGTTAATGAAAGTGTAATGCTATATGTGGTGGATGAACAAATGTGGTTAAATTGTGTTGTTTATGTAGGAACCAGAGGCGGGCACGACAAAAATTTAGGTGAGAAATGAAGAAAAGAACGCTGTTGAGAGAAGATAGGTGTGTAACCAATATCGGTTAGGAAACCGATATCGGTTAAGTAACCGATACCGGTTATTTAGATATGAGATTTTCTAAAAATAGAAAAGCTAGGGTGGCAACTTAAGTTTTAATTTTAGAGCCATGCAAGAGGTTAAATACGCGAACGCGACGCTTTTTGACGATTGAGACAGATATTTGCATGAGAGATTTGAGTGATAAGGAGAAGAGAGATAGGAATTTGTATGAGAGATTTGGGTGATAAGAAAAGAGACTAGGAAGGTGAATGTGATCGGAGATTCAAAAAGTAGAAAGGCGAATTTGAAAAGAGTGGTGATAATGGCAGGACAAGGAGAAACATCCAGCAGGCAGGGACAAGATGGAAGACAAGGGCCACCTCAAGCTACTGCAACACCCAGAGGTAAATTTTTTGGTTGTGATTTGATTTTTGCATGTTTTGTGAATAAGATGGGGGAGAGTATGTGGGTAGATATGAGAAAGAAAACATGATAATAAGAGTTATAAATGAGGTGAGTGTTACGTGGTAGGTAATCAAGGGTTTCGGGTATGTCTGTGTATACAGAGAGGAATAAACGAGCAATTTATTGTCATAGGTGGTTGTTTTAGGCAAGATGTATGTAATTGACAGTGACCGGTATCAGTTAGGGAGAACTGCTATCGGTTACTCAACTGATATCGGTTATGTATAACCGATACTGGTTACTGGAGGAATTTCCAGAATGTTTGAAAAACCCTGACAGATTGAATGGTTGTTTGTTGTTTTGGTGTATGCAAGCAGAGGCAGGGTTGAGGATGAATGATAATGTGCCAGCACTGTTGTCACGGATCCGAGCGGATGTAACACCAGCGGAATGGACATTGATAAAATCGTTTGGGGTTAAGTGGAATCCGTTATTATTCACGAATTGCACGTAATCATGGTATGTTACAGGGGTTGATTGAGAGATGGACTCCCGAGACAAATACCTTCTATCTGCCAACAGGGGAGGTGACAGTAACATTGGAAGATGTGTTCCGGATTTTGAGACTCCCTATTACAGGAGAACCAGTATATCAGGCACTACCTAGCACGACACGGGGAGCAATAACAGTAGTATTTGGTCCATACGCACGAGATTTGACACAGCGAGGTTTATCCTTTACATATGGGGTAATGTATGCAGCACACCCTGAGGAGACAAGGTTAGCAGTGATACTAATGATAGCGGTAGGGTATTATTCATTACCGAGGGCAGAAGGAGGAATATTTCCAAAGGCATTGATGTGTGTTATCTGGGAGATGGTAGAAAGGAATGTTACGTTTGCGTGGGCACCTGCATATTTGGCAGAGCTATACAGGGGTTTATGGGCTTGTAGGTGAAATCACAGGACGACGCTGGATTGTTCATACTTATTACACTGTTGGGCCTATGAGCACATTGTTTGTGTGCGACCAATAGGCCAATCCCTCCAGGCAGGAGATACCGGAGTACAAAGGTTAGGATTCAGACGATGGGTCCAGACAGAACAAGAGGTAAGATCTCAAGTCATGACGGGGTGACATTGAGTATTACAGGCAGGTATGGGAGAGGGTGACGGTTGCGGACATCTGTTGGAGGCCTTACGGTAACTATATGGTAACAGAGAGAATAGTTGAGGAGTTAAGGGGTGTAGAGCAAATGAGGTGGATCGCGGGGGCATAGGCCAGGTGAATATGAGAGGATTCCTATAGATCGCGTGCGGCGATAATTTGGATTTGTGCAGGATATACCCCTAGCTTATAGACCATATATGAGGATCAACGCCGAAGCAGCATTCTCACCTCCCCGGCCAACACCTCCAGAAGGGCCTAAAGAGGCAGCAGCCGATCGCATGGTAATGGATGCAGGAATGACAGAGGCCTATAGATTATGGTGGGCAGCGGAGCTGCGAGGTATGCGTGATTTTCCTGACATAGCTGTGATTACAGCAGAGAGGGATCGTCTGCAGCATTTAGTTCAGCAGCTCCAAACGCAGGTGAATGAGACAAGAGGATTGTTAGCAGTTGCAGAGTCACGGGCGGGGAGACTAGAGGCTGGAGTCCTCCATGCGAGAGGGCGTATTCATATGTTACAGGAGAGATTGGCAGATCAGTGGGTGGGTACCAATAGCCGTGGTACCTTTGAGGATAGAGAGGCCCGGCGAGAGGGGGCGACGATCACGATCATCACCTAGTTCGGGATGAGGCGTGAGGGGTCTGAGTAAATGTTAGCAAGGTATAAGAATAAATAAGAGATGTCGACCTGCATGTCGATGATAGAGAATATGTATTTTTTTTAACATCTAAATAAAGCTGAATATGTATGTTGATTTGAGTTACGATAATAATAAGAATGTTTGTGTTTTTGATTTTCGGTGTTTTGAAAAAGGATAAAGAGGAATGTGATTAAATAGAAATACATAAAAATATTTATATATCACCACACAGGATAGGTTATGGTAGGGGATGGTCGAGCTAACCTTGGGAGACCCCATGTCTCCGAAGTGCTGCCTACATAGCCCTTTGCACAACGTAAGGAGGGGCCTCAGACCGATGTAGTTCTCCCTTAGGATCAGGGAGAGACGAATTCAAGCAATTTGGTACGGTTTAGGTAATTGGGTTGGTTGGTAAAAATATTAAGATTAGTAAAGGTAAGGTTGATGGTTTTGGTAATGAATTGGTGATGTTGTAAGAGGTATGAGGGAAGCTAAAGTTAGCCTAACCCAAGTAGAAGGGAATCATGTCCTGATTAAGGTCAACACACCAATCCTAGATGCGAGGCAAAGCGGAAAGAGTGCTTCGTAGGTGAAAAGAGCTAAACAAACCACACAACGTAAAACAATCCTGAAGCCCTAGGTACCATGTATAGACGAGAAGTCAATAGGTGAAAAGAGTTGTATGATCACAATATATCAGAGTGTACGTCACGTCCCTTGAGTTTGAAACAGATGGTGAGGTGAGGTGGATGATATAAGCTGAGGTGCAGAGAACTTATTACAAAGTGAGTGTTCTGACGAAAGAGAACCTACCCTAAATAGACAAGTCCATGACTCAAAAGTCCTTTTGAATGAGGCTTTTATTTTATTGAATGTAGATTGATCGATGCGGGAAGTCTACAAGGGATATTGATTGTATTATTCTTGAGGTCTTCACAAAGCTGATCAATGCGAGAAGCTTCTGATAAAGGCTGACTGTGTATAGCTGTCCTTCGAGGGAGCAGTCTATTTATAGTAGCAGATATGATTGTAATGCATAGTTGTCCTTCAGGGTGCAGTCTATATATAATAGCAGCAATAGTTCGGCATATAGCTGTCCTTTGAGGGAGCAGTGTATATTTAATTTAGATGACTAGATGTTCTTTTGGCGTGAAGCATATAGTTTAGTAGGAAGTTTGACTCAAGAAAATCCCATAAGAATACGGCTTATTTTAATACTTTCAAGTCATGGACTAGACTAAAAAGGGGAAGGCATCATCAAGGGGAGGTGAGGATCAAACTATGTGAGCTTGATTGTTATTATGAGGTGTAGGAAAACAGTGTGTATGTAGTGGTAAGTGAGCTCAAGGGACGAGCGGCAGGTAGATAAGAAGTGATATAACACTAATTTCAATAGTAGAATGGTCGAAGATGCAAGGCATTTAGGGGTTCAGGCTCAGGTTTACCATTAAGCGAAGCTAAACGATAAGTACCAGATCCATAGGTGTGAGTGATTATATAAGGCCCAATCCAATTGGGAGAAAATTTTCCACGTTTGCTCTTTTCTAGTTTGGTTACATGTTGATTCTCTTTGAGGACAAGATCACCAACCTTAAAGGTACACTCATGAAGTCGCTTATCATAATCACGTTTAATGCGTTTTTGATAGATTTGAAGGTGATCAAGAGCTGTAAGATGGCATTCGTCAAGAAGCTCCAATTGGGCTAACCGCTCTTGGAGGAAATCATCGTTGGTGAGAATATCCTGAAGAGATTATTCTAAGGGAGGGTATTTGTATTTCGAGAGGCAAAACAGCCTCGGTAACAGTATACCAAGGAAAAAGGTGTGGCATTAGTAGAGGTACGAATGCTAGTACGATAAGCCCAAAGGGCAAAGGGAATGTGATCGTGCCAATTTTTTCCGGAGTCATTAACAACTTTCATGAGGATTTTGGTTAGTGTTTTATTAGAGGACTCGGCTTGCCCATTGGCTTGTGGATAGTAAGGTGATGAGAAACTATGTTTGATACCAAAGTTGTCACAAAGGTCTTGCAACAACTTGTTTTTGAAATATTTTCCATTTATCTGTTATCAGGCGATGAGGAACACCAAAACGACAGATAATGTGGTGGTTAATGAACTCGACAATTTTTTTCTTTTTTGATTGAAATGAGTGGAATAGCCTCCACCCATTTTGTGTAATATTAGGTTGCTGTGATTATCCAACGGTGACGTTGTGAACAGGTCGGGTGAATCTCACCAATAAGGTCTAAACCCCATTGTGAGAAGGGCCAAAGATCTCAAGCGACCTAGAGTGGGTGGCTAGGAGTATGTTGAAGGTTGGCATGTTGCTGACACATAACACAACGCTTAACATATTTGTAGCAGTCATTATTGAGAGTAGGGCCAATAATAACCAAGGCGAAGGATTCGTTTGGCCACGGCAAGGCCGCTAAAATGTCCACCACAAATACCGTCATGGATCTGTTGGATGGTATGAGTGGCCTCCGCGCCAGTTAGACAGTGAAGGAGGATGCCATCAAAGCCACGTTTATAGAGAAGTCCCCCCATGACAACATAACGTGAAACGCTTTTAAGAAAATCATGTTTGCCGTTACTAGTAAGGTCAGGTGGGAGGATAGAGATTATAAGATAATCGTGAAATTGGTGATACCAAGTATCCTGCGAACTAGTAGACACAGTATTTATCATACAAACTACCGAGGTTGAATAGGATGGTGCAAAAAAGTTGCTGGACCACAACGAATAATTCAGAGTCAGTTGGTGTAGCAGGAATTTGCGAGGCTAGGCAAGCCATAGTGTCCGCAAATTTGCTAGTGGAGTGTGGAATGGTTTGTATAGAATAGTGGGTAAATAAGGCTAGAAGTGAATCCACGTAGTGTTTGTGTTTTTGAAGTTCCTTGTTTTGCATTGGTAGACGCCCATAACTTGATTGACTACCAATTGAGAGTCACCAAAAATGTTGATAGATTTGATGCCTAAGTGTAACGTAACTTAGAGACCCAGAACAAGGGCCTCGTATTCCGCTGTATTATTAGTGCAAGGGAAATCGAGTTGGAATGAAAGAGGCATAGGTTCAGCGTCGAGAGGAATGAGAACAATGCCGGCTCCTCCGCCATGCTGGCATTTAGATCCATCGAAGAAGAGGGTCATTGGGTACGACTCCTCCGTGAGGGAAAGAGTAGCGATGAGTTCGTCGGGAAATGTGAAATTGGTAAATTATTCCCCAGGTAAAGGAGCTTCTGCAAGTTGGTCTGCGATGGTTTGTCCTTTGATTGATTTCTAGTGGACAAACTCAAGGTCGAGGTCGGCGAGAAGCATGATCCATCTAGCAATGCGTTGGTTCAGATGAGGTTTGGTATACATGTAATGGATGGGGTCTGTATTGGTGATGATGAAAGTCTTGTGATTTAGAAGGTAGTGGTCAGATTTTGGTGGCCACGAATGATAGGGCAAGGCACAATTTTTCTACATGTGTGTACCTAGTCTCATAGTCCACCAAAGTACGACTTATATAATAAACAGCTTGTTCGCAATTCTCAGAGTCACGATGTGCAAGCATGGCTCCTACAGCGTGGTCAGTGGCAGAAAGGTAAAGGTAGAAAGGGCAGTCGTCTTGGGGTGGGATAAGCACGGGTGGCTGCAAGAGATAGGATTTGAGAGCTTCGAAGGCTTGGTGACATTCTTCGCTCCATAGGATTGCAATATCCTTTTTAAGGAGGTGATGGAAAGGTTGACATCGATCTAAAAGTTGGGAGATGAAACGTCAGATAGATTTGAGCTTACCTTGTAAACTATGCAATTGTTTGAGATTTTTGGGTGGGGGCATTTCCAGGATAGCTTTGACTTTAGATGGATCGACCTCAATACCACACAAAGAGACGATAAAGCCAAGAAGTTTTCCCGAAAGAACACCAAAGACACATTTCTTTGGTTGAAGGCGGACAGAATATTGTAACAGGTGATTAAAAATAATGGTTAAAACATCAAGATGTTCACTACGATGTTTAGACTTTCCGAGAAGATCGTTGACATAATCTTCAAGGATAGTGTGCATAATGTCATGAAAAATGTAGGTCATAGCCCGCTGATAGGTAGCACCGGCATTCTTAAGGCCAAACGGCATGACACGATAACAGAAGGTTCCCCAAGGAGTTATGAAGGCAGTTTTGTGTTGATCGGCAGGGGTAACCAAAATTTGGTTGTATCCTGAAAAGCCATCCATGAGAGAGAGCATCTCATGACCTGCAGTTAGATCAAATGGTTGGTCAATGCTAGGTAAGGGGAAGTCATCCTTAGGGCAAGCGAGGTTAAGATCCCAGAAATCCATGCATATCCGAAGTCCCCCTGTCGCTTTAGTGACAGGTACGATGTTAGAAATCCATTGAGGATAGTCAATAGGTAAGATGAAGGAAACATAAACGAGTCGTTGGATTTCCTCTTTGACCAAGAGAGCAATGCGTGGATGCATTTTTCTCAATTTCTGTTTGACTGGTTTGGAATCGGGGTTTTAGGGGTGATGTTATGGACGGCAATGGTAGGATCAATTCCTGGCATGTCAGCATAAGACCATGTGAAAGCTTGGTTGCGAGCACGGAGAAAGGTAGTAAAGGCGGCTTGTTCTGATGTGTTAAGGGATTGTCCAATCTTCACAATGTGAGGATCCTCCTCCGTGTGGATGTTGATTTCTATGGTAGATTCGTTCAGCATGGTTTGGGTTTCAGATGGTAAGGCTCGTTGAATATAAGAATCATCCGCGCCAAGGTAAGTGAGGATGGAGTCATCGTCCTGGCATTCAACAACATTAATCAAAGGCGAATTCTCTTCGATCATGTCTGGATACAGAAGGGGAAGAGAAGATGGGTCCTCATTATCGCGTTGATAAGTGAGAGGACCTATGAAGATAGCATTTATGAAAAAAAAAAGTTAGGAGGGATGGATTCAGGGTCTATAGATTCTGTGGGTGATGATGGCAAAGTGGGTGATGATGGTTTGGTAGGGGCGATGTCTTCTTCTTCTAGGATACAGCTGATAGGAGGTGTCTCCTGTGTAGGTGTTTTGGGAAAACCGAGACCACTACGATCATTATGTTTACGGGTAGTCACGGGAATGAGTGTATGTCGGCCTTGTTCGTAAAGGCCAAAACCAAAGCCTTTCCAAGCACAGCGAGTCAAGAAGGTGAGGGCGAAACGACGATTTGTCAAGTATTGAAAATCTGATTGGAAGGGAACCATACCAAGAGGGGGTTCAGTGGTAATGGAGGATGCATCAACACCCCCATACGTTAGGTTGGTGCGGCAATGGGGTGGTCCGTAAGAGATTATCTCCCCCACGTGACGGTCGTAGGTGGGATGTGCATGTAATTGTCCGTACTCCTGCGGGGTAGGGAAAGAACTAACGTTATATAAGCGGTACTCCCCCAGCGTAAGGCGCTGAAAAACATCTACTAAGGGGTCGGAGGTTGGAATGTTAGCTGCGGGAAGGGAAGTGGTTTTTGCGATGATGGTTTCATCAGTTGAAGGTGTAGGCGCGGTTGAGGTGGATGGTTAAGGTACATTTGAAGAGGATGGTTGGGTTGAATGTATGGGTGTCTTGATTGGTATAAGCACGTCGTTAGGGCGGTATAACATATTGCAGGTTTTAAAGGGGGGAGGGTCAGCTTTTACGGTGTAGGACTTCCCCTCGTACTCAAATTTTATGCATCTATGTAATGTTGAGGGAACGCATCCCATGGCTCGGATCCAAGGACGACCCAGCAATATATTATATTGGAACTCTCCCTCCAAGACATAGAAGAGTTCGGGTAAAGTACGTGGTCCGACCCGAATGTTGAGGATCACGGTGCCTAAGGTAGAAGTAATAGCGTCGTTGAATGACCGCAACATGATGGGGTTGGCACACATGCAACTAGAAGGGATATTCATTTGTTGGAAGGCTTTTGAAGAGATGATGTTTAGGCTAGCACCCCCGTCAGTCATAACACGACGTACCCGAATGTCCCGGATGTAAGCTGAGATGAAAAGAGCAGGGTCAGGATCTTTTGTACCAAAGTCAACAATTTCATCTTCAGAGAAACTGACTGCAGCAGCTTGTTGTACCGAGACAGAAGTGGTGGGGGAGATGGATTGTTTGGTGAGAGAAGCAACGTGATTAGGTGTTAGAATGGAGGCGACAGGTAGGGTTTCATTAGGTAAAACCTCTATCCCTTGAAGGATCTCAACGAGAGCTTGTCGATGAGATTCAGAAGTCTGAATGAGATCATACAATGTCATTTTTACGGGCGATTGGTGAAGCTGTTTAATCATATTTCGGTGGGCAATGCCATTAGAGACGGGATAGGCGGGTCCGCGAATGACCACTTTAGGTGGTGATGCAATCGGGATGTTTGACGGAAAAAGAGATGCCGCAGGTGTGTTTTCTTTTGCTTTCCCATTGTTTTTCTGCCCTCGAGTAGCGACACTAATCATATTAATCTCGTAGACCTGAGATGAGGAAGATGGTTGGGATAACTCATGGTCTTCAAGAGATGGGGTTGTAATAATGATAGATCTTGGTGAGGCGGGGACAGATGGTATAGGAGAGGGAATGGAAACTAAAGGTCTCTCCCTCCGTAAGTTGTCTTTCTTAATCTTTCTATCCGGGAGAGGTGACTGACGAAGGATGGTTTTTAGAGCTTTGCATCCCTCCACATCATGTCCTGGTGTGCGGTGATAAGCGCAGATTTTAGACTCATCGTAACCCCTAGGTCGGGGTTTAGACGGGTCATAAGGTCTAAGTGGAGGTAGGGAAATGGTCGCATTCTCCACCAACATAGCAAGGATTTTGGTGTAAGATCCTTTGAGTGGGTCAAAATCGGAAGAGGATGAGGGTATTGGTTGTGCGGGTTTTGGTAATGTTTGGGCCTGATTGGTTCGCACGGGTGGTGGTTTAGCCGAGGGGTGTTGATACATGGTTTTCACTAAACGTGATTTCTTTGGCGTAGAAGCTATGTTGGATGATGAAGCCGCAGATGATGTGGTATCAGAAAACAACCACGGGGAAATAGGAGTGACCGAAAACAAATCTTTTGATGATGAAATTTGTTTAGGGTTGATAGGTGGACAGGATACGCGGAGTGACAGTGTTGCTATACCCTGGAATTTCTGTAGGGGTGCGGAAGGCGTAGGTTGTTTTGAAGAAAACACAGGAGGTATGATATATTGATGTAAGGTAGAGGGATGGGGTCCCAATATGGAAGGTAGGTATGACGATGATGGTTTTGATTGTGATAGGGGCACGGATTGAGTTTGTCTCCTAGGTGGCGGGACGGATTTATTTTTGGATAGATCGAGTCGCTTAGGCGGGTGCGTTAGACTGGGCATTGGTGAGGTCCCAAGTGTAGGGGAAGATCTGGTTAAGTTGATAGAAGTGGACGGGGCATTTGGTAGAGGTGAGGGGGGTGAAGGTGAGAACAGGGGAATTTTAAGCTTCTGTAAACCCTTTGGGTATATGGTGGAGACATCAGGATCAGTCATTTGCATTTGAGTAGAAAAAGGGGTACTCAAACATTCCCATAGGGCCTGTCTATCTTCTGTGGAATGAAAGTCTCCAGGTGTGATTTGTAATTTTTGTACGGAAGAAAGGTGGGTTGTAATTCCAGTCCACTGCGGGTGTGATACAAGGGGTAGATGAGGCGCTGTATCAATAGATGTTAAGAGGTCAACAAGTCGCTGAAAAGATTTAGGTGATGAAGAACTAATAGGTAAGAGGGCGTGTTTGAGGGGGTCCTGTTATGGTTAAAGAAGTGTAGTGATGTCGGTGTAAGAAGATTTCTCGTCTAAAGGATGACAAAAGGAGTGGCGAGCTCTTCCTCTTGTGCAGCGAGAGCGGTAGAAGGGGACGTTTGGGAAATAGATAAATTAGATAACATCCGCTCACAGTCTTGTAGGGATATGGTGTAAGAAGACTCGTCGATGAGAAGAGAAGTCCAGGCAGTTAACTCTTCTATGGGTAAAGGAATGATTTCACTTTGGCTTGATGGTGGTGAAGGAGGTTCAGACTCCTATGTTGGTGGAGAGGTTTGATTTAAAAAAATTTCAATAGAGGCTTTTGGCTGAGAATCGAAGACTGCATGGATCTCATGAACACTCTCCTCGGCTAAGATATCTTGGTTTACGTTACTGTTGGACGAGTGATTTGGGAATGGCTTGTTGAAAATTTTTAGATTTCGGTTAGTAGGGGCGTTAGGATTATCGAGGGTTATATCCCCTGCGTCAACCATTTCCTGCACTATGTTTTTCAACATCTTGCAGTTTTCATGACTATGTCCTTTTACGCGGTGAAAGTTACAAAAGTCATTTTCTTTGTAACAGGAAGGTATTGCGCGGGTGGAGTCAAACCCAGAGTGAGGTTTAACAGGGGGCAAGGTGATAGCCCCAGCTTTGAGCAATTTCTCCAGGATGATGCCCATAAGTTTCTCCCAAGGGAGTGTAATTGGTGGGCTCGGCTTTGTACTTATAAGTGGTTTTTCGGCAGAGTATTGGACGGTGTTTGAGATTTGACCATTACCGCGTGGACAGCTCCTTTTGATTTAGAAGAAGTGGACGCGTGAGGAGTGGTGGTGTTTGGCTTGTTGGTAGAATCAGGAGTTCAGAAATTGGGGTTTTTGTTACGCAACCGCAATTTCTCTTCTTCTAAGGCTCGAATTTCTAGTTTCCGAGCCATGGTAAAGGCCTCGTCGAATGTGTGGAAAGTTTGAATTTGGAGGGTAGGGGAGATGTGCTTAGCACAGGCCCGCGTAAATAGTTCGATAAGTTTGGTTTGAGGCAAGGCATACGTAAGTTGGTTGATAAGGCCCCGCCATCATCCAACGAAATCTGCGATAGATTCATCTTCAAATTGTCGGATGGCATAGAGGTCGGTGATAAATACTTTCTTGGCAATGTTAATGGAGAAATGATCCAAGAAAGACTGGGCTAGTTGGTTAAAAGAGAAGATTGAGTGCTCGGTTAAAGCACTATACCACTCCAAGGTAGGTCCTGATAAGGACATGGGAAAGGTGCGGAGTAACAAGGCATCATCATGGGCAATCAAATAACAAGCATGTCTAAATGATCGCAAGTGTTGTTGAGGATCCTCTTTACTATTAAAACGAGTAAACTTTGGCAACTCCCATTGAGGAGGATATGAATGAAGGGGGACAGAAGGGTGAATGGGCTCCCGACAAACTTGCTCGTATGTCAAGGCACTACGACTTCCTGAAACAGAATCCTCCAGGTTTTGCATTTTGTCCATCATTTGTTTGATGAAATCTGTGGTTGGATGAGATGATGGTGCGGTTGTGGTAAACGGAGGCAAGTTGGACCAAGGGCTTCCGCTGGACAATGGTGGGGCTAAGTGCTGATAAGGTATGGAGGATGAGTATGTTGGAGCAACAGAATAGGGGATGTCCCATATAAGGTGTTGAGTTTACTGGATACGTGTATGGGAATGAAAAGGTAGGCGGAGCTTGAGAAGGAAAGCTCGTGTGAATAGGTGGCAGAGAGTAAGTCATGAATCGAGTGGTCTGAAAGAGAGATGAGGTAGGGGCAGTTGGTGGTAACGATACGTGGGGTCCAAGATTAACCAAAGGAAAGCTAATCGGGGTCGTATGAACCTCTGAAGCTGTCGGATTGGGAGACGGGGCTAGAGATGCAGGAAGTAAGGCAGTGTTATCACGAGGAGTGGGAGCTAAATGAGCATCTATACTAATAGGCATGCTAATAAGGAGCTGACCATCAGGCGTACGATCAGGGGCATGAGACAAATAGTATTGTACAGTGCTGGGATTAGCATCCAGAAATTTGGCAAAGTCCTTGTCTCCTACAGGAATTTGGGGGATCTCACTGGTGTCCGTAGGGTTCCCTATAGAATGTGAAGGGGGTGATTCAGGCAAAGACACAGAGCAGGCATGTGAAACCATGGTGGAGGCTTGCTTCCGAGTGATGACAACCATGGACAAAAACATACAGGAAAGTTTCAATCTATCAAGAACAAAAACAACCTCAGAATGATGAATTTGGCAAGTTGCTGGTTTGTCAGGGGCCGATGAAGACAATAACCGATATCAGTTTACTAACCGGTGTCGGTCACAGAGCAAACGACGTCGGTCCCTTAACCGATGCCGGTGTCAAAATTCTAGGATAAGAAGATATAAAAGGCTACTAATTTGATTTTTAGCAACGTTGAGTATATTTATCAACTTATTGATCACAGAAGACAAAGTATGACAGAGAAAACAGAATTTGAAAACAAGCAAGATGCACACGCAAATCCAGAGACTAATCCTAGGGTTAATTTTAGTTACCGTGGGCTTATGCCTTTAGACGTAAGATGATGTCAGAACCCTAAACAACAAGACCTAGGGGAAATGTCAAGTTTGTTTTGGCTTATAAGGTTACCTCAATCGGGCAGAGGAATACTGTGGAAAAGGGGGGATGTTTGAGCTGTTGTGTTAATGGTGAAGTGATTTGGTATGTGTTGTGCAGTGAAACTAGGGTTAATTTCCTGTCAATACCGTGGATATCACCCCCACGTGTATGACCTGTTACTTAATTTATGTTCACTAGAATTGAAGAACAACAAGTAGGAATGCAATGCATGTGTTTTAAACCCAAATCAAAAATTATGTTCGATGAAGCAAGAGAGATGAATTTCACTAATGCGAAACTAGGAAAGCAAGACAAATTCTTTACGAAATATATAACAAAAGTAGCAACAGTAAATATGCTTCCTAAAATGAAAATAAGCAAGAGAAAGAAACCCAAAATGGGTCCCACCAGGCGTGCCAAAATGTTTCACTCGAAATGTTTCAGCTTCTGGGAATAGAGTTTCTCTATCCTTTCATTCCTTATAGAAACAGATGAGGTTAGGGTTAGGAGGAATACCTGTTGAATGTCGAGATGGTTTGTGCGTACCGTAGAGAAAGATCAGGTTGACTGCGGAGAACTCCTTTTTGTCTTGGAAGGACTACCTGCAAATAAGAACACAAGACCATAAGATTTTGATTAAACAATAAATGAGGAAACTGCCTTGGGCCCAGGAAATATAAAACTTCCTTTCGAAGGTGGTCAGTTCCCCTGCTAATATGAATTAACACAAAAGACTGCAAAATATCAATTAAATTGTTTCGTTGAACTGGGTAGGGGAAAGGCTGGTTTTCTGGTTTTGATCAGAGGAATCGATGCCAGTTACTGATAACCGATGCTGGTTACTAATAACCGATACCGGTAGGTTCTAGGATCTTCTTGGTAGCTATGGTGTTTTGTAAGGCTGGTTTATGGATGATATTAGGAAATGGGATGATTAGAAGCAAAAGGATAACAGTTAGATGCAATGACACGTTGGGTAGTAGATTCAGAGATGGATTTAGGAGGACTAAAATTCACAGAGCAGAAGAAATGTTATAACAAAGGACATGCAAGATATGACTTACTGGTTTTGGCGAAGATGCAAGTTGATATCCTCTACTGCAAGCACTTCTGGTATTTCCACTCGTCTCTGCTCGGTCAAGTGAAGATCTGGACTCTGTTTCTCGCTCCCAATGCTCTCTATTGATTCAAAATCATTCGACTGATCTCCAAAATGAATTTTCGATCCGTTGTTTTGGTTTGGGGAGCCCATTTATAGGGAACCAATGGCGGTTGCGTAACCGACGGCGGTCGAGTAGGAACCGGCATCGGTCAGGAAAAAGTAGGCTATTTTTAGTAAAATAGCCCACCTTCCCTACTTTTCTCCCGAGAGATCAGTTGCGGGCTTGGTCAAGTGGCTAGAAGGTCGGCTTTGGGTGCAAGTAAGGAGGCATTAGTTATGGATGTGAGTCTAGACCAAGTCATGGGTCTTAATTAGGTTAGTTTAGGGTTAGGGCTAGGTCATGATGAGGTGGAAAAGTGAGGTGGCGGGTAAGGTGATGTGGATTTATCAATTATAAGGTAATTAATAAATAATTGTGTAAGGTTTAGGTAATGAGGTTAGGTTGCGAAATGGGATGCGGGTCACAAGGGGTCGTAAGACACGAATTTGGTGTCTACACAAAGAGAGAGAGATCAGATTTGATCTTGTTATTAACGAAAATATTTTTTCCCTGCAACACTACCTTTTAAAATTTAACCATTTTCAATCATGTAATAAACTATGAAAAACATCGTGAGAACCCTATTAAACCTTTCCCTCAATGTCCTTTTACTTGTAGGAGAAGGTAAGAAGCAAAATTAGATCAGATATGGGTGGTTGAGATAATTAAATATTCACATTAATGGACCGAAATATTGTCCCCCTTTTTCCCTCACAAAACACCACCAAAGTATGATTTTGATGATATCAAATTGAATATCTTGAGGATACCTTTCCAACGATATGAATTTTGTCCAATTTGGAGTAGGGAATTGAAAGATATGAGCATTTTAATTTTTACATGTCATGGAGCACATGAATGTGACAAGTGGAAACATTTGATTGGCTTGCGGATCATCCTCTACCTACATGTGCATTGTTTTTTATTTTTCCATATTTCTATCTCTAGTTGGGTCGCAGGGTCAGGATTTTCTTCTATTCTTTAATTTTTCCTTTGCCTTTACATGCGGGTGTATTTATTTATGAAATGTGAGTGAATAAAACAATGCCTAGTTCCTCACAAATTTCAAACTATCTTTTACCTTTTTGAAGAAGAGACCAATAAGGTCATTCCACACCACTTCAAAATTCATTCCTTATTTTACCTATTTTGATAGAGTGTGAAGTTCCAGCCAATAAGGAAGCTCCATTCCCCTCACAAATGTCAAGTTATTTCAGACTTCTTGATAACCTCAACTGACCACTGTGAAGCATGATCCAATAGGAAAGCTCCACACTACTTCGCATGTCATTCTGTTTGATAGCCCTTGACTGAAAACCACAAAACATTAGCCAATAAAAAGTCTCCATGATCCTTCCTAGTGTCAGACTTTAAAATCCCCCCTCTGTCTGCTACGAAACAAGATCCAATAGAAAATCTCCACGTATTGAATGTGTTGGTATTTGGTTGGTTGTTCCTTCGCATCACAATTTCTATCTTGGGTAGAATTAAACTATTTGACTATAAATAAATGCACCACGTAGCCCCACTGATCCTTGACATTTAATTTGATAGAAAAATGAATGTTTGCGACTGTTTAAATATAATCCACTAATGAAACAACGGGTTTTTTGAATGCCAACGGTCAGTGCTTTTAGAAGTGGGAATTTAAAGGCCGTTTAAACATCCCAGGATTGTAAAAATGGATAAGTCCATTTTTAATGAGTATTCCAAATTAACTCAGGGGGGAATATTTTGGGATAACATATCCCCAAAACCCTCATGGCTCCAAAGAGGTCCCCATATCTTAATCACCATATGGTTTATACATGCTTGAATTATATCTTTAATGATGATGTTGCACATGCTAAATTTTGTGACCTCTACTGAAACCCTCAATGTAATGCTTAGTTCCTCCAACCACTTCTATCTTTCTAAAAATCCTATCCTTCTAAATTTCACAACCCTATTATTTGCATAGTCTATCCTGACCAAAACTTTACTTCATGTTTTCCTTGCTCTCCCATGGTCACCCATACTATTGCACTTTCTTCCAATCCTCCTATAAAAAAATATAGTATTACTATAAATTATTTGATTGATTTTTTTATTTGTTGTGATACTATGTGTGCCAATACTTCTATTTCTAATGTTGAAAATGTATATATGCATGATGTTATCTCTACTCTTAGTCAAGCTGAATGTAAAGTTGTATGTACTACTCTTTCTACTTCTGTAAGTGTTTCTAATTAATATAATGATAGATAGTTTTGGGTTGAAAATTTTTCCTAAGTATGGTGAGGGGGCTCATAAGGACGTGTAAGTGTTATTTGAAGAAGGGAACACCTAGGAATATCAGTTCGGGACTTAGCTGATTTTGCATGGAACGAGCTAAAACTAGGAAAAGTGGTTAGAGTGTAGAAAAAGTAAAGATTAAAGCAAGAAGAATTCACAGCTAAGCAAGATATATTTTGGGAACAAAATATAAGATCAAAGGTCATGCATAGACCATGCTAATAATAGGATTAAATTAGAGTTTATTTCTTGATTAATCTATTATTAGCCTTCTTGTAAAAGCATGCAGCTGATGGCGCATGACTATTTTTGAGAATGCGTTCTATTTTGAGATGCATGGGAGGTGAAATGAATTTCCCCACCCCTATAATTATTATTTTATGTACATAGTTTTAAGAAACATGGGTGCTATTATGTTGTATTGTTTTAGTGTACAAAACTCTTGGAGACTATTATTGTTATGTATTCATCTTCTATTATTTGATGAATTAATGTAATGGATGATTGTGGATGAGTTCTGGTAATTGATGTATTATTTTAGATAGGTAATAATTTTTTTAAAAATACATAAATTACCAAAACCCATCCATAATTATCCATTTCATTAATTGATGTATTTGATCATAGTATTTGTATGGTGAATTTGATCTTAGTAATGGCTCGATCTGTTATGTTTCCTTATTATAAGTGTTTCTAATTTGATCTCATGGATCTAATGTTTATACTAGAATGTGTTCTTTGATAATGGTTAATATGAACATGCATGCTAACATATTTACAAGATTTCATAAAGGAGGAACTTGGTATCTTTGCGCGCTTCGGGTGAGCATTCAGATCTATCTGAATGAAGTGCTAGCGTGCTTAGGAAAATGAGTGGAAATAAACAAAGCTGAATTTTGGTTCTGTTCTTGGGACCTCTTTTAAAACTCTCTACCATGTTGTTGCATGATGATGGCATAGTGATTGACTCTTGCGAGCATTCAGAGTTGGGTTGATGAAAAATAGGAAAGGGGGGATTAAGCCCTAGGAAGACTAGGTAAGTTCCTATTACGCCAATAGTTAGGGGGAACTTAAATATAAATATTTTCATTATTTATTATTAGAACTTAACATCACTATTATTTACCTTAATTTTATTGATATTATTATGATATTATAATATTTTTTCAAGAAAAAATAAATATGTATATTTTTAAGCTTATACGAATTTTTTGGTATTTTTTCTCTTTCTCTAATATAGCACTAGATAATTCAGGTGTGAAAATTTTCTTAGAAAAGGTTCACATATTTTTCATAATATCATTGGTGTAACTAGTAGAGGCAAGTATAATTAAAATAAAGAATAATTTAATTTTTTATTCTTAATGTTTTGAGGTAAATGTCTTTTTTTTGTGGAGAAATTTGTAGGCTTGGTCCAAACACCACTCTTCACAAACCCATGGGAGCCTCCTAAGAATTTTTACTGATTTGAAAATAAACGGTGCTTTGTTCATTTTTGAGTCTAATCACTTACTTGAAATTGGTAAATAATATGAGTAATACACCTTGTATATAAAATTATATTTGTTGCATTGTGAGCACCTCCTATGATTAATTCTCTCAAGCTATCAATTATTACTTTTACTTATTCAAAAATTTTATAGAATATTTTTATTCCTTTTGTATACAAATTTCTCTAAATTAGTTATTTATTATTATCCTTATAAAACATTCTAAATAAAATAAGGTACGTATCTTTTAAATATTTATTTGATGGGAAAATTTACCAACTAAAATTGTAAAAAGGACATCCAATTAAGTTATTGCCTAGGGAACTCCTAACCTTTAATTTGGATCTGTAAATAGAATTGGTTTGCACAAAGATATGGTTCTGGACCTTATTTTAATGCGCATAAGTGGGTGGAAGAACATCTATATCATGAGATCTATGAGACATTTTTCAGTTTTTTCCTATAGATTTTAATGAGTTCTTGTCAGCATATGCATAAAAGAAAAGATGTCGTTACAGACCAAGGGTTTGGACGCAAGAAGATTACTAGACTTTATTTGATATAGATTAACCTTGGACATGTGTTGTAGATCATTGGTGGGCTGGTGTTATGCAAAGTTATACTTTGGAGTATGTTGTTTCTAGGTATTCTTGTCTAGAAGTTGTTGATTTTAAATTCTTATGTGAGCTAATAGGATCTTACATCCATGGTATTCCTTTGGCAATTAAGATCTTGATTGTGGTACTGAGTTTCTAATAATTACCTATGGCTAGCTAAACCCACCACCGTGCATAGGGGTAGGAGCAGGTGTGGTGAAATATGGCAGACCTTACAACAGAAAGATAGCAAGAAGAAAGGTGGCTTAAGTATAATGACACATGGAAGAGGGAATTGGTGAAACAACATGATATTGAGGAGTCTATGGAGTAGTGGAGGATGATTTCTTGCAAAGGATTTGAAGCTCATGTGGAAGATGTGGAGCCAGAGAATCAGGATCTCCCCCACTTAGGTAAGTGTAGTAGAGAATCCCCTTTGGCTTCTGATGAGAGTGTGTTAGAGGAGGAAATATTTAGGACCGTAGGCATGCATACCTGGCAACCTAGCCATTGTACTTGGTGTTCTAGTTCCAGAAGTAGTCAGTGAGAAGTAGGTGAGTGTACGTAATCTAGTAGTTATAGGTAGATATCATTTCCCTTTGAATATAGAAGTGCATCAGACAACACATACACCTATGGTATCACAAACATCATCTTTGTTTGGGGTTCCAATTGGAGGAATATTTTGTGGCGTGTCATCAGGAAAAAATTTGGGTGTGGAAAACATTAGTAATATGTCTAGAAGTAATACAAATTCATAGACTATGGGAGTTCATTTTAACACCACTATTGGGACTCAAGGAAGTACCTCTAATGGACCATTTCCTACTATAGGAGGAGGATTAGGAGGATTGAGATCAAGTGGATCAGGTGGTTCTAGAGGTGGAGGAAATACTAGTGGGGGTTCTAGTTTTAGATCTGGTGGACAGGTTCAGCACCTCCATCAGCCACATCAAATTTAATACTAGATGTATATTTAATTTATAGAATATAGGGGTATTGAGTATGTAGTGGAGCATGTGTAAAAGTGTGAGATGCTATGGCACGCTACAGGAATCACATCCTCAGATAGAAAAGAAAGACAATTTTCTACTACTCTTCAAGGGTGTGCACATAGCTAGTACATAAAGTATGAGCCACATCAGATTGTGGTGGATTATAGTCTTTTGCACTCTGTGTTTCTATCTAAGTTCCATATTCTAGAGTTTGAGTAGAAATGTATCAATTCACTTAAGGACATTAAGCATGGCTTATCAAAGATCATTTGTGAGTATGATGCATATTTTAAAACTTTGTTGTCAAATTTATCTTATGATATACATCCCAATCAACATGCACAATGGTTTTTTGGTGGATTTTTGACTCTATTCAGAAGGACACTATATTTTAAGACATTTGTAGATCCATGCACCCCTTTTAAAGAAGATCTACACGTTGAGGAAGTTAGAAGTTTGGATACTAGAGTAAGCCCATTTTAGAGGCATGGATTACAACTATGGTGAAGCGGTTGGAAAATATCTCTGTTAACTCAACTCATGAGACACACAATGGAATATGGTGTACATATTGTGAGGTTAAAGGACATACCAAGGATATTTTCCCTCGTAATTTGGTGTGTGCCATGCTACTAGATTCTGATATTTTTCATTTAGACCACGATGTAAGTATATGTCCCCTCTTACAACACGCGATCCGCAAGAATGATTCTATGTATTGTAAGATTTATAAAACCCATACTCATGAAACCATTTAATACAAATTGATTGATCATATCCATGAGGCCATTGAGACTGATGTGCACTAGACTAGTATAGAAAGTCGATCTAGGGAACAAGGACAACATAATGAAGGGTGTAATCATGGGGATAACATAAATAAAGGTTTCTATGGAGGATATAGAGGCTGAGATTGCGGCGGCGGAAGAGGAGAATTCCCTTACGGAACTTGTTATACTTTTGGATATCCATATCATTATTAGCAAAAGTTCCCTAAGAATTTGGTTTTCTGATGGTGTGGAAAATAACACAAGTTTGAAGAATTCCCTGACTTATATGATCACATGAGAAAGAAGCAAAAGAAATAGAATGATACGGGAATGATAAAGGTATAACACGCAGTTGAAGATCAATGGATGTTGAAGGTAGCACCTAGTCTTGAGTTATGACCTATTTTAGTTACTACATGTGTTGAGGTTGCGCGCACACATGAACCTCTAAAGTATAATATGACTATTACAAAGCAAGAAGTAATACATGCAAATTATCCTAATGATACCTATCAGAAATGAGTTTACTAGGAGACTATGGATGTCATCAAAGATATTCAAGGAGATATTTAGAGCTTGAAGGAGAAAGCATGTGTGATGGATCAAGAAAATAAGGTTGAACTCCCACAAAAGGACATAGATGACTTAAAGGAGGTATGTCGAATGATTTTACAGGAGAACATAATCCCTCTATCAGGAGAGTGGTTGAGAGAAAAGATATTGTCCACAAGTACTGATCGAGACATGCAGATACTTCTTGCAAATATACCCCCACATAACCATGAGTATGCTAAGGATATTACACTGAATACATTCATAAATTGATGGCTTCTAAGTAAAATTATGGTAGATATAGGTGTGGAAGTTAATGTCCTCACATTGGATGCTTGGAATCAAATGGGAAGACACCATTACAACCTTCTTCAAATGTGTTGTATATGGAAAACATAATTAGGGATAGTCCTATTGGAGTACTAAAGGATGTAACTATTACAATTTAGGGAGCCAAGTTTACTAGGGACTTTGAGGTATTAGAGCTTGCTAAAGCAGATAGTTTCCCAACATTACTTGGGAAACCCTAATGTTATGTGAATAATGTGTATTACATTTCAACAAGGGGTACATTAGCTTTGAGAACAAGGAAGAGTGTGTCATTATACCTTTGACAGATGAAAAGGATACTCCATATGTTGATCCCTTGAGTGAAGTGGACTTAAACAAGATATATGAACACACAATCAGAGATCCTAGGGTAACTGATCCATCTTATGAAAGAGTGATACATTGGGATGATGCTCAGTCATTTAGTGACACAAAAATTATTTCTTGTGATAACTAGGTGCATGAAACATATGAAGTGGTTGGGTGAGATATTAAAAACATAGTAACTCACATGATTAGGCCACTCATGGTCAGGCGCTTGACTTGCAACTAGGTACCTAGGTACGCTGGTGAGGGAAACCCTGATGTATTTCTACATGAAATCGAATTCCATTGGAAGAATGAACGAGACATAATGAATATTCTAGTATATAATCTTCATGGGACAACAAATCACTGATGGCTAACACACAGAGATAACCTGGTGGACTGGTGAGAAGTGAGAATCAACTTTTCTACTAGGTTTCTAAGGATCAATATACCTTCATAAATATTTGAATTCCATGGGAAGTACCCTACCTCACATCACATTTAGAATTGTGAGAGAATTTTGACAGAGGGGTAAGAGGCCTTACCGGAACCACTCTAGGTGCATAATTTCTAATCCACGTTAAGTTTCTATGCACGTGCATGGTATGTTCATGTAGAATTAACAAGAAAAATAATGAATTGGCAAGAGATGACCTCAAGTATGATCCATAATTTTGATTACATTTCTAATAAACCTTCATTCAATGAAGCACTGAATATTATGAAGTGCCTTACTTTGGGAGATAGCACGAAAGCTGAGGAACTTATGTTACAAATGTTTTAAGAGCTAGATCTAGAGGTGCGCCTTGCCCTTGAAGAGATAAAGGAAGAAGAGATGGTTTGTTCCTGGAAAGAAAAGGAAAAGGGTAAATTGGTATGCATGATAAATGATGAAGATGACAAGGACAATAACCTAGATGTTAACTACAGTCAAGGTATGTATGAGGTGATAGAAATCAAAAATGAAAAGGCATTTGCATATCTTGAGCATATGAAAAAAAATAAGGTTAACATTGGAATAGATACAGAGCCCAAGGAGGACATTATTGCTGGTTAATGGTGGGAGTAGGAGGTGGCTAAATTTTTTGAAATCATGCATGACTTCCAGGACTTATTTTTATAGGGTTATAATGAGGTAAAGGGAGTAAACCCTTCTTTAGGTGAGATGAAAATCAAGATTAAAGAATGTGCACACCAAGTTAGGAAGATACCTTAGAGGATGAATCCTAATCTTCACGTCAAGGTGAAGTAAGAAATTAATAAAATGCACAAGTATGGTATAATTTATCCCATTAAGGAATTTGAATGGGTTAGCCCCGTGGTTATAAGAATTAATAAGGATGGGAGGATAAGGATATGTGTGGACTATAGAGAGTTGAATTATTCATGGTTATTGATCCTTTTCCTACCCCATTAACAGAGGAGATCCTTGAGGTATTTTGTTGGCGTGAGATATACTTATTTACATATGGTTTTTCAACATATCATTAGGTGTGTATCACAAAGGAAGTTTAGGAAAAGAAAAATTTCACCACTAAGTGGAGAAGTCTTTCATATACAGTGATGCCATGTGGACTAAAGAATGTGGCAGCAATTTTCTTACACATAGTGGTACAGGATTTTTCAGGATTTCATTCATAAGTTTTTGCAGGTCTATTTGGATGATTGGATAGTTTATGGTTTAGTCAAGGATCATTGTGTGAATATAAGGCTCATGTTTGAGAGGTGTAGATAGTTGATCATATCTCTTAATATTAATAAATTCACCTTTTTAACACCTTTTGGCACTTTACTAAGGTATATTATTTGTAAAGAAGGTTTGTTTTTAGATCCAACCAAGATAGTTGTGATCTTGGGTTTGAAAGAACCTAATAATCAAAGTGAAGTGCGTAGATTTATGGGACATACAGGGTATTACAGGAAATTCATTAAGGGCTATGCAAGGATTTCTGCACCCTTGGAGGAACTATTGAAAGATAAAGGAAAATTTTATTGGGATGGCACACAATAGCATGCATTTAAAACATTAAAGGAAAGGATTACTATTACACCAATTATACACTTTCCTTCATGGGAAAAACCCTTTCATGTTCATGTAGATTCTTCTGGTATAGCTATTGACGTAGTATTAGCACAACCAGGAGAAGGAATTATAGACCACCCCATTTTATTTACAAGAAGGAAGTTGACACTAGTGAAGTAGAATTATACAACTACTAAGCACTATTTTTTGTCCATGATATATGTGCTACAAAAATTCAGACAATACTTACTGACGAAAACATTTATCTTCTTTCCATATCATATGGAACTTAATTATTTGGTCAATAAGCCTGGTTTTCAAGGACACATTTGTAGGTGGATACTACTATTCTAGGAGTTCAAGTTTACATTTGTTGTAAAACTAGAAAAAAGTAATTTAGGTCTTGACCATTGTTCATGAATTAATTTTGGCGAGGACGCATAGAGAATTGAGGACATAATGTTGGATACACAATTATTTAGATTAAATCGTGTGCCTTCTGATTTAGAGGATATTTCGATATTCTTGCGTACTAGTTAGGCATCAGAGGGGATGAATATGTTAGAGAAGAAGCAACTTGTAATACATGCAACACCCTATCAGTTGATATGTGAAGATTTGTACAAACTAGGTTGTGATGAAGTTTTGAAGCGGTGTGTTCTTGAGAATGAGCGTGAGGCTATTATGTAATAAGCTCATAGTGGAATTGCAAGAGGTCATTATGTTAGGGATGATACCAGATGTAAGATTTTTTTGGATAGATTATGGTAGGAAACTTTGTACAAGGATATTAAAAAATATGTCAAGGTGTGTGATCATTTGTTAGTGCCTTGGGAATCTTGGAACCAGAGATGAGATGTGTTTGAGGCCTTTAAGGACTATTAAATTTATAGGTATTATTTCCCCACCCATGCGTAGGAATCACATGCTCTATATTATAACTTGTACAAAATATGTGACAAGGTAGGAATGAAGAAGCACCTACTAAGGATTACACAATAACTACAATAACAAGATTTTTATGGAAGAACATTATAAGTAGGTATGGATGTCCATTGATTTCAACAAGTAATATGGCCACTCATTTCTTAAATGAGACAATCGGGATATTATTGGATGATTTTGTGGTGGAACACCATAATATTACACCCTATCACCCATAGGCCAATGGTATTGTTAAAGCTTTCGACAAGATTTTGGGACAAACATTGATGAAAATCTATGATCTTGGAATGAAAGATTGGGATGATAAATTATTTGTTGGACTTTGAGGATATAGAACAACATACAAAATATTGAATAAGGCCACATCATTTCAGTTGGTGTTTAGCACAAAGATTTTATTTCCTATTGAATGTATGTTACCTCCCTACATATTGCATGCATAAAAGGCCTAGCTAATGAGAAATTTATTAAAGGTCGAATAAATAAATTGATGCAATTAGATGAGAGGCATGTTATTTCTCGATCAAGATAGAAGAAAGAGAAGGCAAGACAGAAGGCCTGACATGTTATACATATAAGGAACAAAATGTTTGTAGTGGGAAAAATGGTTCTTCTATATGATTCCAAGTTTGCGCACCACCCAGGGAAATTGAAAGTGTATTGGTTAGGACCATTTGTAGTAACAAATATATTGGAATTAGGTGCTTGTCAGTTACAAGCGCTGGATGGAACTTTATTTCCCGATTACTTAAATGGGAGTAGGTTGAAGCCCTACTATAAATAAGACTTCTTGGTGTTTTTAAGAAGGTAATATTGACACGTAGATTATATTTCCCTTTTATGTGTTTCCTTTCATCGTTTATATGCTTTGTCAATTTAGTTCATTGTTTTGTTGTAATAAGCAAGATTAGGTGCCAAAAGCTTAATATTATCTTTTGAGTTCATGTGTAAAGAACCACACATACTTTTAGTGTGGGGTAGAGAAGATATAAGAAAAATGTATTTATTTAAAATAATATTCAAAGTGCAAGTTGTTATACAAGTACATATATGGGTCAGATCATGAACATCCTCTACAAGATTGGTGTGCATAGAAGAAAGGTCTTATAGGTGCTTAGATTGAAGGTGTTTTAAAGGAAATTTTCTCATATTGAATACCACACATAAAAGGATAATAACGCAGTATAACATAAGGTAGGCAATAACATGGGAAAGTACTTAGTATGAGGTGCAAATGGTTATGTACTTCGGTGCATAAAGAAACACATAAGGAATTATACGGCCAAGAAGTAGTGGGCACCGAAGAGCAATAAAAAGTGTAAAAAAAGACAAAAAGTGTAATTAAAGATGGGTACAATGGTAGGTGAGGAGAAATTAATGTAGAAACATTTGTAAAATCTTTAGAAGGGTTGCTTTCGATTTCATTCTTACCTTGCATGTTTTTAGTTTTCGAGATGTGAAGTGTGATTTGAAGTGCAACAAAGCACAAAGTGTGAGAGTTATTGTATAAAGAAACGAACTAGTTGATATTTGGAAACAACCGTAGTAGAGCTCAGTGGAAGAATTCTTGATCTAGTAGAAGTCATGTGGAAGGAAAGTTCACAGAGCTAGGGTTTGAAGGGAACATAATCATAACTAGGGCACACATATTTGAAGTACATAGTTTTAACGAGTGCAAGGAAGCATTGGAAAAATAAAAATGGAACCCAAGAGAGCACATGGGGTGACCATAAGAGGAAAGAATAAGGATGTACCTAAAGTGAAAGTTGCAGATGCACCTGAAAGTTAGTTTTTAGTGATGCAATACCCTGAGGGAGTCATTATGGACTTGGATTGAGAGTCCCACATAAGAGGAAGTTAGGTGAGTTATTACAATCATTATACCAATCTCAATAAGGATGAAATGGACATGGAACTAGTTAAGAAGAAAAATTTGAGAATAGAAGATGACAAAGCTATTTATGATGATGTTGGGTAGAATATTTTGGAGAAAGTTGGGGTTCTATTAATATATGACTTACCATAATTTTGAAAGCTAGAGAAACTTTACCAATGGCTAATGTCTAGATTCCATAAGGAATTATTCTACTTTGATAGAAGGCAGGTGCACCTCACCACACCCTTGATTGGGAAGTTAAGATGATTGAGGATTTCATGGATAGAAATTACAATTGACCCTTATGATAAAGTAGGTATGGAAGAAATCTCTATCGATATGGCACAGGAGAAGGGAGGGCACACAATGGAAATTGTAAAATTTTATGATTATCCTGTGATAAAATTTATTTCAAACCTCCTCAAGAAGTTCAATAACTAGGAGTCTTGGGGACATGTATACAAGAAGTGGCTCCACATTGTGAAGAAAATTCCAGAAGGAATTATTTATAACTTATCTACATTTATAGAATAAAACGTTATTGAGGTGGCGTATAAAGGGGATAAGATGAGCTTGGGTTCCATCCTTTTATCTATTGTATTTGTGGAGATTGAGGTCTCGGATGACCCTAAGGATAAAATATGGCAGTTCCCCGAGGAGAAGAAGTCACTTGTAGAAAGGTTCGTGAAGTATACTTGTAAATGCACTATGAGTGGCTCATACAAAAAAGGTTGGATCTTTGGTACAGATGCATGCACTAGGCCTTTGAATATGAGTGGAGAATACACAAGGATTTACCTTCTATAATGGGAAATTAGGCACAATTTGTAGTCTTTCAACACTACTGTATTGGCCAGTTTAGAATGAGGGATGGCACATGGAGCCCTTGGTGAAAGCTCCCTTATAATTTCATTGTGTGTTTCTTTCAAGCTTATGTGAACGGATTTTGAGACGTGTGCAAGATGAGGTTTTATATATACAAGGTTGACTATGAATACCATACCCTCAGGAATACCTATGTTTATCCCGATAAGTCTGTTACATTGAGAAATATATATGTGATGAAATTAGCATAAGCTCTATGAATTTGGTGATGAGAAATTTGGTCACGACTAAGGTATACCTTTACCTCAAGACCAAATTAGTTGATAGAAAATATATTGGTAATGAATTTAATCTTCTAGAGCTGCTGAAAGGGAAGCACATAGTTGGAAATCTATAGGATGATGACCCCACTCCCCCTCACACATATGAGGAATAAATTTAGGAAGAGGAGGAGGAGAAGGAAGATAGTGGTGGGATAGATCATGGTAGGAGGAGAAAACCAAATATGGGTAACAAGAGGTCGTGTAAGAGTACTCCTCCTAGGGAAGAAGAACAAGAAGTGAGAATTGATATTGGTACTAAGGAGGTAGAGAAAGAAGAAAGTGACATAGATTACTAAGGATTCAGAAGAGTATTGAGGAGAAATAGGATAAAGAGTGGTAGCAAAAAACCATCTCATCCATAAAGGAGGTCACCAAGGACGTCTCATGTGAAACCAAGACCACAAAAGAAGACAAAGAAAAAATGCACGTATGTTCCTAGGAAATAAAGTGAAGAATAAATTTTTGATAACGCTGCAGACACCATGGGGGATACACTAGTTATTGATGTAGAAAGAGGAGAGGAGCCTAGATAAGAAGAGACTCAATGTGATACAAAGGTGCATGGTGAACACATGGAGGAATACTCCATGGGAGGAGGGGAAGAAACATAAAAAAGTGTTGGTGAGCCATCAGCTGAGCCTTTTGGAGAGCATGGTGGTGAGATCGGTAAAGGCCCAATTTAGGATGTAGGGATATATAGCCCTAAGGGGAGGTTGTTGGAAAGGAATAAGGGAGAATAAATTTATATTATCCTTGAGTTGGGGTATGCTAATGACCCTTTGAATATTATTCATGCCATATTTCAGAGCACACTCACTTCTAAAAATTTATATAAATGAGAGTTGATGGATCCCTAGGCAGAAAATATGCACACAAGAAAGCAACTATTTTGGAGCATGTTTATGCATATGGAAGAACCAAATTTTTATGTAAAGGAATAAGCATATGTCAAGTGAATGATGAAAAAGGGGGGCCAAGAAGTACATATAACATTAAAGAAAATAAAATTCACTGATGAGTAGGAAAGTAATGCCTTCACTAAGATGGAAGCAGAAGTAGTGCAAAGGAATCTCAATGAAGCAGTCATGCTCAGGACATTTCTCTAGGATAATAAAAATATGAAGGAATAAATTGTGTAACTAATTATGGCACGTAAGAAAGATAAGGAATGAAAACATTAGATTCTAGAATTCACTGCAGAGATTGGGCATGAAATTATTGAGGCACATCCAAAATTTAATTAATAACTGAATAAAACTTACAATTCATCCTTGAATTTTTTGGAATATTGTGTCTATATTTTTCTTGAGAAGAATCCAACCATGATAAGAGAGATACAAGAAGATTTTGCAGATAAGAAGGAAAGGACCAAGAATTTTATTGTGTGTAGGATTGTAGAGTGATGTCATACTCTATAATTTGAAGGATGAGTTGAAGAAATCAAGATGGTCATTGGAAAACTGTGAGGGTCTTGAAAAAATCCTCAAGACAAGGACACTACAGGAAGAGAATGAATTTCTTGCAAAGAAGAAGGAAAAAACCTTGGGCTAGGAGGAGAAATTAGTTGCATTAAAAAATAATCACGATGCGGTCAAGGTAGTAAGGGACCCCTATGAAGAAATAATAAAGGAGTTGGGGAAGTTAGTCACGCGAAAAATAGATTTCATGGATGTCATGGTTTTAGGGTTGGCTTGAGTGATAAGGGAACTCAAGCACAAGGGTGAAGATATGACCTTGGATGAGATGAATGAAGTTCTTGGAGATTTCCCTGCTAAAGCCAATGAATTAGAAGTTGATATCAATAAGGACTACCCTGAACCTCTGCTACTAGCTGAGTGAGTGTGTTGGTTATTATTTCATTCTTTCTTCACCATTATTTATTCTTTTGATTATTTGGATAGATAAGTTGAGAAACTGTGTTGATGAGGGTGCAAATTAAATTTGTGTGGGGTAATATTGGGTTTAAAAAATTGCGTAAGTATTGAGAGGGGGGTCGTAGGAACAAGCAAGTGTCAGTTGAAGAAGGGAACATCTAGAAAGATCAGTTCAGCACTTGGATGATTTTGCATGGAAAGGGGTACAAATAAGAAAAGAGGTTGGAGTATAGCCTAAGTAAAAATAAAAGAAAGAAGACTTCATGGCTAAGCAAGATCTATTTCAGGAACAAAGTAGAATATCAAAGGTCATGCACATATCGTGATAATAATAGGATTAAAGTAGTGTTTATTTATGGATTAATCTATTAGTAGCCTTCTTGTAAAAGCAAGCAACTGATGGAGTATGAATATTTTTGAGAATTCCATCTATTTTGGGATGCATGGGTGGTGATGGTAAAGTCCCCACCCCTATATATATACTAGTTTATCTACATAGTTTTAAGAATTGTGTATTAAATCGATGATGTATTAGAGACCATCTTATTTGTACTATTATATTGCTCTATTTTAGCGTGCATAACTATTGGAGACTGGTATTGTTATGTATTCATCTTGTGTTACTTGATTCATTAATGCAATGGATGATTGTGGATGGGTTCTGGTAATTGATGTACTTAATCATGGTATTTGCATGGTGAATATGATGTTAGTAATGGTTTGATCTTCTATGTTTCCTTATTATATGTGTTTCTAATTTGAGCTCATGGATCTGATGTTTATAATGGAATGTGTACTTTGATAATGGTTAATATGAACATGCATGCTAACATCTTGACAAGATTTCATAAAGGAGGGACCTGGTAGTTTCGTGTAGTTTGGGTGAGCAGTTAGATCTATCTGAATGAAGTGCCATCACACCTAGGAAAATGAGTGGAAATAAACAAGACTAAAAATCTACTATTATTTCTCCTACCACTTATTTTTATGTTAATGATACTCTTGAGGAACTAATTTCTTGTGAAAATATGTCTGATAGTGATGTAGACTATGCTTATGATCATAAACATATGAGTAATGATGTTATTTTTCTTATGACAGTTGAATGTGAATTTACTACTCATCTTTCTTCTTTTTCTTAAGTTTTTACTCCTAACAATTCTACTCCTATCACTAGTACACCTCTTATCATATCTTCTGATTCTACTTCTATCATTCCCATAGATATTCCATGTTCCTCTTCTCTTCTCACACCTATTTATTCTAATTCTGATATTGTTTCACATGATGGTTCTACCCCAACCACTAGAAAACCTCTTATTATATCTTCTAATTCTAATTCTAGCATTCACATATATATTCCATGTTCCTCTCCTCTTCTCAAACCTCTTTCTTCTAATTCTAAATTTTTTGCACATGATGATTCTACTCCTAATACTAGTCCACCTCTTATTATATCTATTGAATTTACATCTAGCATTCCCTTAGAGCCTCCAAATTATTCTCCTCCTCTTCTACCTCTTTCTCATCCCTCCACATCCGCTTCTTCTTCTCACAATCCCATGATCACTCACAATGACAAAATCCAACCTATCAATATACCTCTTACTTCACCTACCATTCCTTCACATGATATTTTATCTCTCATTCATGTTGTTGACACGTTTCAATCTCAATATCATACTCTTACTCTTGAAAGTAATGCCTACTATGATTCCATTGATAATAATTATTTTCATGGAAATCCTATTCCTAAAAAGATTCACAATTCATCTTTTCCTAAGGAATTCATCATGCCTAATTTCTCATGTTTTGATGGCACTGCAAATCCTTATTTACTTATTAAGCATTATTGACCTCCCATGTCTGCTTATTCTAATTCTCACTTATTACTTAAATCATTCCATCATAGTCTTGTTGATCATGTTTTCCAATGGTACACTCAATTTCCTTATGGTTCCATCAGCTCTTACTATGATATGGAGGATGTTTTTCGTAGGCAATTTATTTCTAAAAATGGTCCAAAAGTCACATATGAATGCTTGCCTACTTTGCATCAAGGAAAGAAATAACAGATTGTAGATTACATTTTACACTTTAATTCTTTTATGCATCAATTATTATTTCAGCCCATTGATTTAGAAAAGCAATTTATCTTTTATCGTGGCTTGATTCCTACATTAAAGGAAAAAAACTTATATGATGCATGTGAACCTTTTACGCTCTTAAGTTACAAAGTTATTGATTTAGAATTATATTTAATTTCCACACATGTTCTTGTTGACATTTTTCACACCCTGTGTGAAAAGGGTTAACTTGAAACTTTTAAGTTTCTCAGATTGATAGAGTTTAAGGTTTGACTATGTTTGGGACAGCCACCTCAGAATAACATACAGATTTTAATTGTTTGGTTTTGGACAGTCTTTGAAGTCACGTTTGGATCAAACTCCAAATAGGCTACAGTTATAGAAATCCATGCCTCATATATGCAACCATTCCATTTGAAACCCTCGTCAAAACTGTGCAACAGCTGTAAATGACCATTGCAAAGCACTGAGGAAGGTAGGAAAGGCAACATGTATCAGACATGAAGTTATGAAGCTATGGATAGGGTGTGAAATAAAATTCAGTCATCCAATGAACATCAAAAGGTACATTTGATTTTAATTTATTTCCATACTTAAGTGAATTATTTAAGTGTGTTGAGTTGTACAAGTTCATTATTATCCATTAAAATGAAGGAAGTACAAAAAGAAAGATATACATCTCATTACATGAAAATAGTTCATTTATTCATATGGAATAAAAGTACAGTGAACCCACACAAGCTGTGGGATGTAACTTGTATGTACTAGAAATAAAGTATGCATATACTTAAAGCTATAAGAAAATGGAGAGAGAAGAAACCCATCATTTCATGTTAAGGTCGGTTCTCTCGTGCTTCCAACTTTGTTTCATTTTCAGCTACTTCATCCTCATCTCCAGTTCCCAGCAACAGTTACCTGTGACTATACAATATATATTGTTAGAGCTCCAGGTTTGGTCTATATCCATGTGTTTAAAGTTTCACGTAACTAAATCCTTTAAAGAAAGCACATACAAGATACATGAAAGATAAAAATCAAAAGGAGCATCTCATAGTACATTTGAATCAGGGTCAAGTACAAAATGAATTCATAAGTAGAATTTCTATTTAGCAAATAATCAAATGAAATAAATGAACAAGTAGTTTTGTAGCAGATGATGCAGATTTGAAAGAGTAAGGAAAATATTTTCATTACAGTACCAGGACTCAGAACAGGTTTTCAATGCATATTGAATTATAATGCATGAAACGGTTCAGATGAGATGATGTTACACAACTTCTCAGGTTTCCAAAGAATTAAATAGGTTTATTTTCCATATCAAGGTTTCATTCAAGTATACAACTAGTTTTCATATTTGTATTCAAAACTTCATACAAAAGATGCAAATTTCAGAAGTAAAGGTCATCATCAAGAATCAAGAAACCTTTGGCTATCTTGAGAATCAACATAATAGCTGAAAGGGGGAGTAATTTCCCAAGAAAGCAGGAATCAAGGAATAAATATCCATTGTAGATATTTCATTTTATTATGTCCAGTGACATTTGAACTATCAAACAAGCTTTAAGCAATGATGAGCAATCAACTGTAAAATTTCTACAACTATGTACTCTCAACTTCAAGGGATTTTTTCCCAAAATATCATAATGGACAAGAAATCTATCAAAGGCACATTGAAAATATAGTCCAGAAAGTGTAGAATGCTCAGGATAGAGTGAACATTAAACAACATATGAGCACAACCATATCCCAAATCTTGAAAAGTTAGAAAAATCAGAGCTTAGGCTATAACAATGATGGCCATCACAGTCATGAAATGCTACATTATGATCACCAAACAGACAAAGAATACGCACCCAGATTCTTAAATATTTTTGTAAGCATGTACAAAGTTTTAGTTTCAAAATGAATCCTTGTTTCAAAATAATGAAGTCAATGCACATTGTGAACTTCAAACTTTTGAGTAACAATACAACAACAAACTAGGTGTTTGTACCAATTAAAATCAAACAAATATGAACTGAGTAAATTCAGAGATAATGGCTTAAACATTAAGTTTTCTACAAAAATTTCAGTTGAATTCGATAGCATAGCTCAAAGCTTCGTATCACTAGAATTGGTAGACAAATTGATTCATTTAGGCCACAGTGGAAAATATGGGCAAAGTCAGAAAATACCAGCAAGCTTTCAATGGAGAAGAAACGCACAAAAGAATACAGATGATCTATTCAAGCCCCATATGCGATGGTTCGAATTAGAAGCTATCAGAACACAGTTCATCTCTATCCGAACTAACTTAGAGTTCAAAAGGGTTACTAGAATGATAGCTCAAAAATAGGAAGAACGATGATGAGTTCACAATATGGCTATTCAAGTAGGTAGCATATCCATGAGCTCATAGGCTAAAATAGCAAAGGATACTCATATCTTGGCTACCCAAAAACAAGATTTTGAGTCGAAATTTGAAATTATACAAATGTTGATAAATGAAGTCATCAATTTTACTTCGTATTTTTACAATATAATGGTCTACAGGGGTTTCCAGACAAACATCTCAAGGATTGAATAAGAATTTCTCATATAGGTCAAGGTTTACAAACCTTCAGAAATTATCAAATTTGGAGCCAAAAAACAAACACCCAATGGCTACTTTCAAAACCCTTGAAATGAAAACCTTGCTAAAGAAGTCAGAGGATCAAGTGAAGAATGAATTAAGATTACATATAATCTTCGATAGAGCTCTCAAATCCAGACAAGTAGTGGTTGAATACACAAATTTTCCAAGAAACAAGAAAGTCGGAGCTCAGTAAACTTCTAAATGTTGTCATGTTACACTCAGATGGAGATTCATATAGACCTTAAATTTACAGATCTTAGCTAAAATGGCGAGATGTACAAGAACAACAGGGCTTCATCCAAATATCAAAAACCTTACCATTTTTACAAAGCCATTCAAAGTCACTATTTTCAACGAAAGATAAGTTAGAGCCAAAAATGTGTAGTTTCTCCTCGGATTGACTTAGATTTAAATGGAAACAATAATAAAATTCAAAATTCATAAATATCTTGACCCAGAGGCCAATGATCAGACTCATAACGACAATGAAGTACGAGAAAAGTTGATACTACCATGTTTTCCATCTATCACCATTCAACAGAGTAAACAATACAAAATTTAAGGCTTCGAATCAAAGACACATGCATACCTAGGTCAAATAATCAAAAACCCATTAATGGGTATTAATGGATCTAGGTTTTGCAACAACTTACCTAAATGTAAAAGGGTAAATGACCTCAGATAGCTTCAATAATTTTAGTTACAAGAAATGGAATACATAGATCAAAAGCACCCAAATTTTTAAATGGAGAGACTCTAATAACCATAAATAGAGATGAGTATTTACCCAAGAAATTCATTGATACAGAGTACTCAAGTATCATCAGAATTTAGGAATAACATGAAATACCAATTCATAGCATAAAACCAAGATCATATTCACATGGAAAAGGCACTATCTGGGGGTTTAAGCTTCAAACCCTTGTCGCCAGTTGTGTCAAAGTTTCATTGTGAACCCCATATATGGGCTCTTAGATCTAGGGAAACTGAGACATGAAAGATCACCATGGCATCAAATATAGATGGAAACCATGGTGACTAGGAATAACATGAAACCTAGTCCACAATGTATGAAAAATTCAAGGTCCAGGCCAAACTTCAGGTCAAATCCTAAGGGAGAAAGCTCAGTCATATACATCTCAGCTATCAAGTAGAATCATCAGGCCAAGCAGATTCAAACTAGAAATGGTGTGAAAATGAGCCCCCACAAATACAATAACCCAACATAAGAAATGGCCAAGTTTATATAGAGTCTCTTCAAAAAAACTCCATGAAGAAAGCTTCATGTTAAAATATAGAGCTCAGAACGTGTCTTTGAGAAAATTGGCCAAGGGCTTCGCCAAGCATTAGCAAAGCACGAAAGTGAAAGATGACAAAAATGATCAGATTTTTAAGATCTTTTTCTTCCTAACTTGGTCAGTTACCTTAAATCAACGTCCATAACCAAAGTACACATGTGGAACTTGCACAAAAACCATAACTTAACCAAGGGTTAAGGAATCATCACCGACATATCAAAGGGTCGAATGTCGTGTCGGAGGGGACCAACATAATTAGTTGAAAATCATTACATTTGACCCTTCTAAGGTATAAAAACCTTAATAGCATGAAAATCAAAACCGACAAACAATGATGGCATAAAAAGGTGAGTTGGTACATACATGCCATGGTAAAAGGCCGAAGAATCATCAAAGGGGGCCAACAAACTGTACAAGGCAACGATAACTGAAAAGTGGTCTAGCACTATAGTATGACTATATGTTATTTAAAGATCATCAAATTTCCAATCAAACCAAGTGAAGCCTGTAATCATTGTGACCGACTATATTAGTAAACTATGGTTATGTGCTAAGTCCACAAAGTGGCCATGTACCATGGTGAGAATTATCTGAAAAACTATTGGAGGGGTGGGATACCATAAACTATGGTCCCCACTATTGGAGGGGTGGGAGATGATTTAAAGTATGTTATCCATGTGATGACTAGAAGACAAGGAATGTGAACATCAAGGCCTAAGCGTAAAATTCCTTGCCTTCTAGTTGTCACATGGATAACATACTTTAAATCATCTCCCATACCCATTTTTGCAAGTATTGCAGATTAATGGAATTTATTTTGCTCATTTAAAGGGAGATGATTTCTTGCATTCCTTCACAAAAGGACAAAAAAGATAAGACAAATTTGTATGCACCTAGAAGGAGACTTACTCATTAAGAAAGATTTATTAGAAAATTATTCACCCATGCTTTTCTTAAAAATAGAACAGTAAGCTGCAGTCTGACTATGATGTAAAAAAAGGTTATTTAATGCATCTTTGTATTAGTTTGCTTTATTTTATTCCTTTATTTAATAATAAATAAAGGATAAAAATAGAAGGCATGGCGAGTACAATTTTAGTCTATTTTTAGGAAGGGTGGGTGAATTAATTTTGCTATATATTGTGTGCCTTGCAAAGCACAAGGAAGGAATTTTTGGATATAGGAGTACTGAAGTGAAATTTTGCCAGTTTTTCCCTTTGAATGTGAAGTATTTTCTACCTTTCCAATTATTTGCAGTCTTGTGTATGTTTCCATTAATTCTTGTGAATGTTGAATTCCCTGATTAATCATCTTACCCTATTGTAAATTCAGTAATTTCTACATGATATTAATGTGTATGTGTAACTTAGCAGTATTGTTGTGATTTTATCCCTCAATACATCAAAGTATTTACCCTTAATTATTCTACATAAAATTGTTGGTCTGTGTATCAAAAAATTAATTCCATATCAATTGTGCATGTACTCAGTCAAAGACCTCATACAAGTTTGGTGTATCACCTCAGTTTTGAATTCCATTTACAAGTCATCTTTTACCTAAAACCCCATAAAATCAGTTTATGATACATCAATAAGGAATCAGCCTTGATACCAGAGACTCACCTCAAAATAGGTATACCCACAAACCTGAGGTGTTTCCATTGTATCTACGAAAGAGAGAGATCAATTTTGCAAGATTAGAACACCTGCAGCCATCTCTCTACATGGTGCACTTTCGAGAGATAACAATTTTTGGCACGCCCAGTGGGACAAGGACTAGAACTACTATTGATGCGTTTTGAAGATTTAAGATCCAAGCGGAACTTATCTAGTGACTCCGTAAATATGATTCCATATCAGTACAACACTTTTCAACATCATCAAATTTTCAACTGCAGTTTTCAAGGTATTTATCAAGAAAATCATATCTATTTATTTGTTGTTATCAGCCGTTTTATGAGCAGCAGACTTGTTTTTATAGTTTCAGTATTTTATGAGATCCTGCAGCCATGAACCCTCATTTTCAGTAGTATTATCAGCCAAACCAACAGCCCTTTTATCCAATTTCCCCTTCAGACCAGTTCCATAACCCCTATCAGAATGAATATCCTTATGACCCAAACCTTGGAAATCAGTATGATTGTCAATATGATGATCATTACATTGTTCAAGGTCAAAGTTATGTAGAGGGTTATGCTGAGTGTGAAAGGTGAAGAGATCTTGAAATTGAACTTAATGAACTTAAGAAATCATTTTTAATTGTCAAGAAGCTATACAAGAAATCATTAGCAGTGAAAAATGATAAGCATCATGTTGTGGAACCCTATCAAAAGAGTTTTCCCACTTACCTTCCCTATCAAAATTCAATGCCTATATATTCCCCTTTTCAGCCAAAGCAACCCGTTCATCAAATTTTAAATTATTAGGCTGCTGCAATTCCTATTTTTCCTACCCCGCAATCATGCATTGAACCAAAAATAAAGTGTCCAAATTGGTGTTCAGATGTTGTCCTAAAAACAGAGTTTGTACCCCAGCCTCTCTTTAAAAAAATTCCAATTAAGGCTGAAATTAGTCCCACTCCTCCTTTACTCGTACTTCCAGTCCACGAAAAAGAGGATCATAATATCATTCAAGAGGGACATCTAGGTGAAGAAAACAACAGGTTGGATTTTTTACAGAACATTAAACAATGGGTTTCTAAATTTCAGTTCAATTATCCTCAAAAATTAGAAGAGCAACCCATTCAAAAGGTACAGTCTATTTTTACAGTAGATCAAAATTAGGTTAAAGAAGATCAACAGTCTTCATATTAATAGCATAGTGTGCATGAAGGCACCATACTCCTACAAAATACTGATTCACCTCAATTGATAGAACCTGAAGAAAATCTGCAGATCATTTCCGAAGATAAATCAATTGATCTAAGGGATGAGCACTCAGTTTGCATCTTATCAGTTTCCATGGTTGATGACCAAAAGGAAACAGATCATTTTCAAAATGATCATGATCAAACAGTTAAGTTTGAAGATCCTTGTTACGCTACATGCATGGATATAGTTGCGTTATTAGGGATTTGCAGTGTTTCACAAGGACTATTAGACGATACTGCGAGTATTCAAGAGTAGCAATTTTTTATTGATCAGGAAATAAAATGTTCAGAGAACATTGTACGAAGGGATAGAATGGAAGAATATGAAAATACTAATAAAACATCAGTTATGGTAATAAAGGATCAACAACTTGAAAAGGATGAACATGACAATTTGAAGACTACTGAATTTTCTTTTCAAACAGTTTAAACAAGGAGACAACAACCATCTTATCATCTTCACGATGTTATGATTGATGAAGTACAATAGATTAAAGAGGCTGAATACTTTTCATGATCAGTTCCAGATTGTCACAGAGAATATACAACATTTTATAGAGGAAGATCAGATTCTCAGAAAATTCTTCAAAACAACTTCAGAAAGAGCCAATTATCGAAAAGGTGATTCATATTTCAATACAAGACAATAAAATTAGCTTTTCAGTTTTTTGGAGGCCATGTCCTATTTGGTATCTTGTTGGTTCACAACATGCCACAACAATTTCAAAGTTCATGTTTGTATCAGAGCCTAAGAATGAGCATCAGATACTCAAGAATCAGTTCCAAATCCCTTCAGAATAGTTTGTAGATCAATTAGAAAGATTCTTCATCTTTTGGGCTGAGTTTTGGAACAAATTCAAGGTACACATCTCATTTTTAGTTCTGTCATGTTACTTGTTTTGCAAGCTAAATTCATTACCTCGATTCTGGAGAAAAGGAAGCTATTTTTCACTTCTTGTTTCAGGTTTTATTTAGCCTTGATTTGCTACTGAGTTAGAATAGGGTAGAATAGGATTTTCCTTTCAATAAGTGTAGTTCATGCACATTGCATTGTAAATTTCAATTCAATAAATTGCATTCGTGCACGTGATCTAGTTTACCATATCCTTTCAAGTTTTAGTTCTTTTTGGAAGGGTTGGACCTTTAGGAAGGAAAACTTTGATTACATGCTTTGGACTCCATACCCAATGGACAAAAGCAAGGCACTGGTTTACAAGCTAGCATGCAGCTTTCCCTGTAGGATCGCCAAAATTGTTGACATTTTTCACACCCTGTACAAAAAGAGTCAACTTGAAAATTTTAAGTTTCTCAGATTGAGTCGAGGTTTGGCTATGTTGGGGACAGCCACCTCAAATAAGATACGGATTTTAATCATTTGGTTTTGGACAGTATTAGAAGTCACATTTGGATCAAAACTGCAACTTGCGTACAGTTAAAGAACGCCATGCCTCATAGATGCAACCATTCCATTTGAAACCCTTGTCAAATTTGTGTAACATCCATTAACAACCATTGCAAGACCCTGAGGAAGGTAGGAAGGGTAGCATGTATCAAACATGATGTTTTGAAGTTGCAAATAGATGGCAATTTTGAAGGACGATGTATAGTTTTACAAGTAGTTTGCATTTTTAATGAGTGATCAATAAGGTACACTTGATTTTAATTTATTTCTATGATTAAGTGAATTATTTAAGTTTTTTGAGTTGTTTAAGTTCATTCATTATCCATACGAATGAAGAAAAGCACAGAAAGGAAGGACATACATCTCATTACACGAAAAAAATTTCATTTATTCGTGAGGAATAATTGTTCAGTGATTTTCCCACAAGCTGAGAGAAATCATGGGAAAAATAATGCATATACTTATAAAGCTAAAAATGTAAGGAGGTAATAGAAACCTATCATTGCCTCGAGGAATTTTATTTTATTTCCGAAAGTTTTGCAGCTGTCAACTGCAAGCATCATGGTACCTGAGAAAAGAGAAGAAATGGTGTCAATACTGAGCTCAGGGTTTAATTTAACTCTTTATACTTCCGGTTCAAAAATCTCATGCTTCTATCAGCTGAAGTTTAGCTTGCAAGTTTTAAGTTATCATGGAATATAGTTATAGATTTTCTATTTCAAAAAAAAATTACAAACAACAAACAAAGACCTTTCACATACAAAAACAATTTTCAAGAACATTTTCAGCATCAGATATAACCTTTCAAAGCCTTTTCATTGTTTAAGAATTCAACTATATAGAAACAGAGAAATGTTTTTACAGTTTCATGATTACAAAAGTACAAATGCAAAGCATTCATCAACAACTTCAGATATCAGAGGAGTAAATTGATATCAGCTATAGAAAAACACAAGATACATGAAAGATAGAAGGAGAAAAGAGCATCTCATAGTACAGTTGAATGAAGATCAAGTACAAAAGGAATTCATAAGCAGAATGTCTTTTTAGAAAGCATGAAAAAATTAAATAGATGATCAAGTACAATGCAATCAAGAAATGAACAAGTAGTTTTGTATTTTTTTTAGCAGTTGATACAGATTTGAAAGAGTACAGGAAAATAATTTCATTATAGTAACCAGGACTTTGAACATTGTTTTCAAAGTGCAAGGAATTTACACAGTATTATTCAATTCCATTTGAGCTCAAACAATTACAAGAAAATGAGCTCATGACATGTTAGGGAACACAAGTTCATACTCAGAGTTTCCAAGGATAAATTTATTGAGTTCAAGGTTTATTTTCCATATGCAAGGAATTTCACATTACAAGAAATACAAAATTCAGTTTCTAGATTTGTGATTCAAGAAGCTTCATAAAGTAAATGAATGCAAATTTATGAAGTCAACAAGTAGAGCGGATATTCTTCATTAGAAATTTCAAGCATGGGACCTTTGAGCCTAATCTTGAGAAGCAGGACATAATAGTTACATCTCTAAGTTACAGGGAGTAATAGAGCCAAGAAAAAGAGGAATCAAGGAATAAATTTTCATTGTAGATATTTTGTTTTATTATGTCCAGTGACATTTGAATTATCAAACAAGCTTTAAGAAATGATGAGAAATCAACTGTAAAATTACTAGAACTATGTACTCTCAACTTGAAGGGATTTTTTACCAAAATATCATAATGGACAAGAAATCTATCAAAGGCACATTGAAAATATAGTCCAGAAAGTGTAGAATGCTCAAGTCAGAGTGAACATTAAACAATAGATGAGCACAACCATATCTCAAAGCTTGAAAAGTCAGAAAAATTAGAGCTTAGGCTATAACAATGGTGGTCATTACAGTCATGAAATGCTACACTATGATCACAAACAACAAAGAATATGGACCCTGATTCTCAAATATTTGTGAAAGCATGTACAAAGTTTTAGTTTCAAAATAAATCCTTGTTTCAAAATAACTAAGTCAATTCACATTTTGAACTTAAAATTTCTGAGTAACAACACAACAATAAACTAGGTGTTTGTAGCAATTCAAAGCAAACAAATTTGAGCTTAGCAATAGTCAAAAATAATGGCTTACACATTAAGTTCTCTAAAAAAAATTTAGTTGAAGTAGATAGCATAGCTCAGAGCTTCGTATCACCAGAAATGGAAGACAAAATCATTCATTCATGACATAGTGGAAAATATGGGCAAAGTCAAAAAACCTAGAATGCAGATGAAGATATGGACAAAAGAAACAACAATATGCTCAAGCCCCATAACCGATGGTTCGAACTAGAATATCGAATCTCGAAATAACAAAACCATTTTTCCAAACTATCTCAAATTTCAAAAGGGTTTCTAAATGGATAAAAAAAAGAAAAAAAATGATGAGTTCATAATACGACTATTCAAGTTTCATATCCATGAACTCATAATCAAAATGATGGATACCCATATCAAGGTTACCCAAAAAACAAAATTTTGAGTCGAAATTTGAAATTATACAAATGTCAATAAAGGAAATCATCCATTTTGTTTTCCAAGCATGAACATCAGATTTCAGGCATATAACTCCATTGAAGTCAAAAGAGCTAGAGAAATAACAAATTTTTGAGCTCAGTAATGCTAAAAGTAGCTATAAACAAATTTGAGCTAAAAAAAAGAAAATGGTGGAGAGTTGCAGTTATCTAAAGTTTTAGAGTTCAGAAGAACAATCTTCTCAGAAGAAAACAAGCTCAAAATATTCAATGGTGGTGGTAGGGAGAAAATTTTCCAAGGCTTCACCCAGAGTGGAGGAAAACGTTCATGGCCGAGCCATTCAAAGTCATTTAGAAAGTACAAAGAAGATGGAATAAAAAACATAATGAAGAACAAGCTTTGAATCATAAACATAGAAATCATCCACAGAGGCCAATAACATACTCATAACAACAAGGAAGTGCAAGTATTTTAGCCTCATAATCTTGCAATGCCTCAAAACGACAAATTTTGAGCTTGATTAATTATTATTGGTGGTTACATAAGTTACAGAGCTCAGAAATAACCAATGTGAAATTAGAAAAATGCATGCCCAAGTTGAAAATGAAAAACCCATTAATGGGTATTAGTAGATCTAGGTATTCTAATCACTTACCTGAAATTAAAAGGAAAACAACTCCACAGACATGAGCCAAGCTCACATAACCAGTCGAGAATACATTGTCACCTTCCAATAGGTATCGAGGGTTTTTTCTCTCCAAGGAATGAACTCTTCATGAGTTTCTCAAGCAAATCATGAACCAAGGAAAATGATCAAATTTCATTGATAAAGACAACACGATGTTTCCAGATTTAGAAATAACATGAAATACTAATCCATGGTCATAAAACCAACATAATATTCACAAGAAAATACACTACCTAGGAGTTTAAGCTTCAAACCCTTGTCGTAAATTTTGTCAAAGTTTCAGTGCGAAACCCATTAATGGGCTCTCAGATATGAGGAAATGGAGAGTGCTGGTTTGGAAGATTGCATCCATGGAATCAAATACAAGATGGACCATTAGAATAGAACATGCAGAGTCCACTTATGATGGAAGACCCAAGTTTCATGAAGTGCTATCACAAGTTCCAAGTAGTGAAGCTTTGAGTTCTTAACAATGGTGGCCAAGAGATCACATAGAGGGCTTCAGATCAGAAGATCGTAGAAAGCTCAAAGAATGGAAAGGAAAATTCTCAAAATAATATCCATGAATAGCTATGGTCATGGAAAAAAATAAAGCAAGGGTTGAGCATACTCAAAACCCTATAGGATGAGCCCCAATAGAATGAAAACTTCATGTTAAAAATGCAAAGAACTCAAATTCATAAAGAAGAGCCCCAAATCTTCACGATGACACCCATTCATTACCGAAATCTCTCAAAGTTTCATAAAGATGAAAAATCAGAAGAATTTTTCTTTACATAGGTAAAAACCCTCAAGAAACGAGCTTCAGAACAAAAAACAATGGCGGTCGTAAATATTTTGTAGAGTTCATTTAGCTCAAAAAGAGCTCGTGAGGGTGAAAAGAATGAATAGGGTTTTAGAAGATTTTACCTTAATCGATCCATGGTGAATTGCCTAACCTGATCAGGGTTAGGAAGTACAATACATGTCATTACCTCCATTATGGGGTTAGAAACCCTAATTGTAACTTGAGTTAAATCTCCACCGACATGATAAGGGTCACCCCATCATGGGAGGGAATGAAATATTTTAAATCAAATGATTAGTTTTGATTGTAACTTCAAACTATGGCTTATAATCATTATGCCTTCAGACTATAGTCTGTGCTAATGTGCTAGAAAAGGGGGCCCACTGTTTATTCAAACTAAGAATGAAACCTTGTTATATGCCATTATTGAGTTAAAAAGTTCCCGTGTACCCAATACATTATCAAATACCATAACATATGTCAATGACCAAGTTTTGAGGGGTCAAGGAGAAGGGTGGAGTATAGCCAAAAGATATTTTTACATTATCATTTGCAAAGTTTGACTTCAATGTTTCGCAATAGTAAACCTCGTACCCTCTAAGTATACACACATCAAAGGTGGTACCCATCATGATGGAATACATGGATGAATTTTTTTTTCCAAGTATTACAGATTAATGGAATTTATTTTTCTCACACACAAGGAGATAATTTTTACATGTTTATCCAAGGGAGGAGACTTTCTAATCAATCAAGATTTATTATTAGGAAATTATTCACCCATGATTTTTCTCAAAAATAGAACAATCAGATGCAGTTTGTTTATGATGTAATCAAAGGCTATTAATGCCTCTTTGTATTAGCTTCCTTATTTTTATTCCCTTATTTATTAATAGATAAAGGGTAAAAATAGGATTGTAACATCCTCATTTTAATGCCTTAGAACAAGAAAAAAAAATTGATTAATTTTCTCTTGTTCTAAATACATAATTTAGAACACACATATCATAACAATCACTCTTATAATAGATAACCATATGTAGCTGTAATGACTCGGTATACCACCAATCTATTCATTCCATGACTCGGTGAACTACTGATCTATTCATGTGTAACTTTGAGATTGAAGTTTTCAACTGAACACTTCATTCTCATGGTTCTCTTCCCTATTCCAGGTTCTGAGTGCTCTGTCTAAGGAACCTCTCTGAATAATTGTTACTGTTATTCATCGGCATCATGATCCTTATACTAGGTGACATAGGACAACGCAATAATCAGCTTGTGATACTTTGGTCAAAGGTTTGAAACATATTGTTCATATTACTTATTCCTTGACAGCATACTCGTTAATCCGGAATACGTCCTTCACCCCACTCTAATGTTATATAGAACTTCGTATACTGACCTAAGTCAGTCCCCCTTGTCCTCGTTTTTCACTTTGGATCAGGTTAATATCATAATTCACGTTATAAATATGCTCTTGAAGACTAGGGGTAAGTTGACATACTGGGTCAACTGATGTTAATCCCATGTGTCAAGATACCCAGAGTCTCAAAGGGCTGCCTCATAACCTGTCTATGATCCTAACCAGTCCTAGAGGGAAATATTTATCAAGTCTCGGTGTGTAAATCTTAATGATCAATGCAGAAGGCTGTTGACATATGACCTCTGCATTGTTGTATCCTCGAGAAGATCCTAATGTTCTTGAAGGTACAACCTTGCAGTTGACACGTGTCAATATCCTACGGAACAGCCTCGGATATATATACATACCTCCAAGAATTTACTTATGTTAAGTTATATTTGGATTACAAGCCCACCTTATTAGGTAGCCTTCCCTAATCCTGAGTCCAACACTCCTTGAGTCACCTTTTGTAATTAGGTTTAATTTCACAAAAGGGTTTTAATTAGATTTACGATTGTTTCTAAGTTGCCGGTTAGTACCTAACAACCTTATATCCACAAAATAAGACAATAACCCTTAAGTTAACTAATCCAGCAAGGGTATGTAACAACCTTAAAGACTGAAACATATCAGACTTAATACCATTAAGTCATGGTGATTTATAACCATCAATATATTGCTTTTGAATTAGAACACTAAGAGAGCATTAGGATTTTCTTCCAGTTATAATTACATTTTAGGGCATAGTTCACTCTCAGCTTTCCCTAATAATGCAATGGTCTAATTTACAATTTAACCACAATCATAATATATAAGAATTACTAACCAGAAATATGTAGTATTCAGCCACATAATTAAATAAAGCTTACTTAGGGAATCCATCTAGACTACATTACATAGAACAATAAGAATGCACACTCATTCATACAGGTAAATAGGAAGATCAATCCAACAAATAAGTAACACAATCCACATAAGTAATATCTCTCCATTTCATTTATTTCTAAATTTATCCAATTACAATCTATGCACTTCGGCGTACTTTAAGACAATAGCCTTCAACAAAAGAAGTAACTTTCTTAAATAATATAATTTGAAAAACAAGTCAGAATTCTTCATAAGAACCAGATTAAAACACTAATTGCATCATATCAGATTTTTTCTGCCTTTACCACTTACGATGACCATCTACAAAAATTGCTAGCACAGGTCAGTTCAGTGAACTGAGCATGATAAGCACTAATCCTTAAAATAATTACGTTCCACCAATTGTTTTCATTAAACAATACTATTTAAATGACATCAATTCCATCAAATCTAAAAGCATGATTCACACTAGTTTTCCTTTTTCCAATGACTTTAGATCATAACTCAAATCACAGGCATAATTTCAACTTAATCTATTATAGAGGATTTTTTTAATATAAGAAAAGAAGAAAGGACATTCTATATCTTAAGTACCTAACCATCCTCAAAGCTGAGAACAGTGTCAATCATGTTTTAATCACTCCAATTTAAAAGAATGAAACATTTTTAAGGTATGCATCCAACAGGTTCGTATAAAATAAATTTGAGCAAAGAATAGATTACTACCTCGTGCAAGTTCATCTAGCAATTGCCTTTAACTCTATTATATCAAATTTTTAATCATCGATAAGTATGAAAAATATTAACTACAGGGCTACCTTTATACAAGAAGATAACAAACTAAGTTTTAAATTAGGATAATAATACTGCTACTGCTAATAAAGGAAAGGAGTCTTTTAAGTTAAGATCTCACCACTTACCATTTATTCCCACTTAATTTTAACAAACCTGTCATATCATAACCATACTGTAGAGTTCCTTATAGAATTCTATAGAAGAGCTCACTATTATTCCAAGAGAGAGAGTATATATACCTTTGTATTTCAAAATCATAGAACAACTTTCCTTCATAACTTAGAGGGAGGAACAAAGAAAAACAAAACTCTATTTTAACCAAGTTCAGAACTATACTAGCTTCCAAGAAGTAATATACATTCTCTAGTCCAATCAGGAAAGCAGAAGACAAGTAATACAACACTTAAGTTTAACTAATAGCTCAGGTCAAGTAGAGCCACCTTAATAATTTGCCAAAGGATCCCTACGGTTTTACAACTATACATTAAACAAAATTCATTAACATTTTCTTTACATGAAATGTTATAAACGATCAAATCTCATACCACAATCTTTCTCTAAAGTAAACAATTTACATTTCATCCATTACTCGAACCATTTTAGTCTAAGAGTTAGGGTAACTTTCCCATTACCATTCATTACCAATGGGTCGAAACTAAATTATTCCAATAGTTGCACTGTTAGGTCATTATATTGTTCCAAGATAACAAACCAAAAACACCTGTACAGAGTTAATAATAAAATTCTAAAGCTAGATTTCAAATCACCTCTGGGTAACATCAAACACAGTCCTATCTTAACCAAACATTAAACATAATTTCCATTCATGCAGATCTAGGATCAACCACAAATTTCTAGGGAAAAAGAGTTCATCTAAGTACGTTTCCTCTTGAACATATATGTGTTTCTAATATCCATGTTAAATCAAAAAAATAACAGTTAAACCATATACTTCCTTACTCATAGAACCTGTAATCATAAGAACATTCAAACCCCTTTGAAAGAAAAATTACAAGCTTAGACTTCAAACAACATTTCCAACTCATGCAACTAAATAGTTGAGTTCCACTAAATAAACTAACATTCCAACCACAAAATCAATTACTTACTTACCTGAACATGGACAGGTAATAGTTAGAGATCATACGGTGAAGAAAACAATCAGTTAATCCAATCATAATTGAAACAACAAATAATTACCGTGGTGTTTTCAAACATGTAATCATTAAGCACACATCCTTTCATGGAGCTAGTTCTTAATCAAATACCACAGTTAGATAAAGAAAAATTACAACACCTACAAACAGATAACAAAACTCCATATTTGATTCACAGCAAGGAAACAAGAATAATGAAGCAGGTTTCATTAGAAATCCAAATACAATCTAGAATCCCCAAATCAACATAAAACCCAAATCATTGCTACCAACCAAGCTGAAATGTGCATACATTATCTGAATAGAGTGTTTCTAATGAAAACATTTAAAGGAAAGTAATATTTTTAATAGTTAGGGCCTATCATACCTGATAGTGTCGCTAAAAAGTTGAAGAAGACCTCTAAATGCGTTCGCCCCTTCTCTTCTTCTTCCATGAAAGGTTGAACAACAAAATATTGTTACATATATGCCTTATATACTCCCCATGACAGAGAAGTAAATTTGAAACTTTCAAAATTGCCATGCAACGAAGAGTAGACGGCTGGTTCGAAGTACCAGTGCTCATGCAGAGTGAAAAATGGAATGCATGAAAAACAATACAACTAAGCAAAATTTCACTTGCATGCCTTCCTAAGCAATCCTTGCTCGAGACCCTATAAAAATTAATTTCATTAAATTTCATTCTCCCACCTATTCTCCATTGCCACCGACTGCCAAAGTTGGCAAATGCTAAAACAAAATAAACAAAAGTTCCCATTCTTAGAGATGTTGCCACGTAAGACCCTTTTAACAAATTTAACCTCTGCTAACCTTGGCAGCATTCCCTATCCTTCATCCTTATCCTTTCCTTAAATTCCATGGAAACCATCGCCCAAGACTTGCGACCCTCCTTAGGTCCCCCTTCATAGCATTAGTTTAGGATAGGTTAGTGATTAAGGTTAGATCATAGGTAGACTTAGTCTTAGTGTCATAGGATATAACATTAGTCACCCTCCTTAGTGATAGGTTTAGTTAACCCTTAGGAGTATCAAGCACATAGTTTAGGACTAGGTTAGATTAACTAACTTGCAACATTAGGTTATAGTTTAGGTTAAAACTAATAACCTTACTGATTCTAGTCTAGGTCCCCTAGATAGGATTAATTAGTAATAGAATTCAAACAGAATAAAAAATTCCTGGTTCAGATTCTGATTTGCATTAAGTAATTAAGCTTTAGATCAAAAAATTACACATCTTACCTGGCTTAAGGTCTAGGTCCTTTTTGATGCTATGATGACAAAAAATAGATTCTAATTACAATGATCAGCTAGAGTTAACCTCCGAAATCCAACAAAACTATCCTCTACGGTCATACATACATACATACATAATATATATATATATATATATATATATATATATATATAAGAAGGATTTTTTAAAAGAACTTGAACATTCAAAGTTCAGTCAGACTTAATAACTCACGAAATGTTAATACAATTTGTTCATCCTGAATAAAATTAAAACATTCCTTGGATCAATGTAACTGATCCAAGGTTGAGTCATAAAGGTGGATAAATCCACAATCTTCCAGAATTCATATTGTACTCAAAAGCAAAGGATGAAAGAAACAAAAGAGTTCAAGCATATTCCGGTTCAATCAAAGATCTTAAGAGTAGAAAAGACATAATCCAAATCAAGCATGACTTCCCAAAACCAAAGGAACATGTCCTTAAATAGGATAAATCATATATCAACACCTGAATGCTCAGGAGAAAGTAACAACAGTTCAGGGTGTTATAAGGATGCATGGGTGAGTATAATTTTAGCCTATTTTTAGGAAGGGTGGGTGAATCAATTTTGTTATATATTGTGTGCCTTAGCAAAGCACAAGAGGAGGAATTTTTAGATATAGGAGTGCTGAAGTAATTTTCTGCCATTTTTTCCCTTTCAATATGAAGTACTTTCTACCCTTTCCAATTATTTGCAGTCTTGTGTATGTTTCCATTAATCTTGTGAATGTTGAATTCCCTAATTAATCATCTTACCCTGTTGCAAATTCAATATTTTTTACATGATATAAATGCGTATGTGTAACTTAGCAGTATTTTTGTGATTATATCCCTCAATGCATCAAAGGGTTTACCCTTAATTATCTTCAAAAAACTATTGGCTTGTGCATCAAAAATTCATTCCATATCAATTGTGCATGTACTCAGTCAAAGACCTCATACAATTTTAGTGTATCACCTTAGTTTTAATTTCATTTTATAGTCATCTTACCCTATTACCCCAGAAAATTAGTTTAGGATACATCAATAATGAACTGACCTTGATACCCTTGACTCACCTAAAAATAGGTATACCCATAGACCTAAAGTGTTTCCATTATATATATGAAAGAGAGAGATCCTATTTACAATCTTAGAACACCTAAAGCCATCTCTCTACAGGGTGCACTTTCGAGAGATAAAATTTATATCACACCCTTATACTTCTTCTACTACTTATACATCTACTACTACTTCTCCTCCTCCTTCCATTAAGCTCCATCCACGATCACCATCTCCTCCTCCATGTAAGCTTCATTCTTCTCCTCCAATGTGTTGGCATGAACCTAATTCTTCTCCACCTCCTACTCATGAACCATTGCAATTATCATATAATGAAAAACCTCATGATATCTTGTGTGCTTTACTTGATAAGCACTTAATCTGCTTACCTTTAATAAGCATCATCCACCTCAGCGCTTGCAATTCCAGTATGACCTCCCTTTATACAATCTCAACCACATTAATGGCCTTCTTTATAATGATTTATATGCTCTCCATGATTTATTGAAACAATTAGAAGATAAAGGTGTCATTTTTTCCACAGAAGTGTGCTTTCACCTTTGTTCATTTATCTTCTTCACTTAGATCTAAATTTGTCATTTTTCCACCTCTTAAGGTTATCATCCATCCACATCCTCCATCTGATCCACCTATGATTACAACATCTCATTCTACAAAAATTGCTACATTACCTCAGTAGCCTCCTAAGCCTCTTGCTTCTACACTTCCGCCCATTTCCTCTTCTATTCTTGGTGACATTCCATCTAGCATACAATTTGGTACTTATTCTCATATTGTTACTGCTTCACATACTCCATCTATGCCTTGTAGACCACTTAATCTCTAGTAGATGATATCTAATTTCCATTTCATTACCCTATGGTGTACTTGTGTGCTACGGTCACACTTGACTATGAAGGGAATACTACATAAGTGAACCACTTCTTTCACTACTCATGTGTTATGCTTCATGTCATATATTTTCTAGCATCTCCTTCTACACAAAAAACCCATTTCTTGATGATGTAATCTTGTTCTATGGTTCATTATTGACCGTTGAGGGGTAATTTATAAATTAACCTCATTCTCACACTAGGGGGAAATCACTCATATTTTCCACCCTCTTCATCATAATCACACACAATTACAACCATTATCTTACATACTCTTATCATATAAATACCAACACATTATTATTTTATCCTCTTATATTTTTCTTTGACACTATCCATTATATTTACACCCAATACATCTATTTCTATTCATCACATATTATGCTCTTCATTCTCATTCAAATACAAATCCTATTCTATTCATTATTTATCTATTTCTTTCACATCATCATGTAGTTCAAATCAAAGCAACCATTTCAACACTACATATCCAAAAGTGTAAGAAACAATCATCACAACAACAACACATGATATCAGTATCCATCTATATACATATATCTATTCAAAAATCATAAGTTAAAAAATACAATCAATGGGGGGAAAGCCCCCATGCATTGCTACAATAAGATATAATACATCACATGTCATCCTCACTATCACTGCAAGAGAGCTCTAGAGCTCGAAGCTTCATTGCTCACTCTATGCCACTGATCTTGACATCTATATCTCTCTAAATGAATCTATAATATTGTAATCTTGGATTTCTATTCTACAAATCGGCTCTATAGCTCAACATATCTAGAAAACACATATTTAGTTAGGGTTACTCCTCATATGGCATGTCTAACTTGCTTAGTATCTACACGAGCCTCATCACTCTCACTCAATAACATGGTACATGTGGCTGCTACCATAGCCACAAGCTCAAACAAATGAGTATGATCACCTATAATAGCATCAAATATATCTAGCATACCACCTACCATGAACACATCTAGAGTAAATTTCCACATTAACATACGTATCAATGAATCTACAAGCAATTACCAATAAGTATCACCTACATAAACAAAAATCATCATTAATCACTAGATACCTTTGCAAATACTTAATAAATAAAAAACTAACAAATAAAAATGCACAATACTTATGCTTCATTCTTGCAGCCACTACACCATCTACATTGGGGGCAGGTGCATGCCCCTCTATTCCTCCAGTTATCACTCCACTGAAATCATCCACCACTATTGGAAATAAAAAAACCCATCAATGTGTCACCCACCACTCATTGTAGTCATAGGTGCACCCCATGTTGTCAACCTCTATTGACTATATATCCACATCTACCTCATCTAGACCAAGATGCACTACTTGTGCTCATGTTGGGCCCAGAATTTCTCCAAGTAATCTGGTCACTCTAGTAGATCTCAACCATATATATGGCTTCGGGGAAACATCTTGGGCCATGCCAAATTATCTAGATACTTATTCACCCTGAAACAACTCTGTAATGCCTATGAAGCAATCCTTTAACCACGTGGTTTTCCAAATGCACCAAACCTCTACATCATCCCCTACCCATCAACCATAATCTCTATAATGTCTCCATATAATGGCCCCAAGGCCCATCTAATCTAGGATCGACCTATAACTGGTTGTATCCATCCTCATGCTATGGGTTCCTACCCACCTCGCTCCAAATATCTCGGGTCTATCCCACTCAGCCAGTGGCCCACGAAGTGGCCTCAATATCACAATATTATCATATTCCCATATGTGTAACAAATTCATGGATCCTAGTCCACCCCCATGTTCCTCCTATGTAAATATATACAAGTCTCTATATAAGTGGGCGACTACACATTGTGCCCATGCATATCTAGTCCCATGCTCCTCTATACTGCAACAAATATCATGCATCTTATATAATATACCAACTCCATCACCCTCTATTACCACTGATGACACTAGAATCACTGTGATAAAATTCCACAACCATGGAACACTAGATCTCAATATCACATCTAAACTGATATGGGTATCTTTATGTATTCATGTCCCTATAAAATACCACATCACTTCCCTCATATGTCTTTGGCATCCACTATAGACATCACATGTACTCAATAGCCTGTAATAGGCAGCCACAATATCCAACATACATCATTTGGAGTCATTTTCATCTCACCAGTAGGTAACCAGGATGTACATGTATCTACGCACCATCTCTCACACAAAATAGTCAGCATAGGCATATTATGGGGCACCTCCCCCAATCTAGCAATGTTTATAGGGTTGTATGGTCTAATATATCCCACTCATCATCTAACAACCCCAATGTGAGCAATGGACTCAAATGGAAGCCCACCTAAAAATCTCTCAAGTGAATATCCCTCTACACAACACAAATCACAAAAAAAATATTCCATTAGTACATCATACATATTGTAACTGTCACTTATCATAACATCTAATTTCTCAAAATATCATCATTTTATGGCATATTTCTCAAACCCTTCTCTGGGACGCTAGCGCCCAAGAACAGGTCACAGGCGCTCAGCATCAAGTCACCAATACCTAAAACTAGGTGCTAGTTTCCCCAAGGACTAAAATTCCCTAGCCGCTTCTACCCACATCAAGAATGTTGAAAAATACATAAATGTAATTTTTTCAAAAATCAACAAAAATAGACATTATTGACAAAAAAATTCAAAAATAATCACGCTTACCAACTCATCGGTCGTCTAGGAAGCCACAACTGCCACTACTCGTTCAAATCTAGTTAAACTCAATGCTCTAATACGTGGCATCCTCAGATATTAGGGATCCAAATCTTGATCAATCTTAATGTAAATGTCTTACTTTTCACTTTTCACTATTACTAGATATAGGAATTCCAATTTTCCACATACTATAATTACTAATTACATTCACATTTCCAACTAATACACGTTGCATTGTTTCACTCATATCTCGAGCCTTGTGAATTTGTTTGTCTTTATTTTTGTACCATATAGATCTAAGTTTTCCTCTAGAACAGTACCATACATGTTTCAACATCTCATATTCACATCTAGCACATGCACTATTCAATATCTATTCACACGATGACTATATTATTCGATATTATTTCTCATTTAATATTACAACATCTTATACATATTTATTTTGGCTTAGTTCTCATTTATCCACCCTTCCCCCTTTCTTTGAAATGGGCATACAATTGGGATCATCCCATAATCCCTCTCAGGTTAAAATATATTCACTCAACACTCCTAGCATATTAATATTACAACTTTCTCTAATCTCATTCGTACAAAGGTACAATCATTCTATACTACAATGAATAATTTATACTATTTCATATTTATTCCCCCAAATGAGCTAATTTGAGGGAAAAGAACACAAAACTCTCCGTGAGTAATTTACTAAATACACAATATAAAAGCAATCTTATATCATTCTAATTAAATCATTCAATCAATACAATAAGAATAATTTACTATCCCTCCCATATGACCTAACTTGGGAGCTACATCACATTTACTATCACTCCTAGATGACCCAAGTTAGGAGGCCACTTTACATTTCTATTACTTCCAGATGACGTAACTTGGAATCCATCTAGCACTATACAAATTGGATCACCCATTACTATAGGAGTGGGGGAAATGAGACATCATTTCCTTTCCTATACTTCTCCTATATCGGTTCTTCAATCAAGTATAATATGGAACAAAATAGAAAAAAAAATTGTCTCTATCCATCTGCATTGGTTGGACCTTTTGGGATGAAATCATGGATGAAGAGTAAAATTATACCTCTCTCCCCAACACTCTTCCTCTGGTGGAAGGATGCCCAAATCCTCCCGTTTACAAACAAAATTGAGTTGGGAATTGTTCACTCCCTACCTCTTCAATCTCCTTTAACAACAATTCAAAATATCCAAAAGTCTCCAAATGTTCTCAACTATTTCTCCAAGTTATCCTTACAATGGTTCATTATCTCCACTTATGCCACATGGGTCAAAATGATGATCCATGGTTCACCAAGCTACTTGTTACATTCTACACACACTTTGCAACATGGATTCTATGGGATCTATATAGCTATGTTCCTTACTTCCTCTACACTACTTGAATTTCATTCAAGTAACATAAAAGGGGGGGGGAATGTAGACACAAAATCATGTACATATTACTATTTTATTATGTTTTTAGTAATTTATTTATATGCATGGATCTTAATTAATAAAAGTATTCACTAGTGACACAATCCTTTTTCTAACTCTTTATTTTAATTGTTTATATTTTATTTCTTTCTCACACCTATCATTTATATACCCAGATCTGTTCATGTCACATGGATCCCTTTCTATCAATATTTTCACATCTATCATCATTTATCCTAGGAAATTAGTACCCATTCTGGAAACTAGCTCCCAATTGCTTTTGTCCATTATAGGTTCTCATGTCATCTTTATTATTTTTTTAAAAAATTACATTTGTGGTCATCCTTTCTAATTTTCTTATCCTTATCCCGAGCTCATAGTTAGCCTTTTGTGTCACTAGTGTCGAAAATCAAACAAGATATCTAAATATACACAACATGTAATCTATTATTCTGGATGAAAATTCTAAGGGGCAATCTCATCTACATACTATCAATACCATTACAAGGGACTACATTTTTGGGCTACATACACTACATATGAAGGGAAAGTGCTTAATTCCATATCACACATTTGCATCTTATCTAGCTATAGCCCATTTCCTTCGCATCATTAGCACGAGGGCAACCTAAGGACACAATTACACACACAAGCATAAAGAACTACATGGAGTCTAGAAGGTAGTGCAGTGCTCAGTCATAATTTCACTCATTGGGTGACCATCAAGGTGAGTTAGACTTCACATATTGCATTTTTATTATAATTTTATGTGTTTATGAGCTTGTGCAGGTAGCTAGGGTTTGTATTTAAGGTTAAAGGTACCCTCGATGATCCAAGTGTGAATATTAGGTAACCAATAGGAAGTGATAACAAAACCCTAGTGACACAAATGAAAGTAGATCCTAACCCTCTGTGTATTCATTATTGCCCATAAAAAATTTGTTAGCACTTGGGTGCCCCTGTCCAACATCAGGCGCCCGTGTCTAAAATTATTCTCAAAATCCATATTTTACAAAGGATAGTTGTGACACAATTTCATCCATGTTCAGTACTTTACATCACTAAAATCAGTCCCAGATCATGCATGATTTATCTAAGTTATCTTTCTCTCTCATTTTCTCATAGTGTTACATTTTTTGAGTGCTTAGTATTTGTATATAAATTATATTGTATCATATACTTTACTCTACAATTAGATTTAATTCAATTTTTATTAAATTAATAACAAGGCTATCATGTTCAATCAAACACGAGTGATATTATTATAGGTGTTGATACACTGGGGATGGTTCCTCATCCATCTTATGCTTACCCTCCATAATGATTAGTTGAAAAAAAATTCCCATACACTACTCCAAATAATACAGGTTTTTATAACCAAACACCCACAAATGCATTTTTTAATGCTACTTCTCCTTACCTACATATGTACTCAAAGTCCCTACAACCGGACATGTAATAGTTCCCTATATCATTTACACCATTCTACGGAACTTTGTATGCTGCAGATAATGCTTACACCACATCCTATAAAACTCATCCTCATCCCTTTCATGAAGGAACTTCAATGGTGGAATCTTATGTAATGGGAATTTATGTTGAATATTTGAAGGAACCCCTTGATTTCACCATAAAATGTGTCATAATTCTATACCCATTTCCCAATATTCCTAAATTTAAAGGATAGGGAATGCTAATGCTCATATCAAGGACTATGCCACTACAATTAGGGATTTAATTCAATGGGAAGTGGTAGTAGCTAAAATATTTCCAAAACCCCTTGAAGGGATTACATTAAATTGGTAATATTGAATTCCTAAGGCTTCCATAAACTCTTTCAAAAAACATATTTATGAGTTCATCAACTCCTTTGACATGAAAAAATTGTTATGAACTAGAATCAAGGAGTTCCTATATATTAAACAAGAGAAAAATGAATTTGACGCTCATTTCATACAAATATGGAAATAGGTTCTTTATTCCTCTTTAATTGCACCTAATAGGTACCAAATGAAACTCTTTGACCTCTTCCTCCACTTACTCTATTGGTATCCAAATTGATTCTCCTTTGCGAGCTGAGCGGCATCATAGATTTAACAAGAAGCCTAGAGATAGCTAAATCATCATGTATGTCATTTTGTAGTTGGGGAGGTAATTCAGATGGCTCTTTGTCACTAAAATGTTAGATAAATGGATAACACCTTCAAAAGGATTTGATCTATCCTCACTAATTTAGGTTGTGCCTATCAACCAGGGTGAGAGGACCCATTTTGTAACCTCTGTTGGTGAAGTAGAATGAAGATATCCTTCTTTGCACAAATTTGAAAGGAAATCTTGAGAAAATATGATCAATGCACCACAATTTAACTCTCACGAGTTGTCACTTCTAAAGTATGGTGATATTTTCTAAACAAGGTTAAGGTTACTAAAGACATTATGGAATCCTGATTACTTCTACATATTTTGGCAGTAGAATTTATTCATTTGTGGACATATAGGGAAAACAAGGGTAGTTTAGGTAGAATTCATTGTTTTTGAATAATTTTTAGTGGGAAATTAAGTAGGATAAACTTTATTTTTCCATATCTTTGACAACCTTCACAAAAATTGGAAAACTAAATGATAGAATGCTTTAGAATAGCTAAAATATTCCTTGAACCAAAAGGTGTGCATCAATAGAGGCCCATATTTGCACAGTTTCACATAATCTCCAAGAATTTAACATGAAAGCTTGAGCTAAAGACTCAATTAAACATTAAAGACCCCTGATTCCTCATGCCGGAGATACACTCAAAGGCTTACATAAAATATTTATCAACAAAATGATAGTAAAGTGATTTTAAATTATTTATCTCATTACAGGATGAAGGCTCTTCTCATAATGAAATTGCAAATGCCACTAAACTATCACAGGGATGAGATCTTGTGTGAATCGGAGGGATTTTAACACAATATTGCAACAGAAACATCAAAACCATTTTAAAACATTCTGAAATAAAGCAGACAAAAATTTTCCCAAGATTAACACATATTAATTCGAAGTTGATTAGATTCATCAGCAGGGGAAGGTTTCTTGAACAATCTCAAAGCTTGTTAATGGGTGTACACTTGCAACCAACTTGACATGATCAAATCTGAAACATAAGAGACTAACAGGTTTCTCATATGGTCTCTTAGGAAGATGGGATTTCTCAAATTTTATCATAAAAATTCAACCCCTGACCTTTTTCATGACTAAAGCATGCTTTTTATAACACTCAATTTACATTCAAGCTTTCCCCCCAAGAAAAGAATATTTGAGGAACCTTTGTTTGTTACATGTTTTATCATGATTTCTAAAAAGTGATGTTTAACATATCTACAAAAAAATTTACGAGGTCTTCAAAAGGTGAATCATTTCAGATATTTCCATCATTGTTTTAACTGGGGAATCTAGTCACCTCCTCTGGCAACATGTTTTTCATCCTTTGCACCTATAACTTCCTTCTCCTCATTCTTTCCTCTGTAACTTTGATCTGCATCTAGATTCTCTAGAAATTCACATTTTTACAAGTTCCTGAGCAATTCCAACTTCAAAATATCAACCTTTACATTCCTTAGAATCAAAAATTAAGCTCTAAATCCATTCAATTGCACTTTACAGATGAAATGACAAGGAATTTCATCAAAAAATGATGAAAAACAATGCATATTTTCATCTCTAAGAGTCTTGGAGAAAAAATGGCAGAAAAATTAGATGCAATGCACAGCAACCAGATTTTTCCCTTTCTCAACTTTAGATTAGATCCATCCACGTGGAAAAATCTGATTCAAAGTGGGCCTCAAGTTGCCTTTTTAATTTTATAACTTTTGGAGAAAATGCACAATTTTCACATTTTACCCCACCCCTACACGTTTGAAATATAGCCTCGACACGTGGCTTAATCTGGGCCTTTGATGGAGTCATGGCTCATTTCTGAAATTTTACCCTTTTTAACAAAAAGGAAAAATTTCCAATTTTCCTCTTCTGACCTGCCTTCCCACTTGTAACTTTTGATGTGGACCCCAATAGAGTTGTGGGTTATTTCATAACTTTTCTCCTTTTTCACAAAAAGGAAAAAAACTTCAAAATGTTCCACCGACCCGCTTCCCCGCTTATAACTTGAAAAACTGCCATGTGTCCTTCTTCGGGGTCAAAGTAATACTTTTTCCCTGCCACTTCATATCTGTTGAATAACCAATTAGATTTTATCGAGGTCATGGGGCCAATTTGATATTTTTTTACAAATGTGACAAAAGTGGAAAATTTCACCAAAAAGACCCATCAAGCCGCATCCAATCAAAAATGAACATGTATACACCTTCGGGGTAAAAAAAGATAAATTCACTCTGCTTTTATAAATTTGACCAGCCAATCAGAACTCAACAGGGCCATGGGGCCAAATTGATCTTTCTGCAAACATAGAAAAAAGTTACAAGTTATAAAATAGACCTGGCATGCCTCATCCAATCAAAAGAGAACACGTAGCTGAAGATGAAAGATATAATTTGACGGGGAAAACACACCCGTCGAATAGTAAGATGTAGGCCCACTATTGAATCTTTCTTCATGGAAAAATAATTTACAAATAATTCATGGCTCGACAGCATTCCACGACCATAGAGAAGGATTTACAATAACACCCTAGTAAAGATAAAACTTGTACGCATCCATTCGGGGAGATAGAAAATATGAAAAACCTGGGAGATTGGGAATTTTTAGAACAAACGGGGTGAGATAAAATCAAGCACCAACATACTCAATCAAGAAACCAAGGAGGAAGTGCAGAAGTTTCTTTTCTATATAGTTAAAATGAGGTTCTAGAAGGTTCCCTTCACATTAACTGAGTGACTATTGACAATGGACGTAAGACTTGCGGTCCCAATTAAAAATTGGTATTTCCTAATCAAAACAACACAAACTATAAAAATAATAGAACTAATAACTAAGGGTTAAATGTCTTGAATCATAATTTTGGTGTTACTATAGATGGTATTACCAACCAAGCAAATGATCCTAATGTTATAAACAATAGTAACATTAATAATTATAACAAAAACATGGGGAACCAAGGAAATCATAATTCTATCCCCTCTATTAATGTGGTTGATTTTAACCATCCTCCCCTTTGGAAATATAAAACCCAAGGCCTAAACCAATATTAAAATCTTGGCCAAGGAGAAACAAATTACAATCACAACAACCAGTTCCAAAAATGGCGAGGGTTATAAGAAAAAACAAAATCCTTATCAAACCTTGAGGGATTAGAATCCCAATTTATAAAATGGATTTCATCATGTTGTTGGTCATGATTCATGTTATTTTAGAGAATTCAATAATTTCATTCAAATCATCTTGGAAGATGAATGACAACTCTTCGTAGATATATCTCTAGCAAACCCTGAAGGATATTCGTAACCAGGTTATACAAGACCCATTGCACCTCAGAATGAAAACTTAGTAATCTATCAAGATCCATTTCCAAAACATCCGTAAGATGATAAAGTGATTCCTCAAAATATAAACAAGGATATTGTTATCCAAAATAAGCCCCTTGCTTATTTTTGGCTAACTTTCTTTCATTCCTTCCTTTCTTCTACCTCAGTCAAATTTTTCACTTTTCAGGAACACAAAATTATTTAGAAATGGGTTCATCAAATAAAGAATTTTCTCACCTTTCTAGAAAGGTAAAATTTTCCTTCTAATTCCTTGTATTTTTCAAGTTATGGCTCAGTGGAGTTTTTGAGGGAAATTTTCCCTAGGAAGGTCTGTGACCAATCAGAACGTGCCACGTGGCGGTGGAATGGCAGGTCAGCGGAGGTAAGTTAGAAATTTTTCCAAAGGGCTTGGCAGGGGTGCAAAAAAAAATGGCCCGAAGCCCCACGAACTAATAAGAGGCCACCACGTGTCCATAAAACTGGCGGGATTCAGAGCGGTGGAGTGAACCTTGTGTTTTTGCCAAAATTTGTAAAGGGCACAAGGGAAAAAATTGGCATGCAGGCTTGCTAAGGAGAGAATGATAGTTTTGATAGAAGCCCGATGGACCAATGGGAAAGTGCCACATGTCCTGTTCTCGGTGAAGGTCAGGGGAACATGGAGAACTTTAGTTTTGTGCCGAAATGGTCGGTAGCACAAAGGATAATTTTGTAGCACACCCCCGTAGGTGAATAGGAGGATGACACGTGGCGGCAGAATGGCGGGGCAACGGAGGAATTTTGGAAAATTCAAAAAAGTGTAAAAAGGCCATTTGAGCCCCACAGATCAATGGGAAAGTGCCACGTGACATTGGAGTGGCAGGGGGAAAATCGTTTTGGGGAAATTTTCCCAAATTCAAAAAAAAGAGGAACATTTTAAGGTTTCGGCCCGCCAACCTGATTTTTGCCCCTGTTTTGCCCTAAATATTTAGAGGGACATATCTTTCAATCCAGAACTTAGTTTTTCTTGATTTTTGTGTCATTGGAAAGCTATTGATGTCCTCTACACAATGGAATCTTAAATTTTATTTTTTTGGTGGTGTTTAGTGAGAGAAAAATGAGAAAACTCCTTTGGTATGGGGAAAATAGCAGAACCGACATTCAACTACCATTTTTAATGCAGTATGGCTTCCATTCTTCTCTAGCATGGTCAAAAATCTTGGGGAATGGACTTTTAATGGTACCCATGCTATTTTGATGGATCTAGTTAGCGGTTTAATTATTCCTATCATTTCTCTCGTGTTCCTCCTTCCTGAGCTCGGGTTTTCATTGTTAAAAGCTAGATTTGGCTCATTTTGTAAGGGTTGGACATTCTTATGATCTGCATGCTCCCTCCTTCACCCTGGAAAGTGAATTTGTGGAATATCATACCTCTTTTAGGACTAAAACATGTTTTCTACCTCATTGTTGTTGTAATGCACTGTATTTAAAAATGGAAATGACAATATAAGATTTGTGAATGAATTTTCAATCCTTTCTTGTGTTGTTTTCTCTATCATGACCCTTCATTACAATTATATCAATTTGTGCATGATTTGTGTTGCATTTTTATAATCTGTGTCAATCTGCAAAAAATAGATGTTCATCACTCCTTTGGTGTATCACCTTGTTAGTTTAGTTTAATCTTCTTTTCTCTCTTCTATCATTGTCTCCTTGGTAGAATTAGAGTAGGATTTTGAGTTAAACCTCTACAAATTTCATGCATACATTTGATCATAGTAGTAGAGGAACTAACCTTTAATCTGGAGAGTTTTTTCCTATTTTTGTAAGTCCCACACTTGGGGAAAATATTCAATGTTTTGCAATCACACTGGATGCCCATTATCAAACTAGAAATCTAAAAAAACATCCAAGGGTGTTGTGAATTTGCACTAATAGTTTTGGCACACTCGGTGGGGCCTTAGAGGTCTTCATCTTCATTACAACAAATTTGATGTGCATTTTTACACATCTAGCAACTCCAAAGAGATAAAATCAACTGGTTTCAGCAGTCCAAGTCTGAAGATTCATGAGAAGGATCGAAACAAGGTCAAGAGCTAGAGAAGAGGGATTTTTTGAGTATTTGCAGTTATCCCCAGGAAGAAGAGAGAGAGGAAGAATAATTCAAAGGTCTCCATCTCCACCAAACAAAACTCTATCAACTCCTCCACCTGGTAGACCTTTAACCCAATCAACAAGGGTTATCAGGCCAATCAAAATGACAAAACACAACCCTTATGTCAACTTTACTGGCAGTCGCCCAATTTCTCTCAATGCACAAAACCCAATTCTAGCTGCAACATTGAAGAGTATCCCATATTTTACTGGGGAAATTCATACCACTCCTGGTGATCATGTTAAAGACATTGTTAATTTTTGTGCAATCCATGAGATTATTGAAATGCAAATTGTTGTCAAATTGTTGGCATCTTCATTCAAAGGGAAATCCTTGTAATGGTTCAAAAGTCTTGGGGCAGGCTCTATCCAAAATTGGAACCAGTTGTGCATAGCTTTCCATGAGCATTTTGGAGAAAAAGAAGATAATTTTTCTCTATTGGAACAACTGACAACTATTAAGAGAGCTCCCAATGAGTAGCTAACAGACTTTAATTTCAGATTTCAAAGGACATGGGATAGAATTCCAGTAACAATAAGGCCAATAGCTGAAGGTGCTTTCCTATACTATCTTAAAGCTTTAAATTTTGATATTTATATGTTAATCCAATCCATGAGAGGTGAAAATATACCTGCAACTTATAGCATTGCCATTAGGGTTGAGAATTATTTGATCGAAGTTGGTAAACTAGCTCCTAGGCCTCCCATGCCCTTATATCCAAACTTGGAAAGCCCAAGCACTATTCAAGCACCTACTTTACCTCCTTTTCCCACTCCTAGAAATCAGATTTCAAATGAAACTTCTACTTCATCCTCTAGTGCCTCAAATGAACTTCAAGAAGTCATGAAACAATTACAAAATTTAGGCAATGAGTTGGTTACACTCAAGAGGCAGCAAGCCCAAAGTTTTAGGCCTTCTTATCAGTCTCAAACTTAGCCTAATAGGTGACCATATCATCCTAATAGGCTACCCAATCTAGCTGCAAATCAAAATCAAGTAAGGCCTCCTGCTAATAGACCATTTCAGCCCTATAACCCCAATCCTACATCTACCTTTAAATTGTTGGTGCCAATGCAAAATAGTATAGCTCAAGAGTATGATTGGTGTTTCCCATCCAATGAACCTCACAACCAGTCCATGTGCTTCAATGGTGATTTGACTCAAGCTTTGATGGTGACAAAAACTGGCGTAGAGAGTGAGGTGAGTCAAGAAACAAACCAACAACAAGGAACATCTCAGCAAAATACAACTCCAAATGAGACTACACTTGTGAACTGAAAGGATAAAGATTTTTGTGGTATGAATCAAACAATTTCTCATAATGTAGTAGCTAACACATGTTCAAAGAAGAGGAATATTGGTGAAGTTTAGTCATTAGTTCCAGGTGATCCACAACCTTCCATCACTCCACAAAGTGTTGGTAAGAAAAATGCAGTTCCAAATGTGCAAGGACAGCCCAAACCACCTTCTAGACCACAAATGCCAGTTGTTGTAGCCCATGTACAAGAAAATAATGTGTAGGCTAAGGGGTAGTAAAGAGATGTTTCATCCCCATTCAGCATCATTGAACAAATGAAGAAGACAAATGTTAATATATCTATGTGGGAATCATTATCCATCCCAGGCCAAAGGGATCTACTACAAGCTGTCATGAAGAATTGGTCAACTTGAAATCAAAAATCTCATATGCAGGAGAAGGTACTCACAAATTCTGCTCAGCCTAAGGGGAAACTTAGAAGACAGCAAGGTAAATTTTTGAAGCCCCCTCCATTCTATGTTTCATTCATCATTGGGGATAAACTAGTACACAATTATATGATTAATTCTGGGGCAAGTAGTTCTATGATGCCCAAAGCAAATAGCTGATCAGCTGGGCCTCCAATATGAATTCATATCTAAAGGAGTGGTACAATTGGATGGGACAATAGTAACAACAGTTGGGGTAATTAAATATTTTAGCCTCACTTTGCATGCATGCCCCAATGTCACTATTTTGCAAGATGTCTCAGTGATAGATTTACCACCACTTTTTGTCCTATGTTTGTCAAGGGATTTCACAGCTAGAATTGGAGGCTATTTGTCTACTAATTGGTCACACATGTTGTTCCGAACCAGATATGGAACTAAGGCTACAATCAGGTCTGAACCTATTGTGAACTTTCACATTGAGCCTCATACTCCAAGCCCAATCAATGCCAACTGTTTAGCATTTAATCAAGAGGATTATCCAGGTACAGATGAAGCTGACACCAAAGTTGGAAGCATTCTAGATTTTACTCTTGATGAATGGGAAAGCAAGGTGCATGCTTTTGATCCCTACAAGGAAATAGAGGAATCTAAACTAGGAGTTTGTTGCATGCATGAAGAAAATCAGCCTATTCCTAGCATCACCAAGCCAGACCATAAAGATGACAATGAGGTATGGCAGCTATTCTTTGATGGATCAAGAAATAGACAAGGTGCAGGGGGGAGATATGCTTGTTTCACCTCAAAGCATTAAGTATTATTCATCTTTTAGATTTCAGTTTGCATGTTCTAACAACACTGTTGAATATGAAGCTTTAATACAAGGATTGCATTGGTCAAGAAAGAGAGGTATCAAAAAATTACAAGTCTTTGGTGACAGTGAGCTGATTGTTAATAAAGTTAAAGGACAACATGGTGCCAAAAATGACCTTCTCAAGAGTTATAAGAATAGGGTGTGGGATCTCATTGAGGATTTTTAAGTTTTTGGCATCAAATCCATTCCTAGGAAAGAAAACCAAGCTACGGATAGGCTTGCAGCAGTTGGAGTAACCTTTGATGTTGTGGAGAGTATCAAGGAAGATAAAGTGTAGCCAAACATTCATGTGATTGTAAGGCCATCAGTGCCAAACAATAATATAAGTTAGCAAGTGTTTGAAAGTGACCAACAAATCATCAATTTATTGCAAGAAGAAGCTGAGTTCTCAACCAAAAATCAGGAAAAGTTAGAACAGAAATATGGTGATCAAGTGGTACAACTGAGAACCAACAAACTACCAAAAGGACTTGTCACTTTGGATTCCATCTTTAATCCTAATGATCAATTTAGGAAGGAGAAATAAAACATCCAAGTCAAGGGAGAGGATTTAGTGCCCATCTCAGTGGGAGAAGGCAAATCACTTCAAATTGGTAAAGTGGCAACCAAGCAAGAAAGGTATGAGTTCATGCAACTTTGTCAAGAGTTCCCAGATATATTTTCTTAGAGCTATGAAGAATTGAGGGGTTTCAATCCCAAGCTATCTCAACACATAATTGAATTAGATCCAAGTGCTAAACCCATCAAGCAAAAACAAAGATTGGTCAATCCACACATGGAGCCTCTCATGAAGAAGGAATTGAATAAGTTAATAGAGCCAAGTATCATATTTCCCATCAAGCATTCAAGATGGTTTGCAAACCTGGTTCCAATTAGAAAGAAGAGTGGAGAAATCAGATTATGTGTATACTTTAGATATTTGAATAGAGCATCCCTCAAGGATCATTACCCACTTCCTTCTGTGGAGCAGATTTTGGAAGTTTTTGTTGGCTCTGAGAGATTTTCATTTCTAGATGGTTATTCATGATATAATCAGATCATGGTAAAGGAAGATGATCAGTTCAAAGCAGCCTTCACTACCAAATGGGGAACCTATGCATATAGGAAAATGCCATTTTGGTTGTCTAACGCAGGGGATACCTTCCAAAGAGAAATGGATATGGCATTCAAGGGATTGATCAAAAAAATAGTGCTGATATACCTAGATGATATTATTGTATTTTCTAAAAGTGCAGCAGATCATCTCTTTCATTTGAGAAAAGTGTTCCAAAGATGTAGAAGATTTGGGGTATCCTTGAATCCCAAAAAAGGTATTTTCCTAGCTCATGAAGGAAAGCTCCTAGGCCACATTGTTTCCAAAGAGGGATTATTAATTGATCTAGAGAGAGTTAAAGCAATAAAAGCACTGCCATTACCAAGTCACAAGAAATCCCTTCAAATTTTCTTGGGAAGAATCAATTTTGTTAGAAGGTTTGTTTCAGACTTTGCAGGCCTTTTCAAGCCAATAACTATGATGTTGAAGAAAAGTATGGATTTCAAATGGATAGATGAAGGTAAGGTAAGTTTTGAGGCAATCAAAGACGCTATCACACAAGCTCCAAATCTCATTAACCCAGATTTCTCTAAGGATTTCATCCTTTATGCATTTGGAGGTGATGATATAATTTCTACAATTTTAGTACAACAAAACAAATAAAATGCAGAGCAGTCAATTGCCTTCTTTAGCCAAATATTGGAGGACTATGAGGTGAGGTATTCCTTCATTGAGAAGCATGTTCTTGCAATGATTAGGAGCTTGAAGAAGTTTAAGCATCTAGTTTCAAACAACAAGGTTCAATTGTTGGTTTCTCTTATGGGAGTTAAGGATTCCTCCTCAACAAAGATCTAAATGAAAAATTTACAGGGTGGATTACTCGTGTCATGGAGTATGAAATTGAGATCAAAGTCACCAAGCTGGTCCAAGGAAATGGATTATGTGAGAAGCTGGTCTTGAGAAAATCAATGGAAGCATGCAATGGGAATGATGTTATTTTGGTGTTACCAGACAACCAAGAACAAAGAGGTTTCCAAGAAGATAATAGTGGTATGCTCACTCCTTGCTGGACCCAAGACATAATGCAATTCTTACAAATAGTCCTATGCCCTCCAGAGATGAACAAAACTAAGAGAAGACACTTTAGATTTTAGGCTATTCCATATGCACTTGTTGATGGTGTCTTGTTCAAAAAGGATATAAATGGAGTGCTACTGAGATGCATTGGGACAAATCAAATTAAGAGAATGTTAGAAGATTTCCATGGTGGATCAGCTGGGGGTCATTTTTCTCTAAGAGTGATAGCCCTCAATATTATGAAGGCTAGCTATTATTGGCCTAAGTTGTTTAGTGATTGTTACGCATAGATCAAGAGGTGTAAAATTTTTGCATTTTTCACATGAAAGGAAAGATTAGCAGCCCTTCCATTGCACCCAATTTTAGTTGACCAACCATTCATGTAATGGGGTTTGGACTTCATTGGATTCATTAACCCAAACTCAAGCCAAGGACACAAGTGGATTCTAACAGCAATAGACTACTTCACCAAATGGACTGAGGTGGTGGCACTCAAAGAGGCAAATGAATCTAGCATTCTAGAATTCTATGAGGGGATAGTAACCAGATTTGGTATACCTACCACTATAATATCAGATAATGCATTGGCATTCATAGGATCTAAGGTAACTGAATGGGATGTTAAAAATAATATTTATCTGAGCAATTCATAAAATTATTACCCTCAAGGTAATGGCCAAGCTGAGCCTACCAACAAGAACCTATTAAAGATCATCAAGAGAACTCTTGATGAAAATCAGAGGAATTGGCACACTAAACTTAAATCAGCTTTATGGGCTGATAGGATAACTCCCAAGAGATCCATTGGTAACTCTACATTCAAACGTGTTTATGGAAGAGAGGCAATCTTTCCTATGTCACTTGAGTTTCCAACGTTGGAACTCATGAAGCAATTGGAATTGTTGGAGTTTGAACCCATGGAGGTTAGATATGCATAATTTATGGAACTCCAAGAAATTAGAGATCATGTAGCCCAAGCAATGGAGAAGGACCAAGCCTTGATCAAGAGAACCTTTGACAGGAAAGCTAAGGCTAGAACCTTCCAAGTGGGATATTTGGTGTTGAAATGGGATGTAGACCGAGAAAATACATGAAGGCATTCAAATTTTGATGCCATTTGGAGTGGCCCCTACATGGTCACAAAATGTAAAAATAGTAATGCCTTCCAATTGTCTACATTGGATGGTGAAGAACTGCAGATTCCAGTTAATGGAATCCATCTAAAGCATTGCTACTAGAAAGGAAACTCCTCACCTTGTACATATTAGCTTATATTTTCTTTCCTCCAAGTTCTTGTACATATTATTTTGTTGTAGCTTAGCTTCACTTTTCCCTAAGTGCTTTGGCACAGGCTTTGTTGTCCCAAGGATTCATCTTTGCAAGCCATGTTCCAGATCAAGTGATTTTCTACTCTCACAATCCTCTTTCTATAAATCTTCTAATGAGTTAAGAGTTCCAAGTAGTTAAGTTGATGACTCCATGCCCAATGGATTGCTTCAGGTAGCTGATCATTCATCCAGCAGGTAGCTGACCCCTCTGAGTCATGAAAATTGTTATCCAAAATAAGCCCCTTGCTTATTTTTGGCTAACTTTCTTTCATTCCTTCCTTCCTTGTGCCTCAGTCAAATTTTTCACTTTTCAGGCACTCAAAATTATCTGTAAATGGCTTCATCAAATAGAGAATTTTCTCACCTTTCCAGAAAGGTAAAATTTTCCTTCTAGCTCCTTGTATTTTGAAAGTTATGGCTCAGAGGAGTTTTTAGGAAAATTTTCCCTGGGAAGGTCCACGACTAATCAGAACATGCCATGTGGTGGCGTAATGGCGGGTTGGCAGAGGTAAGTTAGAAAATTTTCCAAAAGGCTCGACGGGGGTGAAAAAAATCTGGCCCGAAGCCCCGCGAACCAATAAGAGGCTACCACGTGTCCATAAAGCCAACGGGAGTAGGAGTAGTGGAGTGAACCTTGTCTTTTTGCCAAAATTTGTAAAGGGCACAAGGGAAAAAATTGGCCCACAAGCCCATCAAAGAGAGAATGAAAGTTTTGATAGAAGCCCCACAAACCAACGAGAAAGTGCCATATGTCCTGTTCTCAGTGGAGGTCAAGGGCATGAGGAGAACTTTAGTTTTTTTCCAAAATGGTTGGCAATGCAAAGGAAAATTTTGGAGCGCGACCCTGCAGGTGAATAGGAGGATGACACGTGGCGGCGGAATGGCGGGGCAGCAGAAGAATTTTGAAATTTTTTCCAAAATTCAAAAAAGCATAAAAAGGCCATTTGAGCCCCACAAACCAATGGGAAAGTGCCATGTGGCATCAGAGCAGCAGGGGGTAGAGCTTTTTGGGAAAATTTTCCCAAATTCAAAAAAAGAGGAACATTTTAAGGTTTTAGCCCGTCAACCCAATTTTTGCCCCTGTTTTGCCCCAAATATTCAGAGGGGCGTATCTTTCAATCTAGAGCTCATTTTTTCTCAATTTTGGTGTAAGCTATTGAAGTCCTCTACATGAAGGAATCTTAAATTTTGTTTTTTTGGTGGAGTTTAGTGAGAGAAAATGAGAAAACACCTTTGGCATGGGGAAAAGAGAAAAACCAACATTCAACCACCATTTTTAATGCAGTATGGCTTCCATTCTTCTCCAGCATGGTCAAAAATCTTAGGGAATGGACTTTTAAGGGTACCCATGCTATTTTGATGGATTTGGTCAGTGGTTGAATGATTCCTTTCATTTTCCCCGTGTTTCTCCTTCCTGAGCTCATATTTTCATTGTTAAAAGCTAGATTTGGCTCATTTTGTAAGGTTTGGACATTCTTAGGATCCGCAAGCTCCCTCTTTCACCCTGGAAAGTGAATTTGTGGAATATCATACCTCTTTTAGGACTGCAACATGTTTTCTACCTCCTTGCTGTTGTAATGCACTGTATTTAAAAATGGAAATGACAATGCAAGCTCTGTGAATGAATTTTCAATCCTTTCTTGTGTTGTTTTCTCTATCATGACCCTTCATTACAATTTTATCAATTTTTACATGATTTGTGTTGCATTTTTATAATCTGTGTCAATCTACAGAAAATAGATGTTCATCACTCCTTTAGTGTATCACCTTGTTAGTTTAGTTTTATCATCTTTTCTCTCTTCTATCCTTGTCTCCTTGGCAGAATTAGAGTAGGATTTTAAGTTAAAATTCTATGAATTTCATGCATACATCTGATTAGAGGAGTAGAGGAACCATCTTTTAATCTGGAGAGTTTTTTCCCATTTTTGCAAGTCCCACACTTGGGGAAAAGATTCAATGTTGTGCAATCACACTGGATGCCCATTATCAAACTAGAAATATAAAAAAAACATCCAGGGGTGCTGTGAATTTTCACTAACAGGTATTCCTATTGGGACCAATGACCATGAAGCCTCAACTTCTAAAAATTCTTAGGTTTCCTGTAATCTAGATCAAATAAACAAGACTAATATTTTGAGACTACTCTAATTAGAAATCAAGACATAAATCAACATAATTAATCAAATAAGGGAGTACACTTCACAACCCCTCCCCAATCACTCCCTTTTGTAGGATGCCACTCCTATAGTCCCAAAAACTATAGGAGCATATGACTTGATTATAAAATTAAACAAGACCTTTTATCACATTTCATTTTTAGATTTGTTGAAGAATTCTCCAGTGCACCATTCTGATCTGCTAGATGCATTAGGGCTTGGTCATGTAATCCATGTTATTCCTCTAACTTAGGATAAAATCAATATAGGGATATTGAGTTTATATTTTATATAATTAAGATGCCCTCTGACACCAAAATATCCCAAAGAGGAGATCTTGCATTATAGTTACAAGTATGTGACTATCAAAATTGCATCAAGAGAGCCATGATTGACGATGGGGATGTTTTGAATGTAGTACCCTTTTCTTTCTTGAATAATTTTGGATATGGGGACACCAATGTCTCCTCTAATAGAAACACATTGTGAAGATATGACAATATGAAATCTATCTTAATTTGAACCATAGTCCTTCTAATTTCCCTCAGACTGAAAACCATTTTAACCAAGTTCTACATCATAGATAAGGAAATGAAATATAACATGCTCTTGGGAAGAAAATGGATCCATATGATGAAGTCCATTCCTTCCACTTTGTTCCAAGAGGTTAGATTCTTCCATTTGGGAAAGGTATTTATTTCTCAAGGGGATCCTAAACCCTTCGATATACATTTGAAAACCTCGAGAAGAAGCCCAGAGCTTATTCTGAATTTGAAATTCAAAAACTACCTCCTCTAAAGGAATTTTTTGTGACTGCCGAGTGAGCTCCAAAATCTGAGGTTTAAGCCAAGAACAATTGAAGTGGTGAAAACAAATGAGAGTAATATTTCATTAGTAGAAACTATGTCCATTAAAAACCACATCAAAAATCATATGACTCTTAGAGAATGATTCGTCAATCACTCTCCCCTTTGACCCGTAAGGAATTATTAATTTTTCTAGTCTATCCTCTCTTCCTGCTGATGATCTCATAGACATATTTATGGTATAAATATCATAGGAATGAGAGGAAACCCCCAAAAATAGTGTAGAATCAATTTTCCCTATTGATCATTGGACACTCCATTATGATGGAGCTAAATTTCAGTATGAAAAAGGTGCAAGGGTGATCTTAACTTCTCCACAAGGTAAATTTATCCCCTTTTATTTTAAATTTGACTTTAAATACACTAACACTGGGGTAAAGTATGAATATTTTCTTCTAGGCCTTGGTATTTACAAGAGAATGGGAGCCAAAAACATTATGATCCTAGAATATTTACAACTAGTAGATAATAAAATCTCCATATTTTATAAAACCAAGGTCTAGTATAGAGTACCCCAAAATTTACAAGGATGGTGTGTACAAAATGAGAAAAAAAAATTGCTTTATCTCCATTGAAGCCATCCCTAGGGAGAGAAACTAGTTATTTGTCTAAATGGTTTCTTCCTCTTCCAAATTCCATCTAGAAACAAATTTGTCAATAACCAAATTTTGCATGTCCGTTAGACATGAACCCTTAGTGTAATAAATTTTGATTGTGACCATACTTCCCTATGTGGAAAAAAATATGAACAATGTCATCAAGTTCATTTTGACATAATGTGTCAACAACATAACTAAAAGGTTTACAAAATTCACATTCATGTGGATGATCTTAGTCTAATATTATATATTTGGATAGATAATGTAACATATTTGAGAAATTCCTCTTGACACTACAAACATTGATATATGATTTGTCCTAAGAAGGTGTATTCTTTTTACTATTGGAAATAATGCTTGCAATGGACAAAATATTTATGATTCAGGGATTCATTTTTTTGTGTTTTTGTTGCATGTAATGAAGACATTATTTCTTGAGATCTAGTAAGGTTGTTTGCATACTTATATTTCTATAACAAAAAAACCTTGGATCAATTCCATTGATCCAACGTATGCTTCAGTTTTTCTTACCGGATCCATTTTATAAACCAACATTCTGAAATGGAAGGTAATAAGGGATTGAGTCTTTGTATGTTTAAATTTTATGGATCCTTCTTTTGGAGTCCTTGCTTTGCATTTTCTGTAAATTATGAGCTTGGATATTCTTGTTAATAAATTTTATGATGTTGAACAGTGTAAGAAGGACACGGATCTACTATAGGACTATTTAGGTAAAAACTTAGTCTTGGTTGTTAAGATCTATCCTAACTAGATTATAACCTAAGGTAAATTGAACCTACTTTAGATCTATTTCTAAAACTATACATGTTGCACCCCCTAACCTAAGTTTTTATGCTTTATTGGTGTGGGATTTTGAAATAACCTAAGGTAATCAGAGACTTATCTGTGACCTATTACCTAATACTAAACTACTTTGTGTTATGACTTATTCTTTGATGGCATGTTTAACTATGGTAATGTTGAATGACCTAAGGTAAATAATTTTTATCTAGCCTAAGGTCAAATCATAAACTAATGTTTATCTAACCTAAACTAATGTGAAGATAAAAAGGGAACCTAAGGAGTTGCATGGCAATTGTGAGGTAGTGGTGATAGATTCTATGGCATTTAAGTGATTTGTTTTTTGAATTTATTGAATCTGGCATACCATTTTTGGCAAAGGAATGGAGAAAGGAGGGAATGTCTAGTTGGAATCATCACTTAAATTAAAAATGCATGCTTTGGTTGAAATGTAGCTCACCAATTTTGGATGGTGGCGTGGAGATTTAGGTGGGATAGTTGGTCATCCTTGCATTAATGATTCTTGGACTTGGCAAAGAAACTGCCTTGGTAGACATGCAAGTAGAGTTTTGGGAGGGTTTTTCGTCATTAGCTCATGTCAATTTTTACTCTGCATGGAGTTTTTGGGTTCTTCGAACCAACAATTTTTTTTTCAATCTTTTGCTATTTTTGGCACCTCTAGACTATTTTTGATCTAATGGAGATATAAGAGGCATAAGAGAAAGAAGTTTTGGGTTGTTGATTTCATTTGGAAAAGGAAAAACTATGGAAGCTTGGCTGGAAACCTTCTGCAAATCAACAGAAACACTATCAGGCATGATAGGCTCTACCCATTAAGTTGTTCTTCTTTTTACTAAAAGTCTTCATTAAAATAACTCTACTCTTGGAAACAAATGGTTTTTTTTAATTTTTTTGGTTATTTGAATTCATGCTTGGAATGTTCTTTGTATTTTTCTGATTACGAATCTCTGCTAGATAAAAATTAAATGTAGGTTTGTGTCATGTTGAATATAGAAGTGAATCATGTTAAACTATTTGGGACTGAAATCAGGTAAGATATTTGTGAATCTTGTTGTCTGTGTAAAATAGATCTTGGGAAAACATTGTTTGCTATAGCTTCATTCTAGTTTTTCCTTCTCTGTTGGAAGGAGGTAAGAAGGGTATTATTATTAGTTTCATCTTCATTTGTTCCAAGTCTTGTTACTTATGTTGGAACTGTGTTGATATGGGTGCTTGGATTCAATGTTTGTATAAAATCAAACATGTTAGAAAAAACAATAAATAAGTTACTTCTTATTAACTTTTCATTTGAAATATTAGTTGCTTCGAAATTTTCACTTCTGTTGGAACTATGTGAAAAATGTTTCTTGGATTCATTGCTTTTACGGATTCAAACTTGACTGGAAACAATAGTGAATGAAATACTTCTTCTGGTCTTTCACTTAAAAACTTTAGTTGTTTTCAAATCTAGTTACCATTGTGGAAGTTGTGTGAAAATGGTTACTTTGATTCAATGAATTGTGGGTTTATCTTGGTCAAATATAACATTAAAAATAGTTCTTATTTTTCAAAACCTTTTATGTTTTGGGTGTTAAACCTCTAGAAGAATGATCTAAATTTGGACAATAAAAGTTTTGTTATATTAGGAGATAGTTCCAATGTTTGTTCTATCTATTTTGGAAATTTGATTTATTCTTGATTATCTCTTTCTTGAGCTTGCAAGATGTCGACCTCATTTCCTTTCATTTATTGTAAGGTATATGATGGTTTGATAATGAATTACTTGTTCTTAATCTAAAGGAAACTCTTGATTTAGCTTGTTGAAAGTAAGCTTGTGATATCCTTACTGTCATGATTTTCGTGAAATACTTAATGAATGTTTATTCCTCTTTTCTATGATGAAATTTTGTGTTTAAGGAATTAATTGGTACATCTTGAAGGATTTTCTATTTCTTTTCCTTCATTATGATCTATGGATAATAATGAGGGATTTTATTAATTCCTTACGTCTATGTTGTTATGTTAACAATACTGAGGAGGGTGAAGGTCTTGGTGAATTAATGTTAAGTTCATTTGGGATTGTCTTGAGGGATAGACTGAAATAAACTTGCTTGTTCTATTCCTCTCATGAGACTGACTCATGCACCTGTAGTGGATTCACCTTGTTTTCCATTACGTCTTCAGTATGATAGGATCAAGTTGGGGTTCTTTCTCTCCTTACTTTACTACTGTTTCATTTATCCTTGTAAAGATGGGAGTATGTGATAAATTTATTGAATATTGTATTTGTTTGTCGAGAGTGTTGGCTAAGTTCTAGATTTATGGACTGAGATATTTACAACTGGGTGAATTTTTATGTCCAGTGACAGAAATACTTTGTGTATTGATGTTTAATGGAATTCTTTCAAAAACATCTATTTCTTGATATAGCTTATGTGTTACTATTATTGTTCTTGTTTTATGCTGGGATAACTTCATCTTTAATACCTAACTTGCATACAATAGTCACATAATTCAGTTCAGTATCATTTAGTACATGTATTCTTTGATTAATAAAATTTCAAGGAATTTTTTTGATTGGAACTGTCCTAGTATTTTATTCAGTTATGTCCTTCTATGCTTGAGAAAGAATGATGGGGTTCTTCTTCTTTTCTTGTTGATTAACAACCTTATTTTTTTATCCTATGAGATAAGGTTTTCATCTCTACTTTCTTGGGAAATCGTAGGATATTTTATGTTGTACTCTCTTCTCTGAGTTGTGAAATTTAATACAAATCTTCTCAAATTAGGAGGGAAGTTCTGAATGGTTTCTCTCTCAATTTTCCTTCTTCCCTCTTCTGTGTTACTCTTGTTTATATAATTTATCGGTTCATTTTGTGTTACTTAATAGGATTGAAAATGAGTAGATAGATATAATCTTACTTATTCACTTTGACTTATGTTGAATCGAAACAATATATTGTAAAGTGTGACTATTGTGTAATGCAAGTGATTGAATGAATACTTTCATATTTCTAACCTATTATGGCCTAACTTCAGAACTTAGGCTATATCTTGGGCTTTAAATTTGGATGTAGCATCTTAAAAAGGAATCTCTTATTTTTATTATGTTAATGGCTCAACCTAAAGCTTTCATGAAGGTTGAATTAGCTTGGCTATAGATATTTTCAGATGGAATATGTTAATGCTGAGTTTGATGGTTCTTACTTCTTAAAAGTAACTCTATTTTTGAAAAATATTGGATTTAGTGTCTTATTGGTAATTCAGATTGGATGAAGTAAGAAATAATAGTAGGTGTCTTTAGTGGAATGAGATAAGTAATTAGAATGAAATATTACTTATCTGATTTAGTTCTTTCTAAAAACAATGACTGAAGAGTGTTGATTATATCATAATATTTTCTAAATGTTATGTTGGTTGATTACTTGTTCTTCCTTTTATGATTTTTATTTCAATATGATTTATCCATCTTATTAGCTTTACTGTTTCATAAAAGTGGAGTTGGTTTTATGAAGCAGTTAGTTGAGAGCACATCGTTTTAATGGTTAATGCTTATCATGCTCAGTTCAATGAACTGACTTGTGCTATAAATTTTTGTAGATGGACTTCATAAGTGATAAAGGAATGTAATCAATTTTATGATGCTAATTGTTACTTTAAGACTGGATCTTTTATGAAGAAATTTGATTTATTATGGAAATGTATTGAAAGAGTAAAAGTCGTATTCATTTCTGATCTTGATGATATTTCACATGATATATGTCTAAAATGCATGGTCTTGTGGAATATGTATTTCACCATGATGAATTGAAAAATATTGAGAGTTACCTTTTCTTGTTGTGTCATCCTCCTTGTACATTATGTGAAGGAAATTTTGTAATCTTATCTTAATTGCTATTATTCTTATCTGAATGGATCCTTTTTGGTTGACATTAAATAATTTGGATGGAAGGGAATTAATTACAATATACCTTAATTGTAATGAATCTTATTAAGTTGTCATGCATAGATGTTCTTTTACCTAAGTCTTTATATTTTATTAAATATTTCAATGAAAGTGTAACTTAAATATGATAATTTGCATAATGGAAATCAAATAATGAACCCTAACTCATAACAAGAAAGAGGAATGTGTACTCCCTCTCGAGTAATACCTTGATAGGTATAAAGAAAATGTAAGGCAAATTATCAATTAGACTTCATCTCAATGAAGTCTACTATAATTGAACCTGTTATGGAACTTAAACTAGCTATGAATGGTTGCGTAATTCTAAGTAAATATTATTGAGGTTGTTGTTCTATTTTTAATTAACTAAATCCTAAGGTAGGAATTTAATGAATTAAAAAGGGGGCAATCATGAAGTTTCTGAATCACTTTAACAACTCAAATGTGGATGTCAACCTTAAGGGCTAATGGAATTAGGGTTCAGTAGGGTTGCTGCAATTAAATCTTAATTAAGAAATATATTTGGATAAATAACTTCTTGTTGGGGTATGTACATCGATATGGGTGAGTCTGACAGATGTTGACACATACCAAATATAGAACGGTACCTTCGTGAAGACTTGGGTCTTCATTAGGATACAAAGTTACAGTTGACATATGGCAATAACCTTCAGAACTAAATCATCTAGATCTACATAAACTTGGACTTTTTCTTAGTTTTACTCTAGGTTAGGATAGGAACATGTTTTGGTAAAGGGGATAACTCATGATGACTTAGGGTAACTAGACACATGCAATCAACTTAGGTTGATTGAGTATGTCTATGTACCCTTAGTCACTATGAGTAGTTCCTTATACCAAACTATGTGCTAACTTGGGTTATGGTCAAACCTCGAACAAGTGGAGTGATAGGAGTCAATGAAGACCTATCTAGATAAAAAAATGAGTTGGTTAAAGGACATATTCCATTTGACGAGTATCCATCTAGGAATAGTAGCATGAACAGTATGTTAGAAATCTTTGGCCAAAGTATCAAGTTGTTGGTTTTGTTGTCCTATCTAACCTAGTTTAAGAAATGTGATTTTAGATGAATATTGGTGATAAATATTTATATAGGTTTCTTAAAGAGAACACTCAATACCTAGAAGAGGGTAAGAGAACTAATTATACTTAGTATACAACACCTTGAGTTAACATGGGAGATCAGTTAGAAACCGAGTCATGAAATGAGAGATCAGTAGTTCACTAAGTAATTTATAGCTACATACGGTTATCTATTATGAGATTTATTGGCATGGAATGTGAGTTCTAAATTATGATTATTTAGAACAGAGAACATTATGTAACATAAAAAATTAAAAAAAAAATCCCTTTTTCCAAATTCTTAAAATGGGAATGTTATAGATAAGAAAGTGGGAAATGGTCTTAAGTTTAAAGCTAAATTATTTTTCCCTTATCAAGAAAATGAATATTTCATGAACGCTACTAGTTATTACTTGTGCACTCTATAAGGTGGAAATTTTTGTAGATCCATCAAGTCATGCCACCTAAAATGTTTCTTTATATATTCATTGCATCTCCACATTATACTAGATCCATCAAGTCATGCCACCTAAAATGTTTCTTTATATATTCATTGCATCTCCACATTATACTTTTTGCATTCTCATTGTCTATGTCATTTTCATTTTCATCTAGTTAAAATGTACTACATAATTTTACTTTTCTCTCAATCATGACATTTCTACAATTTCATCACACTTTCAAATTATATAATTTTCATCATCACTTCTAATCACAAGAATAATTTTTAAGCTGATCCTATAAGGACTTACATGCTACACCTCTCTTATGGTTTCTTCTAATTTAGATGTTTCTCACCTATAGTATTCTCTAGAATCTTCCTGATGGTAAATCCTTCCCGAAAAACTTTCTCCATAAAAAAATTTCTAATCATTTCAACCAGATATTTTTTTCACCCATCTTAGTCTTGAGTGATGATCTCTTGCATCTTATTACTTTCTTATAGCTGATATCATGGGATAAATGTTCATTCCTAATAATCACAATACAAATAAAATAAGAAGAATACATATATTCTATATCATAAATAACCACATTTTTCATACTTCCCAGTCTTTGGTGGTGAGACCATGCTTCTTACTAGAAACATGCAACTGGGAAAGGAGGAAGATGCCTATAATTTCCTACATTTTTTCTTTGGTAATGAACCCATGCTTCTTACTGGTAGCATGGGGAAAGATGTAGGGTGTCATGTCAAAAAAATAAAAAATAAAAAGAAATCCTTGAAACAAAAAAAGTTCTTGAATGTTTAAAATTCCCAAGAAAATGGTTTATATTCTCATGTTAGGAGAGACAATCATTCCTTAATTATATATTTCCAATCAGTAGGCCATCTACATATCTAAGACTAGTAAAGGTTTATAATTAAAAATAATCTAGGACTTGGTTAGTTCATCCTTATTGGGGTTGAGATGTAGGGACCTAAATAAGTCTTTATCAAAATTCTTGTCTCTTGATCACCATTCTTATCCAACACTTTATTTAATCATATATCTCATGTACTTCTTGGATCTTGGTGTTTATCCCTTACATCTTAATAGTTGTGTGGGGTCAAGAATGGAGTGATACTTCTCATCATTTTATCATCTACAACATATTTTTCCAATGGAATGGAATTTATAAGCATTGTTTGAAAAATGATTTTCTTAGGTGCGAGTTGTAGACTATGTGTGTTTTTCATATCTCATATTTTTTACCATTATAAACTATCACTCAGCATTCATTTAGAAACTACAAAACTTTGAACATTCTTAACTATCTAGAGTACACAAATGGGATAGAGTACAAGAAAATGAATTTACATAGGAGTGTTTAGCCAAAAATATAGGAATATATGTATGTATCCACCAATGTTTTAGTACAACATCATCCCAATGAAGGGAAAGTGTGGTAAAAACACTCAATTGTGAGCCAAAACCCATTGAAATTTTAATATACATGTAAAAAATAGACCAAGCAATAAAGGAAATATTCTTATCCAACCCTTTTAAACCTCTTACAATCACTTTGGATATATATTTCTGTAGACACTAAATCATGCACTTGGGTTCATTTCTAGGTCGTAATCACATGTATTGCATTCATATGTTTCCTAAGGGAGAAAAGTACTAATTGATCACTATATTTGGCTTCTTTGGTTCCTTTCTAGTCTCCTTCTTGTCCTACCACACCCTACTACCCAGTCTGATGCTCGATAATTCACATTTCCTGGGTCTTCACACTATCATCTAGCTAGGATGTCAGTGCCTAGGTGCCCCTGTCACCTTTAGGCGCCCTATAACTCTTTCTATATTACTCACTCCTTTTAGGTCCTTTCTAGTTGTTGGGCATCCTTATATCTTAGGGGTCATCCTTTTAGTGATCAATTATAGAATTCAAGCAAATGAATCATATAAATACAATGTTAAGGGATCAAATTAAAGGAACAAGCACTAATAATTAACTATCACCACCTAAGTTTTCATTCAAAGGACATTATCAAGAGCATTAAAGAATTCATCTAGCATCCACACACAAGGGAAAGGGACTTATATACTTTTCATACACTTCATAAGAGGGGAAGTTTTTTTTTTATCATGGGTAAAAGAGGGTTGAGGGGACCCTACCTTGTATAATAAGGAGCTCCATTATAGATCAAATGTTCAATGTCATTAGAAAAAAACTATAACATAGTACAACAAAAATAAAAGTAAAAAAACAACATATAAACTAACAACATATAAAACCATAGATCAAACAATAAAAAACTAGCAATCCAACATCTCGTGTCACTCATCCTATTTCTTAAAATTAGCCAACAAAGTGTCCCACTCTTTTTCTAGAGTCTCAATAGAAGTTCCCAGGTTTTCCAATTCAAAATCAAACAACCCAATCTTCCATTTCTTCAATGTCTCTTTTTCTTCACATAACCTATACACATTGGCGAGATGGGACATGATATGAAGATGTTGGATGGTTTTATTGATGTTCAAAATGCTCTAGTTCATGAAATTTTAAAACATGGTCTTCAGATATTCCACATCACTTTCCAAACCCTTACATTTCTCCTTGAGAATCTCCACACTGTCATTGCTCAGAAACTATGCCACATATTCCACTTTCATTTTTATGGAGTGTCTGTCATTAAGAATAAATTTAATAGTGTTTTTTGTGAGTCTGGTGTCACTTTTAAGGTTCTCCGAGTCCTCTATCACTTTGACCAACATGGTTCCTTGATCCTTTTTCTCTTTACCGTAAATGTTAATTTGGGAAATTTTTCCTAGAATGTCAATATTAACCTATTTCACTAGCTGGATTGTTTCACCCTTATCAGTCTTCTCCATAACCAGTTCCTTGACCTCATGTTGCTTAAGGTTGTGTAAACCCTACACCACTTCCATGACCTCTTCATCTTTAACTTCCTCTTCACTCAAAGTAGGGTTTTCTCTGGACTCTTCCACCTTTGTCGAGTTAATATCCATATCACTGTTGTATTCACTTAGGGATTGCGATAGAATACTAACCCCCTAAAAATTCTTATCCATATCAGCCGCAAATATTTTCAAAATAGCAATATAAACCCTTGGTGTAAGGGCACCCTTATTTTACCCTTCTTAAATTTGTCCAAGGTAGCATAGAGGGATCAAAGCATATAGTTATAGAAACTGTAGCTATGGCCATGCCTTAGGAAATTTAACATTGGGAGATGAAATGCAAAAAATAAATTTGTGACAGCGTTTCAGTGTAACATATTGTATTAAATTAAGGTAAACCTCATTGAACGGAAGAGGTAGGGAGTTTCTTAAAAAACCAATAAAATGATTGGTTATTTTCTCCTTACCTATTTACATTCTTTCATGCACACATCTATTTACAATTCTTACATCGAGCTACTTGCTCACTATCAAGTGTGACACGCACAAGAGCCACCTAGGGCACAATTCTACACACACACATACAACTACATTGGGTCTGAAATGTAGTATAATGCTTAGTCATAAGATCACTTGTTTGACAATTGAGGACATCCTGAACCCTCATTTGCATTATTTTTTTTTGGGATTTGATGTGCTTTTGATGGTTTTGTAGGTTAATTATTTATTGTAGGTTACTAGAAACATCAGTGATCATTTTGTAAAATAATTGCAATAAGAATTGAAGGACAGAAAGCATCTCACGACCCTCTGAATGATGTTTTATAATGGTTTGAATAGTCATAGGTGCTCGGAGTAGGTCTACAGCACCTGCATGCACCCTTGACCCATCCTAGATGCCCCTGTCCAAGAAGATCTTGTGGTCACACAATGTTTTGAGGCTATGTGCTACACTTTCATCCTTATTTTCACCAGTTTGTCACTTCATCACATTTCAAATTTATTTATGAATCAGCTAAGTCATGTTATCTCCTCATTTGAACTTAGGGTTTTAAATCTTAATTGATTATTTACTTGGATCATATCTCTATTTCATTTCTAATTTATTTACTACTACATTTTAATTAGATTTAGGCATTTATAAATTCTATATTTGCTTAATCATTTTGGTGAACCTGAGTTTGAATACTCTTGGATCCTTCTGTTTCTTCTATCATGGCTCATAAGGTATCTCAAGTCTCTTTTCTTCAATTACTTCAAATGCACCCATCTTGTAAATCTTTTATTCACAAAACCCTAGAGACTATGTATGTCACTATCAACATGTTGCCTTCACAATTCAGTTCCATCTTCGATCATTTATCTGATGAATCTATTAGTTCTAGTGTTGATCAATCAATTTTCAATTCGATTCAAGATTTACATTCTTTATTTCAAGATAAACTTCAGGCTATGAAATCCATGATTGCATATTTAAAATATGAAATCCAACATCTTAAGACTGCTTCTTAGGCTTATTATTCTTCTCATTCTCATTTTATGTCTTCTACATGTGCTCATATCAGTAATCCTCAAGTCTTTCCATTACCATATCCTCTCACGTTTGATCAAAATGCTAAGCAACATGACATTCTTACTGAGCTCCATAGTTATCAATTAATCAATTGGTTTAATACTCATTGTTATCCTCCTTATCGGCTGGTAAAATATAAAGTTCTCCCATTTTTTGCTTATCATCGCATCAATGGAACTAATAAAAAATATTTTTTATGCTTTACAATGAAAAATTAAGCATTTGGAGCATTAAGGTTTTATCTCATTTAATGCACATCGTTCTATTACATGGTCCTCTCCCATTTTTACATCTAAATGGGTTCCTAAATCTGATTTTTCTATGTCTAATTAGAATCATGCCATCATTTCTAAGGTTTCTTCTATGGAAAGTCAAGAACCTCCTAAGCAACCACCTCTCAAAATCAGTCTCACTCCTCTCAGGTAATCTACAAGATTACCATTTCAAACTAAGTAACCACCTCTCAAAATCAGTCCACCTTCTTCTCATATCAAGTCTTTTGTAGCGTCATCAATCCCACATAAACTCCATCCAATCACTTTTTTCAAAGAAACTACTCCTACTGATGGCTAGAACACATTTCAAACTCCACCACCATCACATGGTCCTACTGTTTCTTCTTCCTACCGTTGTCTGAGATCTCTCTTATCATAACACAGATAATTCTCTCCCATAATGGCATGGTACCTCTCACCTCCCCACATAGATTTCCATCATTGAAAAATTTCGGGGCATCACTCCTATGCCCCCCGTCTTCTAGCACTACAGTACATGTCTAATATTTCACACACATCATACACATCTTGATACATCTATATCATCATTTCCAGATGATGCACTCTCGTGCTTTAGTTCACATGTGATTGTTGAGGGAATCCTATACACATGAACCTTATACACTACACACTACACTACACGTTACATACTACACACTATAAACTACACACTTCATATGTTGCGCATTCATATCTTTCTACGTTACATCTACTCTACATATTCATGATGCATATTTCTTGCTTCTACTTCTACACGCTACACTCATTACCCTATGACGCACTCTAGTTCCATGATTAATACTTTGATACTGTTGGGATGATAAAATAAATATGTACAAAGAGCATGCAAAGGAAATAGGTGTACAAGTGGGGAACGTATACGTGGGTAAGGGCCTGTAAAGTGGTGCATCGAAGGCTCGCACCTAAGAAAGAAATAACCCAGGGCTTGGCCAATTTTGAGTTAGGGGTTTAAAATAGAAAAAGAAAGTTGGAGTGAATCTCAAGAAAAGGATAAAAGTAGGATGAATTGACAACCAAGAAAAGACTATTTTTTTATGAAGCATGAAGATGAAAGGTCATGCATGGATCAAGCCATTAATAAGAACAAAGAGAGTATTATTTATTGTAATTTATATTATTTGTTAGGAAAAAAGGCATAAAATATGTGAAATAATCCCTCATGGAATCACAATAGTAGAAACTAATATGCAGAAAATATTACAGATCTCAAATAAAAGTGGAGAATAAAATAACATAACATAAAGAGACAATATTTAACATGGTTCACCCTATTTTGGCTACGTCCATTAAGAATCACTTGGTCAGATTTTATTACAAGCAACCACTCTCTCAATATAATACCTAGATCTGTTTGGAGCTATGCTCAACAAACTCTACATAATTCACACCCAAATTCAAAACAAATCTGCAATGTTACATATTTCCTACCATATGCATAAAACTATATAAGTAGACAACTACTTAAATAGTTTTACAAAACCATGGGTATTAAAACCACGGCCAAAAACTGTCTCATAAACCTATGGGTCAAAAATCCCGCCCATATGAGAAAAGAATGTTTCCCGATTGATCGGGCACATTTTAATTCCCAAAAAAAATTGGGGGTTGCACCCCCAAACCCATGCTATTAGGGGCTACTACCCCTGGACCCCTGCTGGGGCCCAGCCTGGCCCCAAACCCCTGTGAGACAACTGTGGAAACTGTACAATACTCTTAGTGTACAGTCTTCAACACTTTCTCACATGAAAACAAGCTCCACAACCTAACATTATTAGCAGTGTTATAAAAAACACATGTATTGTATGCATGGCTATTTTGAGCATGAAGTCTATTTTGAGAGTGTATAGGTGGTGAAGGGAAAGTCCCCACCCCTATAAGTGTCTATTGTATGTATTTGGTTTAGTACCACGTCCTATTGTTCATGTCTAGGTGTTGTGAGTATTTGTAAGGTTATAGATTAGGGTATGATGCTTTCGTACATTCCAACACCTAGTTATGGTGATTTATTCATCTTCTGTTATGTATTACTTTGTTATAATGGAAAATGGAGGATGGATTCTTGTAATTGATGTGTCTGAATATGGTTATTACATGGTACATATGATATTATTTTTTATCTGATCTATGTGTTTCCTTATTACATGTGTTTCTAATTACATGTATGTAATGAGTTCTTATGAATGAATGAACACTTGGTTATCTATCATCATGCATCTGTATGATAACATCTTGACAAGCAATACAAAGGATGGATCCGGTAGTTTTTTACGCTTTAGGGGATTTTTTAGATTTGTCTGAATGAGGTGCCAATGTAGATAGCGGTTAGTGGAAATAAGAGACTAAATTTTCATTCTATTTTCATGACCTCTTTTCAAACTATGTTTTTTGCTATGTTGTTTGCAGATGGAATATTGATTAAATCTAGAGAGCATTGAAATGTTGGGTAGAGAATGGCCAAGATCATTTTTCATAGAGATATAACACTAGACCTGATTTCAATGCATGTCATTGGGTAGAAGATGATATTTATAATGAGATCTATTAAATTCTCTTCAGCTTCTTTCCAGTAGAATTGTTTGAGTGGCTGGAAGGATATGCATTAGGAAAGTGTTGGGGATATAGGACTAGAATTTTTATGTAAAAGGATTACTAAAATCTTATTGATGTTGATGCAGAGTGGAATAGAGTTGTAGATCATTGGTGGACTGGAGTGTTACACAATAACACATTGGAGTAAACTATTTCTACCTATTTGTTCCCAAAGGAAGCTGAGTTCATATTCTTGCGCAAGCCCAAAGGATCATACTTGCGCATTATACCATCTTCGATCAATATTTTAATTATAAAACTAGATTTAAAGTTCCTACCCATGGCTGGATAAACCCCCACCACGCGCAGGGGAAGGAGTAGGTGTGGAGAAATATGGTGTACCTAGTGGTAAGAAGGCTGAGAGAGGAAAGATATCTCAAATTTAATGAAGCATGAGAGAGGGACATGACACGTGAATGGGAGATTTGGAAGAGGCACTAGAGTTAAGGAGGATGATGGATCATGAAGGTTTTGAAGATTTCATGGAAGATGAGGAGCCTCATCATCAGGCTCTCCTAAAGTTAAGAAATTTCAGTAGAGAATCCACTTTGGCTTCATATGAGATCACGTTAGCAGATAGAATGAGGACCACAGGAGTTCATCTGAACCCATCTAGCCACCTAGACCTTATGCATAATGTTCCAAATCCATAGGTATTCATTGAGAAGTAGGCTAGTGTAGGTAAACAAACACAAATGAATAAATATCACTTTATTTTAAAATCAGGAGATAAGGTTAATAACGTAACCATGATAACACAGTCAACACCATTGTTTGGGAGTTTGATTGTTGGGTTATTTTGAGGCACATCATCAGGAAAAAAAAATTACTCACAAACTGTTGGACGTACTATAGTAGCTGTTGTGACCACACAAACCATTGGTTTCAAGTCTAGTACTACTACTAGGACATAAATTCTCTTCAACTTCTTTCCAGTAGAATTGTATGAGTGGCTAGAAGGATATGCATTAGGAAAGTGTTGGGGATATAGGCCTAGAATTTTTATGTAAAAGGATTACTAAAATCTTATTGATGTTGATGCAGAGTGGAATAGAGTTGTAGATAATTGGTGGACTAGAGTGTTACACAATAACACATTGGAGTAAACTATTTCTACCTATTTGTTCCCAAAGGAAGCTTAGTTCATATTCTTGCGCAATCCCAAAGGATCATACTTGCGCATCATACCATCTTCGATCAATATTTTAATCATAAAACTGGATTTAAAGTTCCTACCCATGGCTGGATAAACCCCCACCACGCGTAGGGGAAGGAGTAGGTGTGGAGAAATATGGTGTACCTAGTGGTAAAAAGGCTGAGAGAGGAAAGATAGCTCAAATTTAATGAAGCATGAGAGAGGGACATGACACGTGAATGGGAGATTTGGAAGAAACTAGAGTTAAGGAGGATGATGGATCATGAAGGTTTTGAAGATTTCATGGAAGATGAGGAGCCTCATCATCAGGATCTCCTAAAGTTAAGAAATTTTTGTAGAGAATCCACTTTGGCTTCATATGAGATCACGTTAGCAGATAGAATGAGGACCACAGGAGTTCATCTGAACCCATCTAGCCACCTAGACCTTATGCATAATGTTCCAAATCCATAGGTATTCATTGAGAAGTAGGCTAGTGTAGGGAAACAAACACAAATGAATAAATATCACTTTATTTTAAAATCAGGAGATAAGGTTAATAACGCAACCATGACAACACAGTCAACACCATTGTTTGGGAGTTTGATTGTTGGGTTATTTTGAGGCACATCATCAGGAAAAAAAATTTACTCACAGACTATTGGAAGTACTATAGTAGCTGTTGTGACCACACAAACCATTGGTTTCAAGTCTAGTACTACTACTAGGACATAAATTCTCTTCAGCTTCTTTCCAGTAGAATTGTATGAGTGGCTGGAAGGATATGCATTAGGAAAGTGTTGGGGATATAGGACTAGAATTTTTATGTAAAAGGATTACTAAAATCTTATTGATGATGATGCAGAGTGGAATAGAGTTATAGATCATTGGTGGACTGGAGTGTTACACAATAACACATTGGAGTAAACTATTTCTACCTATTTGTTCCCAAAGGAAGCTGAGTTCATATTCTTGCAAAAGCCCAAAGGATCATACTTGCGCATTATACCATCTTCGATCAATATTTTAATTATAAAACTGGATTTAAAGTTCCTACCCATGGTTGGATAAACCCCCACCACGCGTAGGGTAAGGAGTAGGTGTGGAGAAATATGGTGTGCCTAGTGGTAAAAAGGCTAAGAGAGGAAAGATAGCTCAAATTTAATGAAGCATGAGAGAGGGACATGACACGTGAATGGGAGATTTGGAAGAAACTAGAGTTAAGGAGGATGATGGATCATGAAGGTTTTGAAGATTTCATGGAAGATGAGGAGCCTCATCATCAGGCTCTCCTAAAGTTAAGAAATTTCAGTAGAGAATCCATTTTGGTTTCATATGAGATCACGTTAGCGGATAGAATGAGGACCATAGGAGTTCATCTGAACCCATCTAGCCACCTAGACCTTATGCATAATGTTCCAAATCCATAAGTATTCATTGAGAAGTAGGCTAGTGTAGGTAAACAAACACAAATGAATAAATATCACTTTATTTTAAAATCAGGAGATAAGGTTAATAACGCAACCATGACAACACAGTCAACAACATTGTTTGGGAGTTTGATTGTTGGGTTATTTTGAGGTACATCATCAGGAAAAAAAATTTACTCACAGACAGTTGGAAGTACTATAGTAGCTATTGTGACCACACAAACCATTGGTTTCAAGTCTAGTACTACTACTAGGACATAAATTCTCTTCAGCTTCTTTCCAGTAGAATTGTATGAGTGGCTAGAAGGATATGCATTACAAAAGTGTTGGGGATATAGGCCTATAATTTTTATGTAAAAGGATTACTAAAATCTTATTGATGCTGATGCAGAGTGGAATAGAGTTGTAGATCATTAGTGGACTGGAGTGTTACTGCTATCCAATTTTACACACATGGCAAGATTGGAAAACGGGGTCCTATCACGTTCAAAATGAAATAATAGTCCCAGCAACGCACCTTCGGTTATTAACGAGATGCAATAATTAAAAATAATTCCTAAATTGCATATGAAGAGATCACCTAGCATCCAAAGGCACCCAGTTGATCTCAACTCAATGGAGAGTTCAGGGTCGAGTCGATAAAGAACCCAGTGTCAAATTGATAATCATCTCAGAAATCATCTTAGTGGAGACTTTTAGTTGTAAGAGTTCAACGAGGTCTTGTTAATGCAAAATATAGCTCGTTGAAAATTGACGAATGAAGGAAACTCTATAAGCATCTCGGTAGAGATCGATGCAGGTGGTAGCAAGAATGCCGGGCTAGGGTATTAGTGAATACAGTATATATATTTTCGCTGGTGTTGTTCAGACCTTCCGCGGCTGAGCATTCGATGCACAGGTGTGTTGTAATTTAATAGAATCCTTTTGAGCACTTCCAACAAGCAGGTTGTCCAACTCTATGTTTATCTGTTCAGCATTGAATGCATCCTCAAATTCGGGATTTTCCTTCAAGATATTTTTATGAAAATCGATTAAGTGACAGTGAGAGTGTTACCGGGAGACCTGATGAAATTTATTACAAAGATTCTCTATCGAGACCTTACTGGTTTTACGATGTAATTCATGGAAGCAGATCTCATAGAGGTGTAACTGTTTCATATTAGAATATTCATGAGGCATAATTTTCTTTGCAATTATATGAGCATCTTCAACGAGTCACTAAGTTGGCAGGCATAAAGGATTTTGTTGAAATTATCACACCTTACAAGCTACAGCTGAAATGTTTGCACTGAGAGTTTAATGTTATCAAACTCGGCAGGAGAAGATTCATGAAGATCCCGTGCGCTGGTGGAAAAGTGGAGATCAGTGGCCATCTGTCCAAAACGATCTGGCCAAATGATAATGAAACCCCGCACTCCAATCCCAGACGTGGGAAATAAGGTGAGCATTTCCAAGGGAAATGACATGATGTCAAGCCATTGAAAAGATTCCGTGAAGTGGAGAAATCAGGTCAAATTGCCAAGTTTGCGCGGAAAAGCTGAGGCCGGGGCCCATGGATTGATGTGGCCAAGTCGTTATGTGGGGAATTCGGAGCTGGTATGCCAAATGGAAAAATATTAAGATGGAATTCCACGCTGTTCACTCCGCGTAGGGGAGATTCAGGCAAACACTACCAAAGGGGAAATATTAAGATGGCAAACCATGATCAGAATTCCACACGGGCCGTGTAAACAAGATCAGAGCATGTTGTGTGAGTCACACGGAAGGTAAGTCAGAGAATATGGGAATGAGGTAGTTGAAGTGTTTAATAGGAATGGACGTGGTGGTCTAGCCTGGCCAAAATCGAGTATGACACGATTCTACGCTCAAAGCTCCACACATTCTGCTTACCATGACATAACAGTCCCTGTAAACCCATCTATATATCTTCAACTATTACAGACCTACATTTCCAGGAATATGCTTTCACAAGAAAGAGATGCAACTTCTCATGGAATACCATAATCGCAGCTTACAGAAGACATGGGTTTCCTCACGAAGAATTGATACTATTCCTCACAAAGCAATAGACAGGTGTCCTCCCGATCAGTTCACCTTTTCCAGCATGCAACGAATGGATGACCAACCTGATCAGTTCACCTTTTCCATCATACTTCTCCCAAATTTGATTCAAGCTCTGAGCATTCGGTGGTCGCGAGACAGATCAACCACAGGCAGCAGGCATGTGTTAGTATAGTAGAAGCCTTTCTTTCAAGCGTTTAAACAAGTAGTTGCAGGAAACAAATATTCACTGCCATGTATACAATGGATTGGAGTCACGTCTATTCAAGGCTTCATAGAATTTCCATGAACCAGGAGATGAAGGTTTATTATGGTGCAGAGTGAAACGATTCATATTGCTCAGCATTGTTTTCTCTTATAAACGAATTGAATGTGAAGGTCAACTCTGAAATACCTTGTCGGCCGTTTTGCATGCTACATCCTTGTTACTTGTAAATGGTCTGTTTGAGAAAACTCGTGTGGGCAGTAGGTAGTATTTATACCCATCCATTATGTAAGTCAGACATTAGTACAATGAGTAAATGATTCTTTTACCAGGTTCAGTATGGGAGCTCAGTGTTGTATCATAATGGGCGATGATACTATAGTTTCAAGCTGATTTTATCTAACTTATTTCTATTAGCTTTTATCCACGACTAAGGAAGAATTCATATGGTTGTTACCTGTACATTTTTTCCAAGGTCCTTTTGGTTGCCCCAGTTGTTCACCTTATTTTTTTTTAAGGGCTTATTTTATGTGTTGCAAATTGTAACGTAAAGGATCTTTTAGTTTCTAGAAAAATGAGTATATGGTGTAGCTCATAGCTACACATTCCATACTAAGACCCCAATAGTGGCATAATTTTTGATGATGAGCCTAGATTGACAGAGTGCACTACCAAAATACCGAAGGGTGGCTCTTTGTCCAAGAATCAGTACGTTAAGGGTGTCTATCGACATGTTATGGGCATGAGTTCGACTTGGGTCATCATCATGGCAGCATTAGGTCTTTATTGGTAATGGCATTTTCTCATCGTTTGGAAGGTACAATTGTGCTTATTATGGCCAAGCTAAAACATTCTTACTGCAAGTGTTATATGATAAGGAAGAACACGTGAGCATTGTGGTAAAACCATTCTTTTCAGAAATGTTGGGTTAAGCTCGACATTCAAGTGAGTTTGAACCCAACTCTGGAAAGGTAAGATCGTTTGCTGGATGAAGAGCTCGGTGACTTAGCAGGGAGCTCGTGGTGATGTTTCATGAAGTTTGAATGAGTAATGTGTAAATGGCCTCAAGTTAACAGAGGAAAATGATAAGAATTGAGTTTGATAGCTCACCATTTGAAGGACTCAATGCAAAAGAGCTCGATTGCCAAGACGAGGAAAGAGTTAGTGTGGGGTTCAAAATCAATTGTAACACCGAGTTAGAGGATTCAAAACTCACCGAGTTGAGATTTTTGTAGACTCTATCCACATGGACCCCCCTCCTCTTCAAGTCAAATGGGTCAACAGGGGGGTCCCAACATTATGTTAATTAAATTAATATTTTTATTTAAATATTTTAATAATAATATTTATTATTATTATTTAAATATTTTATTTAAATATTCTTTTAATTAATTGAGAAGACTAGGTCATCAGGCAATTAATGACCCATGATGGAACCTTCTCAAGTGGTTCAACTAACTGCAATAAATACATCATGGGCCTTCAATTTAGGAATGTAATTATGACCATTTCCTCTTCTTTCTCACATATTCTTCTATAAATGTAAGTTGGAAGCTCATTTCAAAGGGTTCCAACAGTTCAGACAAGTTGGACAGTTAGATATCTCAGGCGAGTGTATACTTTTCAAGAATCCTCTCTCTTCTGCAAGTTGTTCTTGTGTGTTGAGAGAACTTTCAAGCCTCCTCTTCAAGACTGTAATGGCAACTATTGCCTCTTCTGAATGTATGATGCATTGTGCATGTTATTGAAGCAATAAAAGTGTGTGTTTTGTGACTAATCTCAGTCCTTTCATCCTTCTGTGCTTCTTTGTGCCTTTCTCATACTTGCAGGTACACTGTGCAAGTTTAAGTTCTATTGCAGGTTCTTGGAGTTTTGTGCTTATCGAGTGGTGGAGTATTGCATGCAGTTGAGTTGTGGTGTCTGTTCACCCTTCTTGAGTTCATCCTTCTTCACTGGGAAACTAGTATATTTCTCAGTCTGATAAAGTTTAACAAAGGGAACACGTGTCTCTTAGTTTGTGGTATCCTGTACCCTCTCTAAGTTGCAGTAGGTGAAGTTGACCTGTGGTGCACACACCCTCTTCAAATTAACCCTTCCTGAATCTGAAGACACCCTTTATTTGGTGCATCACCATCCCTAGTATAGTTTCATTTCTGTAAATCTCTTTCCCTAAAACCCCATGAAAATGTTAGCGTAGGATTAGATAATCATTTTTGTTACACTAGGAGTAGTACAGCACTTAGTTTAGGAAGAGGAAGCCGGCCTTCTCCGGAGGTTCACCTCGAGCCCAAGTCCCACAGCTTGAGAGGTGATCCCATGTGTCCCAATCACACCGAACATCCTATTCACATCCTGGCCATTCGGAGGGTGCAGTGATTTGGCGACATCAGTTTTTGGCACGCCCGGTGGGACATCACAGAAGTTAGAGTTCCATCTTTCAGAGGTGTCTCATTATCAAACAGGAAATCTTAAGCCACCATGCGACCACACACAATAGTTTTTGGCACGCCTGGTGGGACATCACAGAAGTTAGAGTTCCATCTTTCAGAGGTGTCTCATTATCAAACAAGAAATCTTAAGCCACCGTGCGACCACACACAATAGTTTTTGGCACGCCCGGTGGGACATCACAGAAGTTAGAGTTCCATCTTTCAGAGGTGTCTCATTATCAAACAGGAAATCTTTAGCCACCATGCGACCACACAAAATAGTTTTTGGCACACTCAGTGGGAGAGAGTTGGTACTTCTCTTCTCACTTACACAAGTCAAAGTACCTGGCGACTCTATATCTCTAGATTCCAAATCTCAGTGCAGTAACTTATGCGAAGAATTCAGACAAGAGCTTCTTCAAAGAAAGGAAAGTATCAGCATATCAAACTTTCCTTGTCTCCTCCAAAGAGAAGCAGAAGAGGCATTTCCACATCCCCAGTTGCAGATTTACCTAGTAGGGGTCATTCAACTCCTCCTTATGGAAGATTTCCTCCACCCAGGAACAATCAACCTTTCGTTGCTATGGCGAGGAACCAAGTTTTTCCCCCTTTCAATGCAAGCAGTCCTCTCATGTTGGCTCAACGTGATCCGATACCTGTTGCGGCACTCAAAAGTTTACCCTTCTACATGGGGGAAACTCACGTTACTCTAGTGGAGCATATCTTTGATGTAGCCAGCATCTGTGCAGTACATAATATCACCGAAGACAATGTTGCAGTTAGACTTCTTGCTACCTCTTTCAAGGGAAAAGCACTTCAATGGTTTCGCGGGTTAGGTGTTGGCACTATAACCACTTGGGACGAGTTGGGAGAAAAACTATGTAAACAATTTGAAGACAAAAGTGATCACCTATCACTTTTGGAACAACTTACTACCATAAAGAGAGCTTCCCAAGAATACATGAGTGATTTCAACTTCCGATTCCACAGGACTTGGAATAGGATTCCGGTGCTCGTAAAGCCTTCTGCACATAATGCATTCTTGTACTATTTGCGAGCCTTGAATAGCGATGTAGCAGTTATGATCCAGTCCATGGGAGGGACTACACTTCCTGATGCTTACGAAGTTGCCATAAGTGCAGAGAATTCTTTGATTCAGGCTGGAAAGATAGCTCCACGACCACCAATGCCCTTTTCTCCAGATCTTACGAATCATCAACCTATCATTGCTCCTATTCCAGTAGACTCCAAGAAACTATCTCAATCTTCCCCTACCTCTTCAAATGACCTATTTGAAGTCAAATCACTACTGCAAAATTTTGGAAATGAGCTCGTTGCACTCAAAAGGCAACAATTTCAATACAATCGTCCGTATCAGCCACAAAATCAGCAGTATCAAGCTAACCGTTCTCCTTTTCAAGGGAACAATCAGCCTTGAAATCAAACTACAAGTCAAGTTACAAATGTCAGGCCCTTGAACTTTCAGAACCCTCTTGCAGCTAGCTCATCTAGAGCTATAGTACCTGTTCAAAATAATCTAGTTCAAGACTACGAATGGTGTTATCCTTGCTCTCAACCTCACAATCAAAATATTTGTCCCAATGGGGTTCTTAGCCAGGCCCTTATGGTTCAAAGTGTATCTGCCCCTTCAGAGTTAACAAACAATTCATCTACGCAAGAAGCAGTAGATCAACCGCAGGCACCTGAAGAATCCGCTTTGCTAAACTGGCAAGAAGAAGATTTTTGCGAATTAAATATAGATTCTTCATCAGTGGCAGCAAACACTTGTTCCAAAAAGAGAGCAATGGAGCCTCAACCTCTCAAAGCTGATCTGGCATCCACTTCTCAACCTGGGTTACAAATGGCAGTTGATAAAAATGCGGGAAAGAAATCACCAGAAACACCGGCTAGCCACGCCGCAGGGAAAGATGGTTCTCCAGGCATCACGGTACCCAACAAACATTTTCCAAAGGAGGACCCCAATGCCCAAAAAAGTGTCATCAAAGTTGGAGCAATTCCCTTCAGCATAGTAGAACAAATGAAGAAAACCAATCTGAGTGTTACCATGTGGGACGCACTCTCGATCCCTTCCCAAAGAAACCTTTTGCAAGAAGCTCTGAACAGTTTTAGTACAACTAGTGGATCACCAAGCCATGGAGTGACAAATGCTACAAATTTGTGTCAACTGGAAGGGAAAATCATTCCTATGGAAAACAAACCACCACCATTCTACATTTCCCTGATCATTGGCGACCACCTGGTACATAATTGCATGATCGATTCTGGTGCCAGTAGCTCTGTCATGCTGAAACAAATTACAGATGTACTAGGCATACAATATGCGCCAGTTACAAGAGGGGTTGTTCAACTGGATGGCACAGCTATTAAGACTGTTGGGGTTATCAAAGGACTTCAACTTACCATTCATGCATGCCCAAGTTTGTCATTCACCCAAGACATATCGGTCATTGATCTCCCTCCCCTCTTTGCCATCTGCCTATCACGGGATTTCACTGCCAAGATGGGTGGTTACCTATCAGCTGATTGGTTGCATATGATTCTCAGGACTCGATACGGAACCAAAGTAACTATAAGGGCAGAACCAATCTGCCATAATCATGTAGAACCCTACACTGCTAGTCCCATAAATGGAAATTACACCATCGGTGATCCCGAAGAGGAAGATGTCGATCATGAACCAACCACCCTTGTTGAAGAATTCCCTGATACTTTGCTAGATGAAGTAAGTAGAGATCATCAGTACGATCCCTACACTGATGTATTGGTAGAAGAAGAAGCTGGTTTGCTGGTTTTGGAAGAAACAGGATTAGGTACTTACTGTATCCATGAAGAAGATACGATCATACCACAACTTGTCAAAACACCAAGTGATTCTAAAGGATTGTGGCAATTGTTCTTCAATGGCTCAAGAAGTAAGAATGGATCCAGTGCTAGTGTTATGTTAATTTCTCCAGAGGGAGATAAGTACTTCTCATCTTTCCAGTTGCAGTTCAATTGCATTAACAATGTTGCTGAATACGAGGCTCTTGTGCAAGGAATTCAGCTAGCCCAAAGGAAGGGAATCAAGGCCCTGACTATTTTTGGAGATAGTGAGTTAGTTGTTCATCAAGTTTCGGCATGTAGTGCATCCAAAAATGATCTTTTAAGATCATATAAGAACCGAGTCTGGGACCTGATTGAAAATTTTGAAGCTTTTGGAATCCATGCAATCCCTAGAAATCAAAATCAAGATGCAGATAGGCTTGCTACAATTGGTTCACAATACAACATACCAGTTGATATCATGAAAGAAGGGCAGAAATTTGTTAAAATGGTGGTTCGACCAGCAGTCCCTGATAATGTGAGTAGTTGGCAAGTGTTTGATAGTGACAAACAAATTGTCCTCTTTCTACAAGAAGAGGCGGAGTTTGCTACAAAGAATCAAGATAAGTTGCAGGAGTCATATGGTGAGAAAATTATTCAATTGAAAAGCAACAAGTTACCAAAAGGTTTAGTCACTTTGGAATCCATTTTCAATTCAGATGACCAAGCCACAAGACAAAGCCCTAACATGGTGGTCAGAGAAGAATATTTTGAGGAAGTTGAAGTATCAAATGAAAAATTTCTTAAGATCGGAAAAGTGTGTACTTCTGAGGAGAAAGAAGCTTTCATCAAACTTTTTCAAGAGTATCATGACATCTTTACATGGAGCTATAAAGATCTGTGTGGTTTTGATCCAGGTCTAGCACAACATACCATCGAACTGGATCCTAATGCTAAGCCAGTTCGTCAGAAACAGAGACCAATTAATCCCAAAATTGAGCCACTAATGAGAAAGGAGCTAACCAAGCTCATCAAGGCCTGTATAATTTTTCCCATCAAGCATTCCTCATGGGTAGCCAATTTGGTGCCCATGAGGAAGAAGAACAGAGAGATCCGGTTATGCGTAGATTTCAGGGATTTGAATCGTGCATCATTAAAAGACCATTATCCTCTTCCATCGATGGAGCAGATCCTTCAAATGGTGGCAGGAGCTCAAATATTTTCTTTGCTCGATGGATATTCAGGTTACAATCAAATCCTAGTCCAAGAATCTGACCAATTCAAAATGGCTTTCACTACCAAGTGGGGCACGTATGCCTACAATAAAATGCCATTCGGATTGTCCAATGCCAGGGCTACTTTCCAAAGAGCCATGGACATGGCATTTAAGGGACTAATCAACGATATTATTTTAGTTTACCTTGATGATATAACTATATACTCTAAGCATGCAGAAGATCACATCACGCATCTAAGGAAAGTTTTCCAAAGGTGTAGGGAATTTGGGGTTTCACTTAACCCCAAGAAATGTATTTTCGCAGTGCACGAGGGAAAATTGTTGGGGCATGTGGTTTCAGCAGAAGGATTATCAATCGATCCAGCTAGGATTCATTCAATTATGTCCTTATCTCTCCCAAGTCACAAGAAGGGCCTCCAGAGTTTTCTGGGAACCATAAATTTCGTGCGGAGATTCATCCCTCAATTCGCGACATTGGCTAAACCACTGACAGCCATGCTAAAGAAAAACATGCCATTCTCATGGACAAAGGAAGGACGAGAAAGCTTTGAAGCCATCAAAACAGCCATTTCTCAAGCTCCCACGCTTGTGAACCCCAGGTTTGACAAATATTTTATCCTTTATGCTTTTGCAGGTCAAGAGAGCATTTCAGGGATCCTCACCCAACAAAACAACAACCTGATGGAGCAACCAATCACTTTCTTCAGTCAATCCCTCAAAGACTACGAGTTCAAATACTCATTCATTGAAAATCAAGTCTTTGCGGTTATTCGAGCTTTGAAGAAATTCAAGCACATGTTGTCCAACAACAAGATTCATCTGATGGTGTCTCATCCAGGTGTCAAGGAGTTTTTGCTGAACAAAGAAATGAATGAAAAGCATGCTGGATGGATCACGAAGGTAATGGAGTATGACGTGCACATCAAAGTCACTAAACTTGTCAGAGGTAAGGGTTTATGTCAGCAACTTGCAACAGACATGGAATCAAAAAGTAATGAGGACGTGACACTCCTAAATACTGATGAGGATGTTGATCAAGCTGACTGGTTATCCAAAATGAAGAATTTCATCTTCTCAGGAGCATACCCGAAAAACATGGATAAAAACCAAAGGTGAACTTTCCATCTTCAATCTATCCCATATGTTTTGGTAGATAGCGTTCTCTTTCGAAAATATTTGAACGGCATCCTCCTTCGGTGCATAGGACCAGAACAGGTAAGTAAGATACTAGAAGAATTTCATAATGGCCTATCTGGAGGACATTATTCCGCACGAACAACAGCTACCAAGATCATGCGAGCCGGCTACTATTGGCCAGATTTATTCAAGGATTCCCATCTTTGGGTAAGGAAATGCAAAGAATGTGCCTTTTTCATAGGTAAGCAGAATCTGGAAGCTCTTCCATTGCATCCAATTCAAGTGGATCAACCCTTTGTTCAATGGGGGTTGGACTTCATCGGAATGATTAATCCTCCATCCAGTGATAGACATAAGTGGGTCCTTACCGCAACAGACTATTTTACTCAATGGACAGAGGCAGTAGCATTAAAAGAGAGCAATGAAAAGGTAGTTCTATATTTTTTGGAGGGTATAATGACAAGGTTCGGTGTTCCATTTACAGTCATTTCAGAAAATGCGCTAGCTTTTCTTGGTATGAAATTGAGTGAATGGGCTGTTAAAAATGGGGTATACCTCAAAACTTCATCCAATTACTATCCGCAAGGAAACGGATTGGCTGAGTCTAGCAAAAAAAACCTCATAAGGATTATTAAGCACACAATGGAAACTAACAAGAGGACTTGGCATACATAGCTTAAGACTGCCTTATGGGCAGATCGGATCACACCTAAAAGGGCCATCAGAAATTCTCCTTTCGTTCTTGTATATGGAAGAGAGGCAAAACTCCCACTCTCATTGGAGTTACCTTCTTTGGAGTTATCTCATCAACTTGAAGTTATAGAGAGTGATCCTCTGACAATAAGGTTTGTTGAACTCATGGAGTTAGAGGAAGTACGAGACAAGGCTATGAAAACTTTGGAGCAGCATCAGGCTCAAGTTAAGAAATCTTTTGACAAGAAGGCGTCTGATAGGCATTTTCAAGAGGGAGATTTAGTTCTCAAATGGGATGAAGACAGGGCCAAACCAGGTAGGCATGCCAAGTTTGATGCTCTTTGGAGTGGGCCATACATCATCACAAGTTACAAAGAGGAAAATTCATTCCGTCTATCTAGGCTCAATGGAGAAGAACTGCCCATTCATGTGAATGGGATACATCTCAAAGCTTGTTTTTGAAAAGCGTTCCACCCCTTGTACAATTAAATTAGGTGTTTTCCTCCAAGTGCTTATGCACATTGTTGTGTGTTGTTTTTTTTCTTTCCTTGTTGTTGTGTTTTGTGTTGTTCTACACATTGTTTCATCATTCGAAGGTGTCAAGGAGAAGAAGGTTCAAGGTTTCCATAAGAGTTTCAAAATCTGCTTCATTCAAAATTTTACAATGTCCCATGGATGTCAAGCATTCAATAGATTCAGTATACTTCATGCTTAACATTCCAGGGAGGTCTAGGATATTGGCAATGTTCAAGGAGATTCCGGGATGTGTCAAAGAAAATCATACTACTTTCAGGATTCCAACATAGACTCCATGCCCAATGGATGACTTAAGGCTACTGGAATCATGCTTAGCAGGCAATCATCCCCGAGAGGTCACCAAAAATGTTATCCAATTTTGCACACATGGCAAGATTGGATAACGGGGTCCTATCACGTTCAAAATGAAATAATAGTCCCAGCAACCCACCTTTGGTTATTAACGAGATGCAATAATTAAAAATAATTCGTCAATTTCATATGAAGAGATCACCTAGCATCGAAAGGCACCCAGTTGATCTCAACTCAGTGGAGAGTTCAGGGTCAAGTTGATAAAGAACCCAGTGTCAAATTGATAATCATCTCAGAAATCATCTCAGTGGAGACTCTTAGTTGTAAGAGTTCAACGAGGTCTTGTTAATGCAAAATATAGCTCGTTGAAAATTGACGAATGAAGGGAACTCTACAATGATCTCGGTAGAGATCGATGCAGGCGGTAGCAAGAATGTCGGGCCAGAGTATTAGTGAATACAGTATATATATTTTTGCTGGCGTTGTTCGGACCTTCCGAGGCTGAGCATTCGATGCGCAGGTGTTGTAATTTAATAGAAGCCTTTTGAGCACTTCCAACAAGCAAGTTGTCCAACTATGTGTTTATCTGTTTAGCATCGAATGTATCCTCAAATTCGGGATTTTCCTTCAAGATATTTTTATGAAAATCGATTAAGTGACAGTGAGAGTGTTACTAGGAGACCTGATGAAATTTATTACAAAGATTCTCTATCGAGACCTTACTGGTTTTACGATGTAATTCATGGAAGCGGATCTCATAGAGGTATAACTGTTTCATATCAGAATATTAATGAGGCATAATTTGCTTTGCAATTATATGAGCATCTTCAACGAGTCATACAGCTGAAATATTTGCACTGAGAGTTTAATGTTATCAAACTTGGCAGGAGAAGATTCATGAAGATCCCGCGCGCGCTTGTGGAAAAGTGGAGATCGGTGGCCATCTGTCCAAAATGATCTGGCCAAATGATAAGGAAACCCCGCACTCCAATCCTGGACATGGGAAATAAGGTGAGCATTTCCAAGGGAAATGACGTGATGTCAAGCCATTGAAAAGATTCCGTGAAGTGGAGAAATCGGGTCAAATTTCCAAGTTTGCGCGGAAAAGCTGAGGCCGGGGCCCGTGGATTGATGTGGCCAAGCTGTTATGCGGGAATTCGGAGCTGGTATGCCAAATGGGAAATATTAAGATGGCATTCCAAGTTGTTCACTCCGCGTAGGGGAGATTCAGGCAAACACTGCCAAATGGGAAATATTAAGATGGCAAACCATGATCAGAATTCCGCACGAACCGTGTAAACAGGATCGGAGCACGTCGTGTGAGTCACACGGAAGGTAAGTCAGAGAATGTGGGAATGAGGCAGTTGAAGTGTTTAATAGGATTGGACGTGGTGGTCTAGCCTGGCCAAAATCGAGTATGACACGGTTCTATGATCAAAGTTGCACACATTTTGCTTACCACACATAACGTCGCTGTAAACCCATCTACATATCTTCAACTATTGCAGACCTACATTTCCAGGAATATGCTTTCACAAGAAAGAGACGCCTTCTCATGGAATACCATAATCGCAGCTTACAGAAGACACAGGTTTCCTCACGAAGCAACAGACAGATGTCCGACTAGTTCGCCCAGCTCTCGATTAGTTCGCCTTTACCAGCAAACTTCTCCCAACTCCGATTCAGGCTCTGAGCATTCGGTGGTCGCAAGACAGATCAACCACAGGCAACAGGCATGTGCAGTACAGTAGAAGCCTTTCTTTCGAGCGTTTAAACAAGCAGCTGCAAGAAACAAATATTCACTGCCGTGTATGATGGATTGGAGTCACACTATTTGAGGCTTCATAAAATTTCCCTGAACCAGGAGATGAAGGTTTATTACGGTGCAAAATGAAACGATTCATATTGCTCAGCATTGCTTCTCCTAGAAACAAATTGAATGTGAAGGTCAACTCTGAAATACCTAGTTGGCCATTTTGCATGCTACTTACTTGTAAATGGTCTCTTTGAGAAACTCTGTGGGCAGTAGGCAGTATTTATACCCTTCCATTATGTACATCCAATAAGACAATAAAAATATTTTTTTACCAGGTTCACAGAAGCTTGTTTTTAAATAATGGATGATTATACTATAGTTTCAAGCTGATTTTATCTTGCTTATTTCTATTAGCTTTTATCCACAACTAAGGAAGAATTCATATGGTTGTTACCTGTACATTTTTTCCAAGGTCCTTTTGGTTGCCCCAGTTGTTCACCGTATTTTTTTTAAGGGCTTATTTTATGTGTTGCAAATTGTAACGTAAAGGATCTTTTAGTTTCTGGAAAAATGAGTATATGGTGTAGCTCACAGCTACCCATTCCATACTAAGACCCCAATAGTGGCATAATTGTTGGTTGGAGCCTAGATTGCAGAGTGCACTGCCAAAATACCAAAGGTCTCTTTGTCCAAGAATCAGTTTTAAGGGTGTCTATCGACATGTTATGGGCATGAACCTGGGTCATCATCATCATTTGAAGGACTTAATGCAAAAGAGCTTGATTGCCAAGACGAGGAAAGAGTTAGTGTGGGGTTCAAAATCAATTGCAACACCGAGTTACAGGATTCAAAACTCACTGAGTTGAGATTTTTGCAGACTCTATCCACATGGACCCCCTTCCTCTTCAAGTCAAATGGGTCAACGGGGGGGTCCCAACATTATGTTAATTAAATTAATATTTTTATTTAAGTATTTTAATAATAATATTTATTATTATTATTTAAATATTTTATTTAAATATTCTTTTAATTAATTGAGAAGACTAGGTCATCAGGCAATTAATGACTCATGATGGAACCTTCTCAAGTGGTTCAACTAACTGTAATAAATACATCATGGGCCTTCATTTTAGGAATGTAATTATGACCATTTCCTTTTTTTCTCACATATTCTTCTATAAATGTAAGTTGTAAGCTCATTTCAAAGGGCTCCAACAGTTCAGACAAGTTGGACAGTTAGATATCTCAGGCGAGTGTATACTTTTCAAGAATCCTCTCTCTTCTGCAAGTTGTTCTTGTGTGTTGAGAGAACTTTCAAGCCTCCTCTTCAAGACTATAATGGCAACTATTGCCTCTTCTAAATGTATGATGCATTGTGCATGTTATTGAAGCAATAAAAGTGTGTGTTTTGTGACTAATCTCGGTCCTTTCATCCTTCTATGCTTCTTTGTGCCTTTCTCATACTTGCAGGTACACTGTGCAAGTTTAAGTTCTATTACAGGTTCTTGGAGTTCTGTGCTTATCGAGTGGTGAAGTATTGTATGCAGTTGAGTTATGGTGTCTGTTCACCCTTCTTGGGTTCATCCTTCTTCACTGGGAAACTAGTATATTTCTCAGTCTGATAAAGTTTAACAAAGGGAACGCGTGTCTCTTAGTTTGTGGTATCCTGTACCCTCTCTAAGTTGCAGTAGGTGAAGTTGACCTGTGGTGCACACACCCTCTTCAAATTAACCCTTCCTGAATCTGAAGACACCCTTTATTTGGTGCATCACCATCCCTAGTATAGTTTCATTTCTGTAAATCTCTTTCCCTAAAACCCCATGAAAATGTTAGCATAGGACTAGACAATCATTTTTGTTACACTAGGAGTAGTAAAGCACTTAGTTTAGGAAGAGGAAGCCGGCCTTCTCTCGAGGTTCACCTCAAGCCCAATTCTCACAGCTTGAGAGGTGATCCCATGTGTACCAATCACACCGAACGTCCTATTCACATCCTTGCCATTCGGAGGGTGCAGTGATTTGGCGACAACAGTTACACAATAACACATTGGAGTAAACTATTTCTACCTATTTGTTCCCAAAGGAAGCTGAGTTCATATTCTTGCGCAAGCCCAAAGGATCATACTTGCACATTATACCATCTTCGATCAATATTTTAATTATAAAATTGGATTTAAAGTTCCTACCCATGTCTGGATAAACCCCCACCACGCGTAGGGGAAGGAGTAGGTGTGGAGAAATATGGTGTACCTAGTGGTAAAAAGGCTGAGAGAGGAAAGATAGCTCAAATTTAATGAAGCATGAGAGAGGGAAATGACACATGAATGGGAGATTTTGAAGAAACTAGAGTTAAGGAGGATGATGGATCATGAAGGTTTTGAAGATTTCATGGAAGATGAGGAGCCTCATCATCAGGCTCTCCTAAAGTTAAGAAATTTCAGTAGAGAATCCACTTTGGCTTCATATGAGATCATGTTAGCGGATAGAATGAGGACCACAGGAGTTCATCTGAACCCATCTAGCCACCTAGACCTTATGCATAATGTTCCAAATCCATAGGTATTCATTGAGAAGTAGGATAGTGTAGGTAAACAAACACAAATGAATAAATATCACTTTATTTTAAAATCAGGAGATAAGGTTAATAACGCAACCATGACAACACAGTCAACACCATTGTTTGGGAGTTTGATTGTTGGGTTATTTTGAGGCACATCATCAGGAAAAAAAATTTACTCACAGACTATTGGAAGTACTATAGTAGCTATTGTGACCACACAAACCATTGGTTTCAAGTCTAGTACTACTACTAGGACATAAGTGAGTACGTCAACTGGCCCGCAGCCAACTGTAGGAGGATTAGGAGGATCAGACAGATCAGGTGGATCAGGAGGAAATACTTATGGAGGTTCTAGTTCTAGATCTAGTGGACAAGGCCCATATCCCTAGCAACCCCACATCAGCCTAAAAAATAATTACAAATGACACCTCGGGTTTACTATGAGATGTATCTCCACTTACCGGAGTATATGGGGATTTAAGATGCAATAAATCATGTGTATAAGTATGAATTACTTTGGCACACTAAGGGAATTACAACCTCGGATAGGAAGGATAGTTAGTTTTCTACTAGAGTATAAGGGCACATACATAGTTGGTATCGGAAGTATGACCCACATCAAACTATGGTAGGTTATAACACTTTGCACACTATGTTTCTAGTAGAGTTTCACATTCCATAATTTGAGCAGAAAAACATCAACATGCTCAAGGATATCAAACATGGTTTAGCTAAAAGAATGAGGGAGTATGGCATGCATTTTAAGATCTCATTGTTTAATTTATCTTATGACATTCATCCTAGTCAGAATGTGCAATGGTTCATTGGATAATTTTTGACTCCATTCCATAGGGCACTCTCTTATAATACATATGTGGATCCACACGAAGCTTTGGAAGTACATTTACACGCTGAGGTGGTTGGAAGTGTTGATACTATAGTGACCCAATTATTTGAGGTATAGATTTCAGCCATGGAAATAAAGTTGGAGAATATTTCTACCAATTCATCACATGAGACACACTGTCAAATATGGTGTACATATTGTGAAGTGGATGGAAATACTAAAGACAATTGCTGACGTAATTCAGTGCACACATTATTACTAGATTTTGAAGTGTGTCATGATTTCTGAGATTGCCCTCTTTTGTAGCGTGTGATGTAGGTGAAGGTTTCCATGTAATGTAAGATTTGCAAGTTCCATACTCATGACACCATTGACTATAGATTGATTTATCACATCCATTAATCCATTAATACAATAGTGTGCTAGAATAGTGTGGAGAGAGGATCCAAGGAGAAATAAGGACAACATAATGAAGGGAACATCCATGGAGATAATAGTAATGGGGGATTCTGGGTAGGATATTGTGGCCGAGGTTACGGTGGTGGTAGAGGTAGGTTTTCTTGAGGATTTCCCTCCAAATGCAACATGGTCATGGTGTGGGAAGCCACATAAGTTGGAAGATCTCCCATATTTATATGAACACATGAGTAAAAACAAGAAGAAAGATAAGGGTGGCAATATGATCAAGGCGCAACGTGTGAATGTTGATCAATGGATGTCTAAGAAGACTGATCTAAAGTTACAACCCATGTTAGTTACAACACACACTGAGGCATCATGTGTGTGTGATCCTCTGAAGGCCAAACTACTTATAATAAGGGAGGAAGTGATACATGCTAATTATCCAAATGCATCGTATTAGTAGGAAGTTTATCAAGATATAATGGGAATCATTATATATTTGTAGGGTGAAATACAATGCTTAAAGGAATAGGCACGTGCAAGAGAGCATGCAAAGAGTGTTGAGATTCCATAGAAGGACATGGATGATATGAAGGAGGGGTGTAAAATTTTGTGTCAGTAGAATACCATCCCATTATGAGGATAATGGCTTCAAGAAAAGGTACCAAGCATTGTAGTAGAGCGTGAGAGATAGATACTTCATACAAATCTACCACCTCAGGACCATGAATTTCACAAATAAATCATAATTGATGCAGTTATTGATGGTTGGTTAGTGAGCAATATTTTGATCAATACAGATGTTAAGGTAAATGTACTCACTCTTGAAGCATGGAAACCAGATGGGAAGACCTACATTGTAACCATCTTTATGGAAAACAATACTAAAGAAATTCCTATTAGGGTACTAAAGGGTGCATATATTATTATTGAGGGAGCTACTTTTACTAAAGACTTTGAAGTATTTGAGCTTGTTGAAGCAGACAACTTTTCAACAATACTTGGACGACCCTGATGCTATGCAAATAATGTTGATATGCGCTTTAACAAGAGGTACATCAGTTTTGAGATCAAATATGAGCACATGATTATACCTCTATTTGAAAATAATGCAGTGCCTTATGTTGAGCCCTTGAGTGAAGAGGAACTTAATATATTCTATTCTTAGACAGTGCATGATCTAGAAAATTTAGAACCATCAAAGGAAGGTCATCTTCAGTGGGAGGATGTGTAGTTGATAAGTAACACTAGTAGTGTTTCTTGTGATAATTGATCCCATGACATGTATGAACTAGTTGGGCATGAATTTAAAGGGTGAATCACTAAGATGATCAAGCCGCATATGGTGAGGCGATTGGGATTAGCTCAAGAAATAAAGTATACTAGTGAAGGGAATCAAGATACATTATTTTGTGCGATGGAGACTCGGTGGAAAAATGAAGGGGATAGGAGAAATATGTTGTTCTATACCTTACGTGGAATAGCAATGTGTTGGTGGGAAACACATAGATATATCCTTTTAGAATGGCGAGAAGTGAGAATCATCTTTTCTACTAAGTTTACTCTGAGTAATGTACCTACATAAACATGTGAATTTATTGGTAAGTCTCCTTATTCTCATCACTTCAATGAGTGTGAGAGATCATGGGCACATGGTAAGGAGGCCTTACCACCATAAATTTGGGTACAAAATTTCTACTCCACATTATGTGACTATGCACACACATGGTATGTCCATGCTGAGTTAAAAAAAGAAATAGAAAATTAGTAAGAGATGACTGCAGGTATGATCCAAAATTTTGATTATTTTTTATTAAGCCTCCAGTCCATGAAGCATAGCAGATAGTTAATCCCGTCACTTTGGGAGATAGCACGAAGGTAGAAGAGCTCATGTTGGAGCTATTTGGAGAACATGATCTTGTGGCATGCCTTGATCTTGAAGAAACATAAGAGATAGAGATGGGTCACGCCTGAAAAAAAAAAAAAAAGGGTAAATTGGTCTATATGATTGATGACGAGGAAGTTGAAAATTTGGATGTTAGCCACACTAAAAGTACATACAAAGTAATGGATTCTGTAAATGAGAAGGCAGGTTCATACCATGCTCCCATAAATACGAAGAAGGTTAAAATTGGTAATGAGGATGAGCCTAAGGTGGCCATTATTGGGGAATACTTGTTAGAGCAAGAAGTAACAAAGATCATAGAACTCTTGGATGACTTTTAAGACATATTTCCATAAGGTTATCATGATTTAAAAGGTGTGCATCCTTCTTTAGGTGAGATGAATTTCAATTTGAAATAATGTGCATGCCCAATTAGGAAGAGGCCTCACAGGATGAATCTTAACCTACACATGAAGGTGAACAAGGAAATTGATAAGATGCTCAAGTCTAGAATCAATGAGACTTTTGAATAATCTAAATGGGTTAGCCCCATGGTCATAAGCATTAAGAAGGATGGGAGGATAAGGATTTTTGTTGACTATAGAGAGCTCAATGCTTCATGTTTCATAGATCCATTTCCCATCCCTTTTACAGAAGAAATACTTGAAGGACTTGTAGGGCATGAGATATATTCTTTGAGGGATGGGTTTTAAGGTTATTACTAAGTACACATCGTGAAAACAGATCAAGAAAATACCACTTTCACTACTGAGTGGGGAATTTTTTCCTATATGGTTATGCCCTTTGGACTCAAAAATACATCAGCAGTGCCTTTCAAGATTTTATCCATAAATTTTTACAGTTGAATTTGGATGATTGGATAGTATATGGTGTAGTCAAGGTTCATTATGATAATTTGAAGCTCATGTTTGAGAGGTACAGGTAGTTGATAATCTCTCTTACCATTAAGAAGTTCATCTTTTCTACACCTTTTGGCACTTTACTTAGGCATATCATTTGAAAAGAAGGATTGTTGGTAGACCCAGCCAAGATAGTTGTACTCTTGGGCATAGAATAACTTACTAATCAAAGTGAGGTGTGTGGATTTCTAGGAAATACATGATGCTACAGGAAATTTATAAAAGGCTATGAAAATATTTCTACACCCTTGGAAGAATTGTTGAAATCTAAAGTGAAATTTTATTGGGGTGACACGCAACAACATGAATTTGAGACATTGAAGGCATGGCTTACTACTGTACCTATTTTATGCTTTCGTTCATGGGATAAGACTTTAATGTCCACATTGATGTCCAACATGGTAATTGGTGTAATATTGGCACAACCAAGAGAATTAATTTTGGACCATCCTATTTTATTTGCAAGCAGGAAGTACCCGTAGAGCATAATTACACAACTACTAAGTGTGAGGCATTTTCTATGATCTACGCATTGCACAAGTTTAGAAAATGCTCTTTGACAAGCCTGTTTATTTTCTATATAGATCATATGGCACTCAATTATTTGGTCAATAATCTTGTTTTACAAGGGTGCATTTGTAGGTGGATAATTATGTTTCAGGAGTTTGATTTCACCATTGTTGTGAAACTAGGAAAAAGTAATTCAGGACCTAACCATTTATCAAGAATTAACTCTGGTGAGTATGCACAGATCATTGATGACACAATGTCATATGCACATTTTTTCAAGTTAAACCATGCTCCTAAATACTTGTATGATATTGCATTGTTTTTGTTCATTGGATAGGTTCCAGAAGAAATGAATACATTAAAGAAGAAGAAGCTTATTATATGCATGGCGCCTTATCAGTTGATTGGAGGAGATTTATAAAAGTTAGGTCATGATGAGGTTTTTTGTTGTCGTGTTCTAGAACTTGAGCTCGATGTTATTATGGAAGAGGCTTATGGAGAAATAACAGGTGGGCATTACAATGGTGATGCCATTGTGCACAAAATCCTATTAGCTAGCATTTTGTGGGAAACATTGTACAAGGATACCAAGGAATATGTAAGTGCACGTGATCATTATCAATGCCTTATAAAACCTAGACATAAATATGAGATTTCGTTGTGACCTATTGTAAGCAAAGAGCCTTTTGAAAAGTGGCCTACTGAATTTTTAGGTCTTATTCCACCACCTATGCGTAGGATTGGCACACGCTACATTATTACTTGTACAAACTATCTGACACAGTGGGAAGAGGCAACACATATAAAGTAATTAACAACATTCATAACAACACAATTCTTATGGGAGAATATTTTTAGCATGTATGGCTTTCCATTAAGCTTTATAAGTGATAGAGGAACTCATTTCTTGAATGAGATAATAATAATTATATTGGAATATTTTATGGTGGTATACCATAAAACTAATCCTTATCACCCTCAAGCCAATGGCACTGCAAAAGATTTCAACAATATTTTGGGACATACATTGACAAAAGTATGTGATGTTAGAAGAAAGTATTGGGATGATAAGGTTTCAGTTATAATTTGGGCATACATGACTCACTTATAAAAGGTTGAATACATTCCACACCTTTTTAATTGGTATTTGGCACAGGAAGTGGTACTACCATTTTAATTCATGTTACTATCCCTGAGTATTGCATCATACAGGTGTACTTGATGATGCACATAGGTTGTTGAAGAGTGCTTTGACAAAATGATGCAATTAGATGAGAGGTGCACGCCATTGTGCATTGGAGCTAGAAGATTGAGAAGGTAAAGACAGAAGGCATGACATGATAGGAACATCAAGAACAAGATATTTGAAGTTGGAAATATGGTCCTTCTTTATGACTCCAAGTTTGCATGTCATCTATAGAAAATTAAAAGTGCATTGGTTGGGAGCTTTTATAGTAATCAAGATACTTTGAATTAAAGGTTCATGTTAGTTGCATAGGTGTTGAATGACACCATGTTTCTCTGGTTACTTCAATGGGGGTAGGCTTAAGCCCTACTATAAATAAATCTTCTTGGTGTTTGGAATAAGGTAGTATTATCATTTAGATTGTATTTCCCTTTCATGTGTTTATTTCCAATCATTGTTATGCCTTGTTTTTATATCTTTATTTTGTTGTAATAAGCATGCTTACACACAGGAAGCTGATTACTATCTATTGTGTTCATGTATAGAGGACTGCACATAATTTTAGTGTGGGGTGAACCAAAATTAGGTGTAAGTGTGTGAAAAACATATTTATTGGTAGTGAGGGAATTTCATACAGGTTGGCACATTAGAAATCATAAGATAGGTATAGGTGTGATGTAAGGTCCTATGTTGAAAAGGTGTTATAGAGGCTAAGGATAATGGTTCTTAGAAGGAAAATTCTAAAAATGAATACCACACATGGGAAAAGGATCGTGTAGTGTAATTTGAGGTAGGAAATGACATTATGAACTACTTGTTATACAATATAGAGGATTATGTAATTTGACATAGGAAGACATGCACAAGGAGATCTGTGGCTTGGAATGTAGTAAACGTGCCAGAAGGTTATGACTGCAGCATGGAAGAAAGTACCAAAAAACACACAAAAAGTGAAAAATAGAATTAAAGCTACGTATGGTGGTAGGTGAGGAGAAATTTATGCAAGAAATTGTCAAAAACTCTCTAAAAGGAGTACAAACGACTCCATTTTTACCTTTCCTGTTAGATTATTTGATACTTGGAGAGTGAATAAAGAGAAAATGAGTGCATAGTGTGAGTACATAAGTGAATCAAAGAGCCCAAAGAGAAGTTAGCATGGCCTGTAGTAGATATCATTCGAGGGAAGTATTACAGAAATGGGAAGGTGTGAGAAGAGGTGAATCGAGGCTTGAGGGTTTGAATTTAAGAATTATGGTTTGAGAATAAGAAATCACAACTATGGCATGTGAGTTCAAAGAGCCAGAGACAACACAAAGGTAGAGGGTTACAAGAGTAGGCAATGGTAAGTCACTTAAAATTAGGGCACATTATCAGTTGAGAAAAGTCAATAATTTAGCAATGACACCAAGGAAATTCATGACCAAGAATAAGGAGCTCATCATAGAGGAAGCATTGGAAAAGTGGTTTTCAGAGATGGAATTTATAGGTGAGGTTTTAGAGGGAATACCATGGAAGTCCTAGATGAAAAATTGTAAGATAAATGATCTTAATCATCACTCATAAAATAATTTTAAATAAATTGATGATGATACCATTGTTAAGGCTAACCGAAGGATTGTAGATGCAAATCAGGTTTATAATTATTCAGTGCACAAAATTTTGGAAAGTGTCAGAATTCTTGAGTTATATGAACTACCATTATTTGAGAAACCAGATCGTGTGTACCAATGGTTGGTATCATGAGTCCATGAGGACTATTTCTACTTTGCGGGTAGGAGAATGAGACTTACAACCTAGTTGATAAGTAGAGTGAGTACTTTATGTAGCTCTGGGTGAGACATAGAACAAGAGCTGGAAGATGAGGTAGGGGTAGAAAAAACAATATTTGAGCTAAAGTATCATAAAGGGGGTCATGTAATGGATGTATCTAATATTGAGGACCATGCTAAAAGAGTAGTTGCGTTCCTTATGAGTTGCAAGATAGGTGCATCTAAAAGGTGAAAGGAATTGAACAAGTGTTGGCTACACATCTTGCATAAGACAACAAACAAGATGTATTATAACATCGTGTAGTACATCACAAAATGCATTGTTGTGGAGGCACAAGTACAGATAGATAAAGGTGATAAAATCACTTGGGGTGTAATCTTATTTTTGTATTCTTTGATATTGGTGTACTAGATGAGCCTAAGGAGAATATGTGGTTGTATACATTGGAACAAAAATCACCAATGCAGAGGTTCGCCAAATTACTTTTAAGGGTAATATTTTGGGCACCTACAAACAACGCATTGATAAATGATATAGAAGGATGCATGATGCATTTGAAGGATAATTTCTCATTCCAAGAGAATTCCATGTTATTCTGGATGGACAAGCGGAGTTTACATCTTATCAAAATTTATGTTTGGGAAGATTCTTTATGAAGATTGAGGATAAAATCCCATGGTGCAAGTTGTCATTCATATTTATCGCCCGCTACTTTAATTATGAAGTAAACATATTGTATAATGCTAGGAAGTTGAAGTTTGATGAAAAAAGGTGGATGCTGATTATCATATTCTACAAAATAATTATATCTACCCAAAAAAGGAGGCTTAAGAAGAAATGATGGAGTCAGATAATATTGACATTACTCTTGAATCCATGACAGTTGGAAAGAAAGATGTTGTGCGCATATATGTCTATCTCAAGCCCTGATTCTAGGATGGAAAGTATGTTTCTAGAGAATAATTTCCACTTTCAAACCCTCCCTAGGGAAAGAAGATTATGGGAACCAAAATAGTGCTTGAATTTACACCTCCAAGTAGGAAGAGGAAGAATTAAAGGTTGACCTCAAGGCTAAGGAGTCAGAGAAAGAAGATAGTGGTGAATTAGATTAGACTCAAAGGTGGAAGATGCATAGAAGATGTAAGGATACAAGTGATAACATAGATACCTCATAGCCATTGAGGGGGTAGCCAAGAACATCACTTGTGAAACATATCCTAGAAGAGAAGAAGATGAGAAGGTGAAAGTATGTGCCTAAGGGTGATAGTGAGGAGGAAAGGTTGTCGGATGAAGTTGAGTGCAATAGAGATTCACTGCCTTTTGTCAATTTTGGAAGAGGAGCTGATCCCAGAGAAGAGGACACCCATCAAGATGAAGAAGTACCCAACGGGAATGAAGAAGAAGGTCCCACTAGGGGGAATGAAGAAAGAGAACAGAGCACATGTGAGCTATCAAGTGAACATGGGGCTGCATCAGGTAAGAAAGGAGAAGGTATGTTTCCAAGCATAAAAACTCATATTCTAAAAGGTAGGCAGACTGATAGGAAAAAGAGAGAATAAGTATTGTGTATGGCATACTTGGGGTATGTCAATGACCCTACTAAAATCATTTGTAGTACTTAGAGATGAACAATAGGACTCGGTACCAAAACTAATACATGTAATATATATATATATATATATATATATATATAGGGGTGGGGAATTTCCCTTCACTCACTATACAATCTAAGAATAGACTGCGTGCTCAAAATAACTATGCATACAATACACATGTGTTTCATAAGACTACTAATAATAAACATTCCTATAAATAAGACTTATTTTTTTCCTATTAATATCTTGATCCATGCATGACTTTTCATCTTTGTGCGTTATCCAAAAATATCCTTTTCTTGGTTTCCAAGTTATCCTACTCTTATCCTTTACTTGAGACACACTTCAACTTGATTCTTCTATTTTTAACCCATAACTTCAAAATTGTCTAAGTCCTAGGTTCTTTCTTTCTTAGGTGTGATCCTTCTACATTCCACTTTACTAGCCCTTACATGCATATACATGCCCTACTTTCACACCTATTTCCTCTGCGTGCTCTTTGTACTTAGATATTTTATTAGCCCAAAAATTGATGAGGGTCTCAATTAAAAATGAACCCCACCACTCTCACTCAATATTTCTACACTCTGTTTTATCGATCATATATTTCTAGTGCACACAAATTTTGCAATGATGCACTCTTGTTTTATGTTTCATTCTTGACTACCAAGGGGTCATTTATAAAGGAACCTCATCTCACTCATGCATACATACACACTTGAGGGGCATGTGGCTCCTATCACACTCACATTGCATTCCATTCCATCTACACTCCACACCATATTACACTGCTCACATTTACTCTTGCTTTCTTATGCTTACATGTACACTTCTTACACATACTTAAAAAAATACTTTGTATATCATAATATTTTCTATATACACATGTGCATTCACTTTCCTTTCTATTTTTTATCACAAAATTTACACAGATTGATACACGTAGCATAGATTTTTGGTGTAGTACCTCATCCCAGTCCCATAGTGGTTCCTAGAGGCATCCATTTTGATTACACTATAGGTGTTATTGTTTCATTTTTCATAGTAAATTACTATATTTTGGCTCTTATATTTACATCCCAAGGGATAAAAATAGGTACAATTGTACAAGGGATTAGGAAAAGGTGATGGACCCGCACTAATAGTCATTATGTAGCCAGGGAAGGTAAATCCTTTGATCTCATGTCTACTCTCTCCATGGGAGAAATGGGGAGGCACCTTAATAAAGGGTATGGATGATTTCTCTGCTAATTTTGACTCTACTTAAGTAAAGGTGAGAGGACCCAGGATGCAACCCAAAGGATACAAGGTAAAGGAAGGAATTGGGGGAATATCCTGAATCCAACTGGGGGAACAATCGAGGTCCAGATACAACCATGGAATGTAGCACTCACTCGAAAGAGTGGTCACAAAGTATTTCAGACACCCATTGACCCTGATATATGTTGCTAAATAAATTTTTAATGTGATCCACACATTAGGTCCCAATAATTTACATGAATTATTCTAAGCTAATGTGTTAGATTCTAAACAATTGGCGAAAAAACATAGGATAAATGCATTGAGAACTTATTTTCACCAGTAGAACTATGTAAAATGAGCAAAAAAGATAAGATATGCACAAACACAAATGGTATACAAATAATTTAATGAAATATTGGGAGGTTTAAATAAGGTTGTAAAGAGTGAGGACTCAGACATTGAGGGGAATTGGGGGAAACAATAATCATATCAACCATTCTATAATAACACCCTTGTCATTTCACGAAAATAGGGACAAGATAAACTGGTCTTCTCAAAGGGATACAATTACAAGGAACCTCTAAGAAAACATACAATCTTGATCCCTAAAAATTTAGCTCAATACCCCTAAGACAAAATCATCATGTACAAATTAAGATGAGTGTTCTAAATCAAGGGACCCCCATGACTATTAAACACATGACCCGGTCTTGTTTAGTCTATAAGGAATTGTATAGGTCTCTAAGATAACATCCTAAAGTAACCCCAAAATGCATTAATCTACCACACCACCCTAACAAAATATAAAAAACAATAGGATATTTCTATGTAGGATTACAACCATAATTTGCACAAAATTTCAAATGAGAAAACATACATTATTTTACCCCCAAAATCATTCCACAAGAAGAACATAGCCAAAATAATTATTGTAGGTTATTTAAAACAAACCCATTAAACTCCAGAAAGAACAAGGAGAACATATATTAATGCCCTCAAAGCTTATTAATTACTATATATGAGTAAACACCTTAACACGAATTCTAGGTGAATGGGAGACATAACGATTCCTACATAATAAAAACAATATTTCCATGGTCGACTACACCTCTGAAAAGTCTTCTAATTTTTTTTTCCAAAGAATCCTTTCCCTCAAAAATTGAATCATCTTTTCTACCCTTCTAAACCCCCTTATCTTCCATTTTATATCACCTTATCCACTTTAGGGTTTGAGATAATATTCACCCAGATTCTAACCAATCCATATCTAGGTCACCTACTAAAGATTCCAAACAATATCAAGGAATAATTATCCACAACAACATTTAACCCTTCCTACAGCCAAATTTTCATCATCATGCCACCATAATACCAAACCTTCCATGTCATTTCTATTTAATACCAAACCTTCCATGTCATTTCTATTTAATACCAAACCTTCCATATGCAAGTAAATGTGGTGTGGCCAAATATTTAACTTGATAAGACATTCCTTAAATACGTGGACACTTACTTGATTTGTGGTGACATGATTCACATAAATAATTATTCTCAATTCAACTCCCACTCATGCATGTTGATCCAGGATGGATATATCATTTATGGTAGTATAATTTTACCTGACATATCACCCATGGGAACATTCCCATTTAACCATGGAACTATAGGACACAAATTCACCACCCAAATACCAATGAGTTGTGTTCATCTTGCTTCCATCAACAAACTTACTTCCATGGCTTCCTTGTCCCTAAAATCACATCCTTTTAGCAAATAACTAACCCATATGGATGATTTTTTCTAATTAACTAGACCAAATGAAGCATTCATCCAACACATCTTAAGTGTGCCAAATTCTAGAGTCAATCCTCCAGATAATTCTTCCCTTGATAATATCTCATCTTTCCTAAACCAATTGTATGAGATATGCACCTCATTTCCTATCTTCCAAAATATCCATTTTCGTCTAATCCATCCAGAATACCACTTGAGAACTAGACATCTGAGGCATCACTAGCTCCATGACTACCCATATGTCCATGATAACCAATGGAATAGGAACCAAGCATGCTACCATCATCCTAGAATGACTACAGAGTCCTTACAAAAAGCCCACCGAATGCGCCAAAAGGTCAAGGAAAACCCTCTGGTTCAAATTTAGATAACATAGAAAAGTGGATTTTCTCCTTGAAAACTTCCTTGACTGAGATTCAAGCCACTGTGAACACCCAAGCTCTTCCCCTAAAGAAACAAAAAATTTCTATGGATGATGAACTCAACAAAGCAACTCCATCTCTCGTATTTCAATGCCCCACCACGCATACGACGAAATCTTAAATAAGAGGATGACTCCCCCTTTCTTAATGGGTGAACTCACTTGAGAATAAGAGGGATTTATCTTAAATTCTTAATATACTAGTGGTGGACATTCCTGAAGTGTTGGAGAAGTATATGCAATGGGGCCTGGTGAGGAAAATTCAATTTTTTTTCATCGTTGTATCCCATGAATATTTCATTAAACACAAGGACCATCTACTGAAATGTGCACCAATCTTCTTGGGTGAAATTAATATTTTTAGTAATTGACCAATATGTTTGAAATGAAATAGTTTGTACTTTTGTTATTTCATATATGTATTTATGTATTTTCAAGGGCAAGGTTTTGTTATTGTGTAAATGTGCAACATGGAAATTGACAATTTCCAAGCACAACAACTATACCCCTGTGTTGAAATTTTCATGTTTTATCATTCCTAGGCACCTCCAGTTCAAATCCATCAATCTAATCCCCCCTATTTGATGTCAAATTGGTACCCTAGGTGATTTAAAAAATTTAATTCAATCCCCCAGGTGATTTTAGGAAGTTCTGAAAAGATGTTATCTTTTGGCAGTATTGGGAAGGGTTATCATTGGCCTTCCCAAGACTGGATCAACCCTCTTGGAGTGGAATGGAAGGGAAAAACTCAACATGGAGGTGAATTGAAGACCTTAGAACAACATGGAAATTATTTTTTAAGGTTTGGGGAATTTTTGAAATACTTGGAGCAGTCTGAGTAAAAACAAGGCTCACAAGCCTAGGCAGTACACAAGCCTAAAAAAGTTGTTGGGCTTTAGAAGAAGATTTTAGGAGCTTTGGATGGATTTAGGAGAAAAAAATACATCTCTAGAAAGAGGATTCCAAGTGCTACATGATGGTGAAATCATATTCTTCACAACACCTTGGCACATCAAGTTTGCAGGTAGTTTTTCTCAGGCACGAGTGGAGTACCAAACCAAAATTATAAATTTTTAGGGATAAAATGGATGAATCAAGACATTATACCCACACCATTGGATTTAAAAGGATATTTTAGGTCATTATCATATAAAATTTCACCAATAAATTCCACCGGTAGCTCAAGTTATCATCGTTCCAAGTTACCCTCTTAGAGACTGTTAGTTTGTTTAGGAGTTAGTCAATTTTCAAGAAGACACGTGTCAGCACTAGGAGCCTAGCAGAATTTTATGTCCCTAAGGTCAGGTACACCAACCTTGGAAAAATGCATCCAGGCCCCATATGACCTCTAGGACCCTCATGTGACTTTAATACTTGACAGTTCAACCCTCAGGTGCTTGCGGAGCTTCAATCCCCTACCGTTGGATCAAGTGCCACATGTTAGGCTAAGGCACGTTGTGAAAAATGATGCCCCTCATGTCCCTTTGAGGTGGGGGACATCAAACCTTTAAAAATTCTCCCAGCCCCTATGGGAGACCATTGGTCACCCATCTGACCAGTTTCCAGCCCCCAGGTGCTTGTCAAGCCTTTTTACTCAAATCCCTGTCGTCGGATTAAGTGCCATGTGTCATCACCTGGCACGCCATGAAAATTGATGTCCCTCATGTATGTTTTGATTGTGAGTGAAATCAAGCTACATAAAAATGTGCACCAGCCCCTCCATGTGCATTTTTTGAAAATTTTAAATCCGGCACTTAGCCGTTATTTCCCCCCATTCCTTCTACATAGCTTCATACCTTACCATGGCTTTGTTCATGATTGTCTAGACACCCCAGTCCACCATCATTGATCTCCGAACCATTATCCACCATGGCCACAAAAAACCATCAAATCCATGAAAATACATAGGTCTCAGGGAAATATTGCTCGAAAGTGTTGAAGAAACGAAGAACGAGGAGAAAACAAAGATTTTTTGTCAAATAACCAAGAAGTCACCCAATCAAAAAAGCTTCATATCTTACAAGATACAAGTTGGATTAAGGTTCCATCTTTTTCAGACTTCCACATTTTTCAATACAATCAAGATGCAACAAACAAGAGGTCGAATGGTTCCCTGAAACATTTGTTCCAAAAAAATCCTCATTTCGTGCATCGTCCCTCACATTTGTTGGATTTTCCAACAATATGATGATCTAACCAAGATAAAAACTTGCACACAAGCTCCAAATAAAAACCTATATCACAATGGGAGTATTTTTCATTGCACCAATGGACACAAAAAATAGACCTGTAAATTTCGAGCTCCATTAATGGTCGCCATGGTAGCTCCGTGCTCGAAGCCACTGCCAGGTGGAAATTTTAAAATTTATTTCTGGGAATTATAGTGGGAAAAACTATGTGAAATTTTAAGGGTGTGATCATAAGAACAATATGAGTCTAAAAAATTATGTTCCATCACAAATCAAAGCACTGGAAACATACTTTCTAAAAATAGTAAGTTTTTCTATACAAATTTACTGTGTTTGGAAATTCATCATCAAAAGCAGCTGAAATAAAGGCAGCGGGCATTGAAGATCACGAGGGAGCCAGAATGAGTGTTCAGAGTAGAAAATATTGGAAATGACCACTTACTAAAAATATTAAGTCCCTTATATGGGTGCTTACTAAAAACAGTAAGTCACCCCAAGAAGTGGTCAAAGAAAAGGCAGTGTGCGTAGGATTGAATGAATATTTTCATCACATCAAGCTGATCATGAAGAGGCAAAAATCACCTCTCACTAAAAATAGTAAGCCTTCCATCTGGAAACTTAATCTTAATAGTAGGTTGTTCTCAAAGGGAAAGTTTGGCACAATGAGACATAGAGGGATGATCATCTTAGGGAACTAGACAACATTTTTTGACACTCACTACATAGTTCAGGTCACAGGTATATCATACGCAGGTTGGGAGTTATGGTCATCAGTGAAACAATTCACTCAACTTGGAGAGTGATTCATGAGCTAATTTGAATAAGTTTTATAGTGTGCAAGGAGTTTGAAGATTCAGAGGTTCACTGCATTTGGAGCTTTCCATCAAAGAGGATCAACGAACTTCATCGGGAATGACATCTCCTCTTCTTCTTCTCTATCTCTTTCTCTCTCCTCTTCCCCCCATATTTCTCTCACTTTCCAATGTTCTAATTCTTTGTTGGGGTTTGTAATTTTTTATATGCCTTTAAGTCACCTAAAAGTGACTTTCGAAACATAATCTAAATTAAGTCACCTTGATTTTATAAAAGGGGCTTAAATATTTGGTAGGAATATGAATAGTCTAAAGTTGGAAATAAGGCACATGGAGGGTCATGAGGAAGATAAGGAGTCAATTATACTCTATAAATTGTAACGCCATTCCCATTTCAAAGGGTTGGTCATTAATTTGGTAAGCTCAAGAGTGTATTCTCCCTTGAGAAAACAAAGGAGATAGCCAAATTCTTCCTTTCTCCCCTCATTCTCGAATTTCCTCTATTTCCTCACACTATGTACAAACTTTTTACTTGAGCAATCCAATACAAGAAGGAGTTTCTATCCTTTTTCTACTGAGGAATATTATTAGAAAATTTGTGATTCATCAATCTTACCTCGTCTTGGTCTTGTTGCTTTGTATAGAGTTGTTTCCTCTTAATTTTAATTCATGTTATAAAAATTATCCAATTGAGTGTAATGCAAGTCTCTGATTTCCTACTTGCAACATTAGTTTCTCTTGTCTAATATTCTCACTCCCTTTCCCACTCTCCTAAAAAATTATTCCCTTGTAGCTATCTACAAGCTTTGTTGCAGGGTCAGTGGATTGTCCCTGTTGGATCCCCGGTCGAAAGGCCACCACAAAAATTCACCTTTTCACATGCATGCATATACAAAAGCTACACCAATTAAGTAAAGGGACTTAGATTCCTAGAGCATTGGCAATAAATCCACAAGTTTGTCCACCTGACAAATTTTCTCGGCAACAATTTTTGGCGCCCACCATGGGGTAGATTTAGCTGTGTCTACACCCAAAATACGACCATAAGGTCCAAAAATTTCAAAACAAAATCATAAAAAGAGTTCATTAAAATCCATTGTTGACATATGTACTACTACTTTTCTACATGTGACTTTTCACATTCTGCAGTGTCTTTTCATATTCCTATTGCAAAGTTTTTTAGTGCTAGAATTTGAAGAAGGATTTGTTGAAGCAAGAGATAAAATAAAATAAGAAGAAACAATGATGGAAAAATAAGAAATAATTCAACCCATTGTTCCATGGGGGAGGAATATAGGCTCGATTTCTCTTGAACACCCCTTCACAATCTACCAACTAGTTTCGGTAAGAACTTTCCAAAGTTCAAAGGTGAAAACACAAAACATCCTAAAGAACACATCACTAATTTCACGACATCATGTGGAATTATTGGTGTCCAACATGAAGATGTTTTTCTGAGATTGTTCGTGGAGTCCCTTATAGAAAAAGAAGCAGAATGGTTCTACCTCCTACCTTCCCGGTCCATCACGGGTTGGAATGACATCAAGGATTCCTTCGAAGAGAGAATTAAATCAACTGAAGACTATCAAGACCTCCTCATGTAGTTTTCCTAAATGAAGAAAGGATAAAATGAAACCATGAGAGAATTCATGCCTCATTTCGAATGGTACCTTTGTAGGATACCTGAAGAGGATTCACCATCTCAAAAAAAAGTCAAGAGATTCTTCATCAATTCTCAATCATCAGAAGTAGGATTTTTTCTACAAATAGCCCAACCAAGGAACATTGTTGAAGCACAAATATTGGACACTAAACTTAATGATGATCTCATCCTATCTGGAAAGAGAATCCCTCAAAGGGTAAAGCTCAACATCCTATAGATGAGAGAACCAATTCATCACTACAAAAGTTAGTAAATGATATGGCATCTTTAAAGTGGGAATTATTTGAATGAGTATCTTCTCAAATAATCAACACAAATCAAATTGCAGGAGCACCCCCAAGGCTCACCTTAGAGGCCCCACCTATGAATGTAAATTATAGATTTCAAGAAAGTGAAGAAGAGCTTAAACCAGAAAGTGAAGGTGGAAACTTCCTAGAGATTGATGAACTTGAGAACGATAGACAAATCAAATTTTGTGAGTATTTTAGAGGTGATGAAGAAGACAAAGAAAATGCACTCAATTTCTCATGTGTGGTATTCACTCGTTCTTAGTCCAAGAAAAGAGCATCTCCCTCCACTGCTGCAAAGGAAAAGAAGGTTGATGATCCTCCTGTGGAGACTCCGAAAAAAATAATAATCAGTTAAGGATACCTACTTCCATCTTCCATAAAGTCTTCATTGTTGGAGATTGATCTCATAGCAAGTAAGAAGGCTCCCACAATCCCAAGTAAGTTTTCTAATGTCTCTTCCAAGTCTAAATCTAAATCTGATCCTATAAAATATATTACTTTGAAAGCTCCTAGTGTGCCGTTCAAAATACCCTACATTCCTCAAACATCAAATCCTACTCCCAAGCCTATCCAAACTCTAAAATCAGTCCCTTCACCCCCCTTGTCCACATCTTCTCCCTTTGACTTCATAGAATATGAAAACAAATCCAAAGTCATATTACCAAAATATAATATTTACATACCCATCATGAATAGTTCGAGATGTTTTTTCAATACATCAGGAATGATAGTCTAAAACCCAATGATGTAGGTCATCGTCCAAAAGGAATAATACCAAACCCACCTACACCTCCCTCACAGAACATTCTTTCTTTGAGTGCATCAAAGACTGATAAGGTTGAACCTTTTTATGTCTCCCTTCTTTTTGGAGAATATGTATTCAACAATTTCATAATAGATACAGGTGACTCGGATAATGTCATGCCCGTGAAGGTTACCAAATCTCTTGAAATTAACATGACTCCACCTGGTGGCTCTTGTTACTCCCTGGAGTGAAAATAAGTCCCACTTGTAGGGAAGATCAAAGATGCATAGGTGGATCTTTCCATATTTCCAAACAATAAAGTTTCAACGATGATTTTGGTAGTAGACGCCCCAGCCTCATTCAGAATGTTGCTGACTAGAAGTTTCTGCTGAAAATTGGGAGGGAAAATTTAGATGAATTGGTCATCTGCAACCATACCAAAGAAGGGAGACATGGATATATTTCTTCCTGAGAAGAAGATGAGGTACACGGTACAAAATTCTGAAATCCTGGAAGCTAACATCTTGTAGTAAGGTAGCAGGCAAATGAATCACTTTGTGGAAAATGAGGAGGAAGAGGATATCCCCATCTTGATAGGTCTAGACATGCCTTTCCAGAGAGATTTGGACTTTGAAGAAGCATTGAGGAGATTCTATTTACAAGAGGGAAGCCCTGGATTGTCGGATGATGCAAACCATGAGGAAGAGGAGATGGTTCTTGATGAATTTCAAGAAGAAAAATAATCTCATAGGCTTATCCAAGATAAGGAGTTATTCTCATTCCCATTTGGGGATGAAGATGATCTCTATCAGACCATCTATGGAGAGACAAAATCAGTTCATGATGAGCCTAAGAAAGGTTTGAAAGAAATCTCCGTGCAAGAACTGCAAGATCCTTGGAAGAAACAGAAGACCCTGAGATCAATCTTGAACTTTTAATGCAAGCCACGAATCTAGAAGAAAAGCATGAAGCTGACTTAGAATCCTCAACCAGTGTGAAGATGGGCTATGCTGAAATAAATCTAGATGAGAAATATGATGTCCCTCTTGAGCCTTTGGTTGGTGGATACAATGATGAAATTAAGGTATTTTCTTTCCCATTTGAAGAGGAAGAATCTTTCCATGATGAAAAAATTAAATTAAGAATTTTTGAGGCATTTGAAGCTGAAGCTCCTATGGAAAAATAAATGATAAAATGCATTGATTCTCAAAATGATGAGGTAACCCCTCTAGATAGTTTCCTTGAGCTGTAGGAAATGACGAAGCATAACTCCATGCAAGAAATATTAGATGTAGTAGAAGTTGTGGAAGACCATGAGCTGATCCTTTATCTCTTCACTCATGTCATGGACATACAAGACAAGTACGAGGTCATTTCCAATCCTTTTTTTAGTAATCAATCACCTCACAGTGAAGTAAAGGAAAAGGATAAGTTTGAAGTATCTCATGGAAAAGAGGTCAATGAGCATAGAGTAGGGAAAGAAAAGAATCCAGAATTTTCAAGTAATTTGAATGAAAATCATCTTTGGGGCGGCAATGAGATGCTTGATGGAAAATCATCTGTGTGGATAAATGTGGAATGTAACTGACACTATGAAACTAATTTTGAAGAACATGAAGGTGGAAGAATTTATAAGAGAAGACCTGAGCATCAAGAATATCACATGGACTCACTCCTATAAATGAAAAGTAAAATCATTGAAGCACCTAAATTCCATAAAAATTTAAGGAGGGGAGGATACTTTTAGGAACCCATCAACATATTTGTAGAACATCATCATTTGGTGTTGCCTCTTCAGGTTTAACTTTTGTGAAATGAAAAGTGCTTCAGTGAAACTGGGTTGTCCCCTACCTTGTACCATAGGTGATTGATAGGTTTGTTTCCATTTTTGTTGCGTGTGTTTCCCTTCCTGTTGTGTGTGTCGTTTCCTTTTCATGTGCATGTGTGTTTCCTTCATCCCTCTTTCTCTCTTGTTATAAGTTGTACGTGACTTCGTAGGGCCCAATGGATAAGAAATTAATAAATATGTTTTAATTTGAGATTATTAGAGTTATCATGCCATGTCTTCACTGTGCTCATTCCATGTCATATCCCCAAGCTAGAGCTAGTTGTTTTCGTGCAGATGTGTAAAAGGGAAACTGACAATTTCCAAGCACGAAAACTACACCCCTATGTTGAACTGTTCATGTTTTATCATTCCTAGGCACCCCAGGTCAAATCCGTCAATCTGGTCCTCCATATTTGATGTCAAATTTATCCCTTAGGTGATTTAATAAAGTAAATTTAATTCCCCAAGTGATTTTGGGAAGATCTGAAAAGATGATATCTTCTGGCAGTATTGGGAAGGGTTGTCGTTGGCCTTCCGAGGACTGGATCAACCCTCCTGGAGTGTAACAAAAGGGAAAAATTAAACATCTAGGTTAATTGAATACATTATAACATCATGGAAATTATTTTGGAAGGTTTGGGGAAGTTTTGAAATACTTGGAGCAGTCTAAGTAAAAACAAGGTTCATAAACCTAGGCAGTACATAGGCCTACACATACTATTGGGCTTCAAAAGAAGATTCCAACAGCTCTGGATGGAGTTAGGAGAAAAACAATATCAAAAAAGAGGATTCCAAGACCTGCATGATGGAGAAATCATATTTTTCACAACACCTTAGTGCATCAAGTCTGAAGGCAGGTTTTCTTAGGCACATATTGAGTACCAAACAAAAATTCTGATTTTTGGGGGAATAAATGGATGAAACAAGACATGATACCCCCACCATTGGATTCAACATGCCATTTAAATCTAGGATCATATATAATTTCACCAATAAATTCTATCGGGACCTCAAGTTATCATCATTCCAAGTTACCCTCTTGGAGACTGTTTGGGAGTTAGTCAATTTTTTGGTGGACACGTGTCAACACTAAGAGCCTGGTGGGATTTTATGTCCTTGACATCCATGATTTCAGGTACATAAACCTTGTAAAAATTCACCCATCCCCCATGTGACATCTGGGACCCACATGTGACCTTCATACTTGACATTTCAGCCCCTAAGTGCTTGTGGAGCTTCAATCCCCTACCATTGGATCAAGTGCCATATGTCAGGCTGAGGCGCACTATGAAAAATGATGTACCTCATGTCCCTTTTAGGTTAGGGACATAAACCTTGAAAAATGCACCCATCCCCTATCGGAGACCTTTGGTCACCCATATGACTAGTTTACAGCCCCTAGTTGCTTGTTAAGCCTTTTTGGTCAAATTCCCTAACGTTGGATTGAGTGTCATGTGTCGTCACCTGGCATGCCATGAAAATTGATTTCCCTCACATCCCTTTGAGTTAAGGGACATCAAGGACATAAAAATTCACCCATCCCCTCTATGTGCATTTTTTTAAAATTTTAAATCCGGCTTTAGCCGTTATTTCCCCCATTCCTTCTACATAGCTTCATACCTTGTCATGGCTCTATTCATGATTGTCCAAACACCCAGTCCACCATCATTGATCCAAACCATATCCACCACCATCTCCACCATGGCCATTAAAACCCATCATCTCCATGAAAATACATTGGTATTAGGGAAAGATTGATCGAAAGTGTTGAAGAAACAAAGAATGAGGAGAAAACGAAGATTTTTTACCAGATAACCATGAAGTCACCCAATCAAAAAATCTTCATATCTTATAAGATACAAGTCAGATTGAGGTTTTGTCTTTTTCATACTTCCAAAATTTTCAATAAAATCAAGATGCAATAAAAGGAAGGTTAAATGGTGCCCTGAAACATTTGTTCCAACAAAATCCTCATTTCGTGCATGAGCTCACATTTGTTGGATTTTCCAACAATCTAATGGTCTGATCAAGCTGAAAACTTGCACATGAAATCCAAATAAAAAATATCACAATGTATTTTTTTTCATCATAAATGGAGACACTAGCTATACTTACAAATTTTGAGCTCCATTAATGGCTGCCATGGCAGCTCTGTGCTCGAAACCACTACCAGGTGGAAATTTCAAAATTTATTTCTAGGCATTCTAGTGGGAAACAGTATGTGAAATTCAGAGGGTGTGATCGTAACAAAAGTAAGAGTCTAAAAAAGTATGTTCTTTCACAAATCGATCATTGGAAACAAACTTTCTAAAAATAGTAAGTTTTTCTATACATACTTGCTATGTTTGGAAAGTCATCATCAAAAGTAGTTGAGACAAAGGAAGCAGGCATTAAATATCATAAGGGAGCCAGAATGAGTGTTCAGAGAATAAAATAGTGGAAATGATCACTTACTAAAAATAGTAAGTTCCTTATATGGGTACTTACTAAAAATAGTAAGTCACCTGAAGAAGTGATCAAAGAAAAGGTAGTGTGTGTAGGATTGAATGAATATTTTCACACATCAAGATGATCAAGAAGAGACAAAAATCACCTCTCACTAAAAATAGTAAGCCTTCCATCTAGAAACTTACTATTAATAGCAAGTTCTTCTCAAAGGGCAAGTTTGGCATAATGAGACATAGAGGGGTGATCATCTCAGGGAACTAGACAACATTTTTCGACACTCACTACATAGTTCAGGTCATAAGTATATCATACATAGGATGGGAGTTGCGGTCATCAGCAAAGCAGTCCACTCAACTTGAAAAGCATTTGTGAGTTAATTTGAAGGAGTTACACAGTGTTCAAGGAGTTCAAAGATTCAGAGTTTGACTACATACTTCATCAGGGGAAACATCTTCTCCTCTTCTCTCTCTTCCCACTTTCTCTCCCTTCAAAAGTTCTAATTCTTTATTGGGGTTTGCACTTTTTGATATGCCTTTAATTCACCTAAAAGTGACTTTAGAAACATAATGTAAATCAATTCACCTTCATTTTATAAAAGGGATTTAAATATTTTGTAGGAGTATGAATAGTCTAAAGTAGAAATAAGGCATATGGAGGTTCATGAAGAAGATGAAGATTCGAGTCTATTCTATAAATTGTAGCACCATTCCCATCTCAAGGTGTTGGCAATTGATCTTATAAACTCAAGAGTGCATTGTACTTAGAGAAAGAAAAGGAGATAGCCATTTTCTTCTACTTTCCTCCACTATCAAATTTCTTCAACTCCCACACTATGTACAAATTGGTTTAAGAAATCAATAAAAGGAGGGGGTTTTGAGCCTTTTTTGACTAAGGGTTTTATTGAGACTTTGTGATCATAAATTCCATTTTGTCTTGTTGTTATGAATAGATTTGTTTCCTCCTAATTTTGATACATGTGATAAGACTTCTAATTAATGTATGCAAGAATATGATTTTCTACTTGCAAAATTAGTTCTCCTATCTAATTTATTACTCCCCTTTCCCTCTCTACAAACAAATTCCTCTCTTACAGGTATCTGCAAGCTTTTCCACAGGGTCAATGGAGTGTCCTCGTTAGATATCTAGTCGAAAGGCCACCACAAAAATCCACCTTTTCATGCGCATGCATATACAACAGTTGCACCAATTAAGTAGAGAGACTTAGATTCCCAGAGCGTTGGTAATAAATCCACAATTTTTTCCACCTAAAAAATTTTCTGGCCAATAGGGCGCCTATAATGGAACCCCCATTTTGTTCACGTTAATTATCACTCTGAACCACATTTTTTATTTGCTAATGCATGATATGTGTTTCATTATTCTGTTGTAAACACTCAAACATATCAATTATTTCCATGTTTTCCCATTGTTGCACTTTAAACATAACCTACAAAATAAACCATCCCATACAACACTTACCACTACAATTCAAGCATTCAACACAATTACATATCACCCTAAGAGAGAAAACTTAACACTTGATATTTAATTGCTCCCAGCCTCTCTCAAACAGAAAATACTAAATCCTTTCATCCTTTTCTTTGTAATCCATAAAAATCATAAACATATAACAGCCTCTTCCTTTTATCTAATCAGATTCTCAGGATTTTAACAAGAAATTGAACCACTCCAAAATAAGTCATAAAGTAAACCAGACCCTGAGCTCTGAATAGTTGATTACATTACAAGCCAAATAAATACATCCCTTTGGACCTTAGGGATGAGTTGCTACCTTGAACATTCTTAGGCACATACCACATGTTGATATTGCATGTCCCTTCCTTATCAACATGGGGATGGGAACCTGGACTGAACTCTAAAGGAAATTATGACATTCCCTTAAGTTAATCCCACGGTCTCAAAAATACTTATGTTTCAAGCACCGGGAATAAACCCTCACATTTGCGTAATATTCATACTCTACATAAATGGCCTGAAGTCCCAACCATACATCAAAGAACACTCTACCTCATACTTTAAACTCTACGAGAAACCCCAAAACCTCGATAAGAGCATGAGACCAAGCTAATAATTCACCTTCCATTAAATAATAAGAACTTATATAGGAGATATCTACCCAAAAATCCAACACCCAATGTGCATTCAGCTAGAGATAAGAACAAACCTAGTGATAATAGTACTGAAAAGAAGCCAGAAACATATGGGAACCAACATCGTCTCTAGCTCAGGGATGGAATCCACCAGTAGGTGTCCAAAGATCACTAGAAGCAATACTGCGAATAAAAAATCATACACCTATCCGTTGGGCAATGAAGTTAATCAAGTGAATACAACCACATCACATCACAAAGTTGGTGAACAACACCAACAACCAAAAAGCATCAAAATAAAATAAAACACAAGAACCATGAAATTGAAATCAAAGAGTTATACAATTTACAAGTGAATCCCTAAGGTCTAGAGGACCTAAAATACCCACCAGAGACCACTGGTATCCCACAGAATGTGTACTTGTCTAGTCAAGATATACAAGTTAACAAGCCAAATCCAAAAGTTAATGATCCTAACCACTTGAATTGAAACACAATTTACCAATTGTCTTCCATTACTGAGAACCAAATCACCCTGTAGAAATGAAAATACACCATGCCTATAGGGCAAGGCATGTCCATGAATAACTTCTTCCTCACCGCATACCCTATAATACAACAATCTCAAGAGCTCCAAGTGAAATTCAAGATGCCCAACAAATTCCTTTTCTTCAAAGTCAGATAAATGTCCACTCATCCAATCCCTTTTAAATTAAATTTAAGTACTAAGACAATAATCTACATGCCCACATTTTATCATATTTATCATATCCATGCTTGAAGGGAGACTAACTATTCTTTGTTTATATTTCTTAATAGAAGAAGAATAAACATCAATCCCCAAAAACAAATCCATCTCACTCCTCAAAAGAAAATAATTGGTCTGTACCTAAACCTCACAATCATCAAATTAAGTAACCCATTGTATCCATAAAGGATTGAGAACTAAGGGATGTTCAACCACTTGATAATAAAATAGGGGAGCACAAACATTCAATCCTAGCTCCACAGGAAATTACTCACTAATACCTTCAGGAAATAGAACCACATCACCATCCTCATGTCCCCTATCAACTGGTACATAATTTTTAATACATTCATCACAAAATCAAACCTCCTCACTACCCAAGCCCACCATATAAATTTCAAATACAGGTGGAAGAATTGAATCACATACATGCAAATCTACATGACATTTCTCATCCATTTAAGATTTCCTTACCACATATCCATCTGATTATTTATACCACACTCTAAAATATTTCTCATGCACCACCACTGCATCAAGCAACACACATCTATCCTCGACTAAGGGAATATAATGAGACCCTTTAATTATTTTTTTAATTATCTCATATGTTGTATATTTTATATACCTATGTACTTGTTTATCCTAGTTATCATGTCAGACATTTCCACCTGAACTTAAAATTATGGCACTTATATTAATTAATATAACTATTACTAAGTTACTTTATTTTATAAATTTTGAATGTGCATGTTAATCTCTTTGATACAATGAAATGATTAATAGTGATTTTTCTGAATTTCATACTTATTTACAAGAGGATGTTATATGTTTCCACTAACATGGAGCTGAAGAAACTTTTTCATAATGTAAAGGGACTTGTCTGTAGCAACTATCATGTAGAAACAGGGACTTTCTCGCAGAAAAACACCTACAACCAAAGGAGAGAACACACATAAATAAGATTGTGATTATGGGAAGATTGATCAATGTGGATACTTCACTTTTATTTATGCTTATCAATAAATAATTAGTTATGACAGCAAGACGTAGCTCTCATGCCAATACTTGATTATGCTCTACAATTACAATTGTAGAACTAGTTACTTGATAATTGAATGTTAGAATGAATAGTTAGTTATGTTGTTGTATAAGAACAGTTTTTCTCTATTTTGATTACATGCATAAGAATCTATGGATTTCTTGGTAGTGATATTTTACTTAATCAAAATATAACTATTAGTTTGAATGATTCTCTCCATGTCTCTACTAAATATAAAGAGAGTGGCAAGATTGTAGTAGATATTGATCCATAGTTAAGGAATTTTTGTAAATACTTCCAGCACTGTATTTCCAATTGTTGTAAAAACAATCTCTTATCTTATACCTCTTAAGCACCTGTAACTATGTATACAACACTGGTAGAGTTGAAATTTTACATCCCTAAGTATGATGAATAAATGACTATGAATTAGTGAACAAATATGAATTGTTGAAAGTTAATTTTCACCACCATTTTTGGCATTTTTTCAGAGGACACTACCAATTTATTAGGTTTTTATGAGGGTTTTTAATTTCTTAGAAGTAGTCTAGGTTTTTAGGAAGTTACCTCAATTTGACCCCCCAACTAATTATCGTTGAATGAGTTGAGTAGTTGATGTATGCACCATCCATGGGATGCCCATGGTAGATTTTTACCTAATCCTCAAGTAGCACAAATATATTCATTTACCTTTAAATATTTTGAAGATATTGAAGAAGAAACCTCCATACTAGGTTTGATTTTCAAAGACAATCCCCCAAGTGATAGTTTTGTAGCTGCTCTTGAACAGCTAGGAATGGCAGAAGAAGTAGATCAGAATGATCAAAATGAGGCAACCACCTTTGATTTCCCCATCACTGAAAACAATGAAGCTACTAGAATGAATAATATTTCTCCATCATCCTTTCTAAATTTTCATGGAGCTATGTCAGAAGATCTAGAAACCTTACTCATTAAGTTTGATGTTTTGTGCACAAGATATGATTATACCACTTATGCACATAAGTTGATATTGTTTCCTACAACACTCAAAGATGTAGCCTTATGGTGGTTCATGGCATTGGGAAGGAATTTTGTTACCACATGGGAAAAAATGAAGGAGAAGTTCCTCAATAAGTACCAGGACTATTACACACCAAGCAATAGAGGAGGTGATGAAATCTACAAAATTCAACAAAAAGAGGATGAACCATTAGAGGACTATTTGGAATAGCTCTTGTTATGATTTCAAAATTCAAAAAACACTAGTGACATACCACCTGACTCCCTTAAATTACTTTTTTTTAAGGGACTCAGTGAGGAGAACATGGATGCTCTAGATCTGATAGGAGCAGGGGAAATTTCAAAGGCTACTTTTGATCAAATCTATGAAGCCTGAAAAAACTAATCAAGAGATACCATGAAGAGGGTAAGGAATGTAAGATCAATAGTTGGATTATACATCAAAACAATGGGGGACATCTCTAAGTCATAGATTTTTAACATGTTAAAAAACATGAAGTTAAAGATTGTCAATGAGATGGCTAATCAATTGGATGCTCTACACGTAAAAAATAAGAAAGAAGATGCAAAATGAAACACTCAAAGAGTATTGCCATGCATGTAGAAGAAGGAAATTATGCTGTAGATGTAGATAATTGGCCATCATTGCTCAAGAAAGAGATGCTTCAGCTGATTTTAAAATGTTGGAGACAAATTATGGGCAAGTTTTCTATGTTACTCAAAGAAAACCATGGCCACCGAGGCAAGGAGGTATGACATAAGACATTATTAATTCATTTCAAATTAGGTCTAATAATTCATATGTATAGCCCCCACCTTGGGTTAGTTCTCAAGGATGGGCCCCATATCCTAACCAATACTAACAACAGTGGCAACATCAATACCAAGGCCAACCATAACAACAATGGAAGAAACCTCCCCAATCATGGAAACAACCATGGAGGGGACAGTATGGAATAACCCACCCCCTAACTACAAACAAGCTTATCAACAACCTCCTTATCAACAACATCAGCAAGCTCTAATGCCTAACCCATAATCAAGCTCCCAACCAAAAGCTACATAGCTATCTGCTCAACCAACACCTAATCCTTACAATAAAGCTACTCAGCCATCCTATTCCACTGAACTAGCTCAATACCCTACCTATTCTTTTGATATAAACAATATCCATCTTCGATTAGGTAGAGAACTTCCTCCACCAGTTGGACCTAACATTACCAAAATTGTAGAAGAAACATGGTTGTTGCATGATGACCAGCAGTAAGGACATAATACATTACAAGATGATCTGCAACAACCTGTGTAGAATTTTGGCAAGGATGAAATACAAGATAATGAGCCACCATTTCCTAAAAGGTTACAAAAAAGAAGACTGATTGTAGATCATAATCTGATTCTAACTTTGTAATTCATCTCAAAGGCATTTGTGTTAAAATACCATTGATACAAGCTATTAAGGATATTATCATCTACAATAAACTAGTTAAGTACCTATACATTAAGAATCCAGGCAGAAAAAGGAAATACCCATCTATTGTACAAGTCATTAGATAACTATATGATATTATGCTTGGGAACTATGTTTTGTCCAAGTATATAGATCCAAGAAGTCCTCTAGTAAATGTCACAATCAATGGTATAGTGATAAAACATACACTAATTGACTTGGGGTAGAAATAAATGTAATGACAAAAAAATCATGGACGATTTGAAATTGGATGGTTTAAGACCAACAACCACAATATTGTAGCTTGTAGACATATCAACAGTTAAGCCCAAAGGATTTTTTGAGGATGTGGTAGTAGTGGTAGTTGTTTGGGAGTACCCTATTGACTTCATTTTTCTCCAGCCAAAAGAAATCTTAGGAGGATATCCTATCATCCTTGGAAGACCATGGTTAGAAACTTTTGATGAATTCATTAGATGTAGATATGGTAATATGATCATATATAACGGAAGTGGCACCAAAAATATTATGCTCTACCCCCTGCACAGACATTCAATGAAGAAGACCAAACAATTTGGGTGGAAGAAACAAAAGAAGACTAGAGCCCAATTCAATAGCTCATGATGTTGGAGAAGTCATACATAATATAAGGACATGAGGAGGATGTTGTTATTTCTAACATTCTGTAGAATAATTATGGTAATAATGAAGAAGAGGGTGTAAAATTGTAATGCTTAAGCTATCATGAAAATCAAATATTGTTGCAGCAAAGTACTATGAATGTTCCAGGTAAGAACTCTATCCTACACCTAATTCTTTCACATGAGTGTATCTTGAATTTTGTAAGTAGAAACATATGCTTCACGACTGATCTTTCTAAACAAGTGGAGATCATACCAGGCAAGCCACTTAGTGTGAACAAAACATTGAGCATGTAGCAAAAACAACTGTTAATTTCCCTTCTCAATAAGCACATGAAAAAATTTGCATGGGATTATGGAGACATGAATGGAATCCATCCTAAACTCTATACTCATATCATATACATCAAGGACAACTGCAAGCTAATAAGAGAGCCGTAAAGGAGAATGAACCTAGTAGTGAGGGATATAGTGAAAGAGGAATTAAAGAAATGATTAGATGTTGGACTCATATATCCAATTTCATAAATTCAATGGGTGTCACCACTTGTTATTGTACCTAAAAATAATGGAAAATTGAGAATCTGGGCAGACTATACGAAGCTGAATTTAGAAACAAAGAACGATCAATTTCCACTCCCTTTTATTGATCAAGTACTCGAAACTCTTGTTGGAAAAAATTAATTTTATTTTCTAGATGGTTACAATGGCTACAACCAAATTTAGATTGCACTAGAGGATCAAGACAAGACCATATTCACATGCCCATGGGGAAATTTTTCATACTCTGTTCTTCCCTTTCATCTATGCAATGCACTTGCCAAATTTCAAAGAGTGGTTATTAGCATCTTCTCATATCTAAATAATGATTACATAAAGGTGTATATGGATGATTTTATAGTCCATGGAAGTAATTTTGATAAAGCAATGAATAAATTAGACAAGTTTCTCAAGAGATGCAAGGAGAAAAACTTATCCTTGAACAAAAAAAAATGCTACATGATGATGTCTGAGGGGATAGTGTTGGGTAATTATCTTTCATCTACTAGAATCCAGGTAGATCCAACAAAAATATCAATGATTATAAACCTAATAAAGCCTAAAAATAAGAAGGATGTAAGAAGCTTCTTGGTCCATGTTGAGTATTATAAGAGATTTATTCAAGATTTCAGCAAAATTGTAGCACCATTATTTTTTTGGGAAAGGATATTGCATTTGTATGGAAAGAGAAATGTGAAGCTGCATTCCACAATTTGAAGCATATGCTAACTTCTGCACCTATTTTAAGAGGAACATATTGGATTTTTCCATTTCATATACACATTTATGCCTCAGATCATGCCATTGGAGCTATTTTAGGACAAAAATATGAGATAATCAATTATGTAATCTATTATGTCAATAAGAACCTACATCATGCTGAGCTTAACTATACAGTCACTAAGAAATAATTTTTGGCAATTGTATATGCCATCAACAAGTTTAGGCACTATATTGTGGGTTATCCCATATTTATCCACAAAAACCATGTTGCCATTAAATATTTGATCCACAAACTAGTTATAAGTAGTAGGATAATCAAATGGTTGTTTCTTTTACAAGAGTTTGATGTAACATTTATGGATAAGCCTGGGAAAGACAATGTTTTAGTAGATTTTTTCTCAAGAATGGGGAAAGATAATGAGGAAGTAGTATTGGATGACTCTTTTCTAGATGATAACTTGTTTTCCAAATCCACCAAAATACTATGGTATGCTAATATAGCCAACTATTTGGTGTCAGGTAAGGCACCTCTACACTATCTATATTCAGAAAAGAAATATATTGTTGAGAAAAGTATGAATGTCTCTTGGATAATTGGTTTCCTATTCCATAAAGGGCAAGCTAATGTTATGATAAGATGTATACATGATGAGGAAATTTATGATGTCATAAAAATATTTCATAGTGATCCATGTGGAGGGCACTTTTCTATAAAAATAACATCTCTTAAATTATTAACAACATGGTATTATTTGCCTACACTACACAAAGATGTAATATTGTATGTAAGAAGATGTGATAAGTGCCAAAGAATGGGAAAGCCTACCAAATCAGATGAAATGTCATTGCATCCTCATCTAGTATTACATACATTTGACAAATGGGAATTCGACTTTATTGGTACCATAAATCCTAAGTCTCAACAAAAAAGTACATTATGGTGTGCATAGAATACCTCACCAAATGGACAGAATTAAAAGCATTACCAAATCAGAAGAGTGAAAAAGATTAAAAAATTTCCTATATGACCACATCTTTACAAGGTATGGAGTTCCAAGAGAGATTTTCACAAATCAAGGTACCCAATTCACTGCTTAAGTTATTGTTATTTAGCTACAGAATATGAAATCAGGTATAAAAATTCTACACCTTATCATCCATAATCCAATGGCTAAGTTAAAGTAATAAACAGATAAATTGAGGCCATTTTGACAAAGACTATTGTGTTGCACAGAAGGGATTGGTCAAAAAGACTTCCAGAGGCTCTTTGGGCATTCAACACCACATGGAAGACAACAACTAGATTCACACATTTTGAGATACTATATGGTAAAAAAAAAAATTCTCCCTATTGAGTTTGATCAGAATATATTAGGAACTGCATTAGAATTGGGTCTATATTTGTTTGAAGCTCAGAGGAAAAGCATTCTTCAACTCAATGAGTTGGATGAAATGAGGAAGTAGGTTGTTCATAATATAGAGGTGGTATAAAAACAAAGGATCAAGTGGCATGATAGGTTCATCAAAACAAGGAAATTCCAAGAAGGTGATTGAGCGCTTCTCTTTGAATCCAAATACAATGACCATATGGGAAATCTCAGGACAAGGTGGCTAGGTCCATATGAGATTGAGAAAATCTTTCCCAATGGATATTTAAAGCTCACCACCATTGATATTGTGAGATTCAAACTACTGGTAAATGGTCATAGATTGAGGTTGTATAAAAATACAAGTAATAAGAAGACCTTCATCCAATAGTTCAGAGGAGGCCAAAGTAGAATGGAAATGAGAACATCATAATTGAGGATAGAAGTTGAACCTGTTGGTTCATATTTTAATGTTCTATAGGAATGAGATATTCAATGGCCTTGGTATATCTAGCTTGATGGATACCCCAGGGAGGAATAAAAGTGATGTGATCAGCCTTCATGGTGATAAACACCACTCACTAACATGTTTTATTTTATTAGCATTTCTATTTTGTAGGATTTAGAGTATTTTTGGCAAGGAGTTTGTAATCTCTGATGAAAGGAGGTCGTGCAAAGACTAAAACATCAACTTGTAGTAGCATGTAGCCAAATCCATGTTTTACATTCATTTTTGATATAACCTAGTTGTATAAAGAATCAAGAACCCAATTGAACTAGAAAAAAGAGATGAAGAAAGCTAGCACTGGAAAATTCAATCTTCCCTCTTTGGGAATTAATCAAATTCATTATGGAGCTTATTTTATATAGAAGTACCTGCAAAGATAGATCTTGTAACAACACTACTTTCAGCCATGCAGCACCTCAACATGCAACCTCGTGCATGCATCTAAGGGCGTGAACTCTAACAAAGAACACTTCACAATCATTTAGTGTATATCTCAAGTTAAGTGCACTCGATTTCCTTTAGTAAAGTAGCAATATAGTAATTATATTTAATTAATATATGTGCCAAGTTGTCGATAAAATTTATTAACCATAATGTTTCTTCGCCTCCTATAATGTGACAAGTATTCCACTTTATCCCATGAAATCAAAAAACCTCACTTCACACGTGGATATATTTTAATTCAAATTAATTCCCACTTTTCAAATTACGTGCAAAATTGGTTTCACATTTCGAAAAGGAAAACAATTGATTTCTTTCATTCATTCAATTTTTTCATAATCAATTCCAAGTGAAAGAATACTTAGTTCACAGAGATTTTGGAATTTAGAGAAATTAACAATGGTGGGATACTTGATAATAAACAAACCTACAAACCATTCATAGCTTTAAAATCAACCACAAATTTGACATTACTTTCATGATAGTGGTTTGATGGATTACAGAAATAAATTCCAAGGTTTTATTTTCATAGAATTTACCACCACCTTCAAGGATGCGAAGGCAATAGTAAAGGGTTTGCAAGTTAAATTTGATGAAATATTGGCTACAGTCACCAAGTTACTATCAGAAGGCAAAATGTTTCCTGCAAAAGCCAATCTAGAGGAAGCTTGCATAGAGTTTGCAAATGAGGATGACAACTTTCTGACAAATAGATAAGGTACTCTACGGACTTATTTAAAACCCTTTTGGGAATATGTGTCAAACTATATCATAAAATATTTTACTTGTAAGGGTCAGTATTCACTGTTAAATATTGTCAATTTAAAACTACTCAATCATTTAAAGAATTGAAGAAATGTGAATTTTCCAAATTTCTTTCATGAAATTTTGAAGAAGATGAGTAGGGAATCATAAAGGGGAAGAATTTCCTTTTCCCATCATTTTCTTGTCACTATAATTGTGAAACATGCATTAACAAATGAACATTCTACAACAAAATGGGGAGAATTTTCTAGAGAAAAGCATATTAATGATCTATTAGGGAAGGGTAAGAAAAAGAGAATAAGCTCAACTAGTTCTTCTATGCCTCCACCTGAACCCCTAGCTTCAGCCTCCATTTATTCATAAAATTATTCTCCTACAGAAACCCCCATTCCTTCAGAATCTTCCATACTTGAAGAAACACCCATCCATGACAACCCTCCATCTCTAAAACAAAGTACTAGATGTATCTCTCCTAACAGGGTTTTGGTTGTTGAAGCATTGATAAATATATCAACACCAGATTCCTCTTCCTCTAAATGTAAATGGAAAGCCTAAAGGAAAGTCTCTAATCCATCTAGGACATCAAACATGCTTAATCCTAAAAATACCAAAACCTCAAGGCCTTGTAGAAATACTGAAATTTTTCTAGATAGTGATGTAGAAGTACTGGAAAAGAAGGAGTAATTTATTCCAATGGAAGTTGATCAAGAATTTCATATAGACACAAATTAAGACATAATCATGTAGAAACAAACCAAGGAAGGGGAAAATAAAAAAGAGGAAGAGTTAGGTGAACAACCTACTCATGAGAGCCTTACTGAACCAATTAAGGTTCAAAAAAAGGCCATTCATACTAGGGAAACCAACATGTAAGATGGAGAAGAAGTGTCAGTAGAAGAAATTGAATATTTAACCAATTTTTATAAGATCCCCGATAAAACAGAGGATGTTCATGCACAACATGAATAACATTCAATAACCAAAGAAAGTGAGGTAGTAACCACTGTAGCTACAGAAAATGAAGAATATCCTGGGGAAGTAATACAAAACTAGTACATGAAGCACAAATCAATGCCATGGATAAAGAAGAAATTTTTCCACTTGATGTATAAGAAACAATTGAAAACATTGTCCAAACCTTTGAAACAGAACCTGTTGATGAATCTATTGAGCTAATGAACATATACAATCTTACAGTCACCCCAAATATAGCTCATGTAATCTCAAAACATGTGTCTCTACCAATGCCACCACCCAACTTGTAGCCATATGTTTTCATACAAGAAGTTTTTAGAGAGCCTTGTAGGCTAGTGTGTAGAAATATGGAAACCCAAACCACTTCAGAATACTGGGTGCAGAAGTTTGAGAATTATTTTAGTAATCTATAAAGAATGTTGGAAATATAAAAGGAAGAGTTATTATTCCAACATTAGCAGGAGCTGGAGGAAAAATATATAAAACTAAGGGCCAAGGAAAATGATATTGCAATGATTAAAAAGAAACAAAAATCTACAATTTAGGTAACAAATAAAATATTCAAATATAGACCAACATAAAATATTTATGTTGTCTTCTTAAATCAAAAATTGTTGTAATTGAATACTCTTGTATCAATAATGACATACCATTTGATATCAATGGAGCTAAGCCTTTCTTAAGAATATATCTGAAAATGCCCCATGATATCCAGTTAGTCTTTTGTGAAATGTATATATTTAATTATTCTTTAGAGTATGAAAGCGACTGGATCCCTATTCTCTACATTGGGGATGTAAAAATTTGGTCATTATGTTCTTACTTAAACAATGAGTTATTGAGGAAAAAACAAATGGTGGAGTATAGAAAATTGTGCAAAGAACAACCACGGATGATCAGAGTGGAGGCATGTAATACCAAGGCACCTATTGAGGAGTATGGTAATTTTATAAAAGAGAAGAAAATAAAACACAGGGTATACAAGATGAGATAATAATCCCATGATGAGGCAAGATATTACATTAGTTTCAATGGAGCATAAATAGTACAAGCATGTATAAGGAGATGGGAAGAAATATCACTAGATATGAGGAGAAAAGAAATGCATTCCTATCCAAACATCATCCCAACTTTCCAGAGAATCTATGCATATATTGAGGTAGCTAAGGGATGTGGAAAAAATTGGTTCCCTATTGGATATTATCCACTAATATTTCACTACCCAATACCTCATTGGTCTGGGAATAAAGAATTGAACTAGGTATTATGAGAAGGGGTAATGGAAAATTTCAGATGGAATGCATGATATTTATTTACATAACTAGAAGGCATATCACTCCCAGTGGATTTCAGGTGACTATGCAGTATAATACACGATGATTCTAAGAAAGAAAAGAATAAACCAGAGAATTCTTGAATGGGGAAATTCAATAATTTAGGTGCCCTTTAATTACTATTTTAATTGTCTCATCTGTTGTACATATAATATACCCTTGCACTTGTTTATCCTGGTTATCCTGTCAAACATTTCCACCTAAACTTAAACTTATAGAACTTATATTAATTAATATAACTATTACTAGGTTACTCTATTTTAGAGATTTCAAATGTACATGTTAATATCTTTGATAGAATGCAATTATTAATAGTTCTTTTTCTAGATGTCATACTTATTTGCAAGAGGTTGTTATATGTTTCCACTAACATGTAACTAAATAAAATTTCTCCCAATGTAAAGGGAATTGTCCGCAGCAACAAACATGTAACAACTAGGAATCATGCATAGCAAAACACCTGTAGCCAAAGGAGACAAAACACATAAACAAAGACCACGATTGTGGGAAGATTAATCAACATGGATATTTCACCTTTGTTTGTGCATATCAATAAAGAAATAGGTATGACAACAAGAAGTAGATCTCACGACAATACCAGTTTATGATCTGCAACTACAATTGTGGAAGTATTTGATTTAACTTGATAATTGAATGTTAGAATGAATAGTTAGTTATGTTGTTGTATTAGAACACATTTTCTTAGTTTTGATTACATACATAAGAATCTACGGATTTCTTTATAGTGATATTTTACTTAATCAAAATTTAACTAATGAGTCTCTTCATGTTTTGGTGAATATAAAGAGAGTGGCAAGACTGTAGTAGATATCAATCCATAGTTAAGTAATTTTTGTAAGTTTCATTCTAAATCTTCATGTTGGTGAATAAAATATGAGTTCTATCACTTTACTGTAGACACAAGCCTTAAGAAGGGTTAGCACCCAAGGAAGGGCACACTCGTAGTTTTCTAAATCCCCCTTTCCTTTTTGTTTGTTTTTTTAGTTCCTTGAATACATAGATTAGAATTATAGAAGTTCATTCCTTTACTTGTAATATGCTTTTATCTATTTTATTACGTAGTTGTAGCATCTACTTTCATCTGCAACATAGTTTAATTCCAGCATTATATTTCCAATTATTGTGACAACACTCTCTTAGTTTATACATATTAAGCACATGTAACTGTGTGTACAACACTAACATAGTTTAAAGTTTACATCCCTAGGTATGATGAATAAATGATTTTGGATTAGTGAACAAAATATTAATTACTACAAAGTTAATTTGTACTACCAAATACCCCCACCATACTTAGTGATCATTTCAGAAATTAACTGAACACAGTCACAATTGAGGGAAACACACCCTGAATTTAACCCGGTTATGCCAATACATTCCATAAGAAAGAGACACACTCTAATGAGTATATCCTAGAAATCATTTTATGTTTTGGCACGTAAAAGGTCAATATAAGATATCCCAACACTATAATCTATCTAGCCATGCAATACACAATATTCTTCAATACTTAACCCCATATTTTTAACATTAATCCCACCATTGATACCACATGGATCATGAAGCATGAATAATTTATCACACCATACATTAGTATAACCATCATAGTTATTCCTCTCAATAGAATTTTCAATCAACAGTGCATCAACTAATAATTGATCTACAATGCAAATATTTTCATTCTTAAAACTCATGATCCTCCTTTCTTCAACCAAGCCTACATTGTTGCTACCATTCCTAGGAAGTAAAAATCCAAGATCATCACCGAATTGATTCCTAAACATCACTATCATTTGATTCCATGAATGCAATGAGCCATGAGGTAAAGAATTAAACCAATCCCTAACATCCTCTTGTAGTGTATTCACAAATAGCTTCATGAAAACATCATCGTACTTTACCTCATATTCAAGCATCACTTTTTCAAAAAAACTGAGATGTTGTTCCACATAAGTAATTCCATATCTGTGAAACATAGGAAATATGAGCCTAATTCCATCAGGGATCAGATGCGGGTATCTAGGTATCCCCCCAAAGTTTATAGGCATGAAAGTATTTGATCTGAAAAGGAATTTATGGGGAAAACAAACCATAACTCCATCATACGTACCCAGGTATAGGTTCACAAGAAAAAAAATTATGAGTAAACATCTACCCCACAAGTAGAAGGGACATAATGATGTGACCAGATTATAGGCCCAAATACAACTCAAAAATCAATTACAACATAACAAATGAAGAATATTGGTGCAATACAATAAATAGATAATAGAGTCACTACTAGAGTCATGACCCTCAAAAATTAAACCACATGAAGTCCCAAAGGAAAACCAAAACCAATATGCAATTCCCAAGATCCCATAAAATAGGATAAAAATCTCAAACTAAGAACTCGGATGATCAGTGAATTCAGAATTCCCCATTTACAGTGCCAGAAGGGTTTTAGATCCCATATTTACACTCCAGGGGAGAAAGAAAGGTATGGTTGTAAAGGGGATTGGGAAAAGGGAATGGACCCACACTAATAATCATTATGTAGCTGGGGAAGGGTTTTTTCTCCAATCACCCATCTGTTCTTTCCATGAGAGTAATGGGGAAACACCTTAACAAAGTGTATGGCTGATTTCCTTGTTGATTTTTTCTCTACATAAGTCATAGCTAGAGGACCCCAGATGTGGCCCAAAGGATACATGGTAAAGGAAGGAATCGGAGTAATATCTTGAATCCAATAGAGGGAATAATTGAGTTCTGGATGCAGCCACCAAATGCAATACTCACTCAAAAGAGTGGTCACAAAGAACTAGATACACCTAGGGACCCTGATATAGGTTGTTAAAGGCAGGTTCAATGTGATCCATGCATTATATCCAAAGGATTTACCTGATTTATTTTGAGATAATGTGGTGGATTATAAACAATGGGTGAAAACACTTAGGATAAATTCATTGACAACTTATTTTCACCAACAGATCTGTGTAAAATGAACAAACAAGATAAGATCCACAAAAGCAAAAATGGTATATGAATAATTTAATGAAATATTACGAGGTGTAAATAAGGTCGCAAAGAGGAAGGAATCATACATCGATGGGAATTTGGGGAAACAAGAAACATATAAACCATTATGTCACAAAACCCTTGTCATTTCACGAAGGTAGGGACAAGATAAAATGGGCTTCTGAAGTGGAGACAATTGAAATGAACCTCCAATAAAACATACAATATCGATCCCTGATAATTTATCTCAGTACCCCTAAGATCAAATAATCATGTATAAATTAACCTAGTTTTTCTAAATCAACGGACCCCCAAGACTATTAAACATATGACCTAGTATTGTTTAGTCTGTAAGGAATTTTATAGGCCCCAAAGATAACATCCTAAATTACCCACAAAATACATTAATATCCCACACCACCCAAATAGAATATAAACAATTACAGGATATTTCTATTTAGGATTACAACCATAATTTGCACAAGATTTTAAAATAGAAAGCACACATTATTTTACCCCCAAAATAATTTCACAAGAAGAGCATAACAAAAATAGTTATAGTAGGTTGTTTAAAACAAACCCATTAAACTATGGAAAGAATAAGGGGAACATATATTAATTCCAACAAAGCTTGTTAATGACTATACATGAGTAATCATCTTAAAATTAATTCTAATTAAATGGGAGACATGATAATTCCTACATCACAAAAAACAATATTTCCATGGTCGACTATGCCTCTAAAATAGTCCTCCCAAACTTCACCAAAGAATAATTTCCCTCCAAAAAGTAATCATCTCTTCTCCCCTTCTAAAAAAAACTTCTCTTCCATCATATATCACCTTATCCACTTTAGGGTTTAAGAGAATATTCACCCATATTATAATCGATCCATATTCAGGTCACATCCCAGAGATTCCAAAGAATATCAGGGAATAATTATTCATGTGACAATATTTAACCCTACCCACCGCAAACTTGTCATCATCTTGCCACCATAATAAAGTAATTTCTTTTCCATGTCATTCTTATTTAATACCAAACCTTCCATATGTGAGTAAATGTGACATGGCCAAAGTTTTAACTTGACAAGACATTCCTTAAATACATGAACACTTAATCAATCTTTGGTGACACGCTTTACATAAATAATTATTCTCAATTCAACTCCTACTCATTTATGCCAATCCAGGATGGTATATCATTTATGGAAACATGATTTTACCCAACATGTCACCCATGGGAACATGCCTATTTAAGCGTGGTACTATTGGCCACAAATTCACCACTCAAATATCACTGAGTTGTGTTCATCCTTCTTCCATCAATAAATTTACTTCCATGGCTTCCTCATCCCTTAAATCATATCCTTTCATTAAAGAATTCACCCATATGGGTGAGGTTTTTAAATTAATAGGCCCAAATGAATTTTTCATTTGGCATGTCTTCAGTGTGCCAAATTCCAGAGTTGATCCTTAGATAATTCTTCCCCGAATAGTATAATCTCATCTTTCCTGAACCAATTGTCTGAGATATATGTGTCATTTCCTCTCTTCCATACTATCCATTTTCATCTAATTTTCTAGAATACCACTTGAGAAAAGGACATCTGAAGCATCACTTCCCATATGTCCATGATAACCAATGGCATATGAACCAAGGATACTACCATCCCGCCCTACTGACTACAGAGCTCCCTGTAATAAGCCCACTGAATGCACCGAAAGAGAAAGGACAACCCTCTACTTAGAATTCATATAATACCAAAAATTGGCTTTCGGCCTTAGAAACTTCCTTGGCCAAGATTCAAGCCACTATGAACACTCAAGTTCTTCCCCTGAAGAAACAGACAATTTCCATGGATGATTCACCTAGTGAAGCAAATCCATCTCTTATAGTTTGATTCCCCACCACACTTAGGATGATATCTTATATAAGAGGAGGACTCCCCCTTTCTGAATGAATGAACTCACTCAAGAAAAATATGGAGTTCACCCAAATTCTTAATGGACAGAGGGTGGAAATTTCTTAAGTACTGGAGAAGGGAATGTCATGGGGCCTAATGAGGGAAATTCAATTTGTTTTCAGCATTGTATCCCATGAATATTTCATTTAATGTAGGGACCATCTAATGAAATGTGTGCTAAGATTCCTGGGTGAAATTTTGATTTTTGATAATTGGTTGCTATGTCTACAATGAAATAGTTTGTACTTTTGTTATTTCATACATGTATGTATGTATTTTCAAGGGAAAAGGATCCTATAATAGAACTCCCATTTTGTTCACATTAATTATCTCTCTAAACCACCTTTCTTATTTTCTAATGCATGATATGTGTTTCATTCTTCTAATGTAAACACTCAAATGTATCATTTATTTCCATGTTTTCCTAGTAATGCACTATGAACATAACCTATAAAATAAATCATCCCATAAAATACTCATGACTACACTTCAAACATTCCAAACAATTAAATATCACCCTAAGAGAGAAAAACTGACACTTGATATTTAATTTCTCCCAGCCTCTCTCAAACATAAAATACTAAGTCCTTCTATCCTTTTCTATGCACACTAGTCAAATCGTAAACATATACCAATCTTTGCATTTTATGTAATAATATTCCTAGGCTCATAAAAAGTACTCAAACCACTCCAAAATAAGACACAAAGTAAACTATACCTTGGGCTCCGAAAATCTGATTACATTACAAGTCGAACAAATACATCCTTTCAGACCTTGCGGATGAGCTACCACCTTGAACATTCTCAGGCACAAACCACATGTTAATATTGATCGTCCCTTCCTTATCAACATGGGACAGTAACCCAGACTGAACTCCAAAGTAAAATACAAAATTCCCTTAATTTAATCCTGTGGTCTCAAAAATACTTATGCTTTGGGCACCAGTAAGAAACTGTCACATCCACGCAATGTTCATACTTTCCATAAATGGCAAAAAGTCCCGACCATACATCAAAGAAAACTTTTCCTCATACTTTAAACTCTTCAAAAACTTAAAGGCCTTGATAACATCATGAGACTAAGAAAATACTTAACCTTCCATTCAATAAGAATAACTTACATAGGAGATATCTACCCAAAAAACCAACATCTAGTGCGCATCCATCTGGAGATAAGAACACACCTAGTGATAATAACACTGAAAAGAAGCTAGAAAAATATGGGCACTAACACTATCAGATTATACATGCTTTTGACATACTTTATATCTTTCTAACATGTTAATGGGTGCTTCATGTGCATAATTTATCTTGCAGGAACTATTTACCACCATGGTTGTCTTATGATTTCTTACAATTGCTTTTCATCGTATGCCATTTTTTGCACGATTTTCCCTATGTTTTTCTTGTTCATTGCTTGTATGCTTTTGGCTGCTTCATCTCTTATTATCTTACAACATTATGAGCAATGTCCCATTTTTTCAACCATATTTTTGTGTTCTACATTATCTTCTTTCTTGCTAGCTTACATTATTTTCTATATGCATTTTTGTTTACACTAACAATTATTTTTTAGCCATTGTTTTTGTGTGCCTTAGTTTCTACCAAGAACATTCCCTCATACATACCAATATCAGTTCAACATGGGATCCTATTTTTGGTTGCATCCACTTAGTGACATTGCATCCACCCAAAATGAGGGAGGGCATCTATTGGGTGAATCATTCACCCCATTCAACAATTTATAGTGACATTTCAACACACTTCAACATAGAGTCAGCACATTCTAGAGTCTTAGAAAAGGTTCAGAATCAAACTTGGGTCTTTATTTCAGCACAGACACTAGCACCTAGATATATACTTAGGCTCATAGGTTCTTCTTTCCCTTCCTAGGTGCCTATAACAAGGGGGAAGATACATAGTTTTTCTCATATTAGCATAGTTGTCAACAGTTCATAGAGCAGTTGGTATAGTACATGAAGAGTCATCCAATAATCAATACACAGTTTATCTTCCCTTTCCTTTAGATCAAACTAGATCAAATGGATCAAATTTGAGCAATACAGGATCCCAACATCTGTAAAGGTGTATAAATTTCAGGAAGTAGTCAAAGGATGGAGAATGAAACTAGACCTTTCTCCCTACACTACTTTTGTCATAGTGTGATATTGCCCTAAAAACTCACACTTGGCATGATATCACCCAAAAAAATCGTTCTTCTACAACATCTTCACGATCCTTTCTATTTCTTGCACTCATCACGGATCATGTGCAAATGTTCCTTTTTCTATTTTTCACACTTTTTACATGTATTTCATACATTTGGATTGAAAATTTTCTATAAACACATATTTGACTACTTGTTTGTTCTTCTCTTTTGCAGGTTTTTCCTTATGGGAAGTAGTAGTCACATCAATAACACATCAACAACAGGTAAAAATGTGAAATTTACACATACGATCTCACCCTAGGGTCATCATCATCATTTTTTCTTTTACTTCCTCTTCTCTAGCTTCCACGCTTCACTTTTTATCACTCCACACTTTTTCTTCTCTCTCAGCACGCTCTTTGTCATTGATTTACATGGTTATCAGGTACACATCTCTATTTACTTTATGTTACCAAGCTCTCTCTCAACAACATAAAGTGGAGTCAAATGTAGACACTAATCATGCACTTGGTTACATTTCTAGGTCTTTATCACATGTATCGCATTCATATGTTTCCTAAGTGAGAAAAGTACTAATTGATCACTATATTTGGCTTCTTAGGTTCCTTCCTGATATCCTTCTTGGCCTAACACACCCTACTACCCATTCTGACCCTTGATACTTCACATTTTCTAGCTCTAGACACTAGATCCTAGCCATAATGTCAGCTCCAAAGTGCCCTCATCCCCTCTGGATGCCCTAGACCTCTTCTAATCTTTCTCACTCCTTTTGGGTCCTTTCTAGCTGTTGGGAATCCTTATCTTTTAGGGGTTGGCCTTTTAGTGATCAATTACAAAATTCAAGCAAGGGAATTATATAAATACAATGTTATGGCATCAGATAAAAGGACCAAACACTAAGCATTATCTATCACCACCTTAGGTTGCATTCAAATGCCATTATCAAGAGCATTCAAGTATCCATCTAACATCCACACATAAGGGAAAGTGATTGATACTTTTGCATACACTTCATATGAGGGAGGTTCATTCTTTCATGCACACATCTATTTACATTTCTTACATCTAGCTACTTTATCGCTATCAAGTGTGACACGCACAAGATCCACCTATGAAAAAATTTCACACACATACACATAGAACTACATTGGGTTTGAAATGTAGTGCAACGCTCAGTCATAAGATCACTCATTTGACAATAGAGGACAGTCTAGCCCCTCATTTTCATTATTTATTTTTGGGATTTGATGCTCTTTTGAGGGTTTTGTAATTCACCTATTTATTGCATGTTACTAGTGACATCGGTGATCATTGTGTGATATACTAGTGACAAGCAGTGGACACTGAACATCTTGCAACCCTTTGAAGGAGATTTTATGAGGTTTTGAGTAGTCACAAGCACCATGAGTAGGTTTTTAGTACCTGTAGGTACCCCTAACCCATTTTAGGCACCCTAATCCAAGAAGACCTTGTAGTCACACAATTTTCTAAGGCTTTGTGTGACACTTTCATCCTTTTTTTTACTAGTTCATCACTTTGGCATAGTTAAAATTTAATTTTGAATCAGCTAAGTCATTTTATCTCCTCATTTGCACTTAGTGTTTCAAATCTTAATTTCTTATTTTCTTGGATCGAATCTATATTTCATTTGTCATTCATTTAATACTACATTACAATCATATTTAGGCATTTATAAATTCTATATTTTCTTAATCAATTTCCTAGAAATCCCCCTCGTGCTCATTCAAGAAACAAAAACCTAAGCCTAATACAAAAATACCAATTTTCTCATATCTAATCTACTCATGAGCCTTGTAGACACAAAATCTATGTAATTCAGTACATTCCTAGGTCCTACATGCTTCCTAAGAAATAAAACTAGTGGTTGACAACTTATTTTGGTCTTTTGGTTTCTTTATCTCTTACACTTTACAATTTTTGATCTTGACTAAGTATCCTTTATAGTTATGTTAGCACTTGACTAATCTACCATTTGATGGCCTCAAACACTAGCACCCAGCTAGGATAGAAGTACCCATGCAATCATGTCCCTCCTAAGTGATCTTATTTCTCTCTTTCTTCTTCATAATATTTTGGTTCCCGTTCAATTCTTGGTCACTTTTAGAGCTCAAAATTGCACCCACATTCAGATCATAGATGACCTGAAATTTGATTCCACATGGGATTGTCTCCAAGTCATGGGACTCATAATGAGACAGACCTCTAGAGAATGTTGGATTCATATACTTACCTCTACTACTAAAACTACTCCTAGAAATTGAAATGCAACTATTTAGCTCTACTTTAAATTTCCAAGGGACCAGGGTGAGAAGGAGATGCATAAAATAGAAATCCTAAACTAAAGAGGTGATAACACCAGAAAATAAGGGGATGAACACTTTAGTAAGAGTTAAAAAGGAGGTAAACGATGATGAAGAGGGTCTAAATGAAGACCACAGATTAAAATCACGTATCTAGATCCACTTTTGTGATGCAAAATAGACAAAAAGTTCTAAAACATCACATACAACACAACTGCAAAAGAAAGAGAGACAAGAGAGTGTAATAAAATGATAGATAAGGCAAAACGAGCCATAAAACTTAGATTTTATTTCCTAGAGATCATGCATAGATCATTACAAGGTAGGAAGAAGATGTAAAACATTTATAGAACTAGAATCCAAGACACGTAACCCTTAGAACAATTGTGTAACATTGAATGATGCTTTTGCATTTCCAAAGTATCCAATATTAAGAATGAGAATTGCTCTACAATATATAGAAAATCATGGAAGAGAGTGAGAGAAGAAATTAGAGGAAAATTTGAGTTCCTTTAACCAATCCCAACCACCTTCAATAATTTCACTTAGGGAACAGGGTGCCACTATTTTTATCCATTGTTACATGCCTTCTTCAACTTAGCGTCGATACTACATTTAATACAGGTGGTTGTGTTGCTTGAAACAACCTCTTTTCATGTTGGAGACATTTTACTTCACTTCCGCCACATACAATTATTTAATCCATGAAATTTGATTGGTTTCTTATGGATAAGGCTAATATTCCTTCAAATAATATCAGATTTGCAATGATCAAATCTGATTTATGTCCATTTAGCCATCTGTGGATAACTATTGTTCTCATTCAACATGCGGCTTTCTTGATTTAGACTTGTGCATCTTTTAACATCCGCAAATCATTCCTTTATATCGTAGCACCATGGACTCACGTGGATTTTATCAAATTCTTCCCTTTGCTTTGTAGTGCAACTTAGACCCTGGCGGTATTTTCCCCTTATGTGTGGCATTATGATATCATGTCTTTATCCTGCAGTACACATTCCTTTTCCACGACACACTTAAACTTCTTCGTGATTTTCTTCTTCATCTGTGGTATGCTCAAATCTTCCGCAGTTCTTCAAATTTTCCTCTGAATATCCACTAAGTCTAACACTTGTCAAACTTACTTGAATTTTTCATGGGATGCAAAATTTGGAAACATTTTTGGTGACTCATAGGGGTCATCATCTTGCTAGATAGATGATCAGTAGCCTTAGGAATCCATTGGGCATAGATTCAGCTGATTGATTTAGTTACTCTGCATTTAACTCCTTCACTTGATAACAACTAATCCTTAATGCTTTGGACTTCATTATAAAACAACATCCTCTGAAGACATGAAACCTATGCAATAAGATATCCAAGAAACAAAACATGTGCAAAGCACTTAGGGAAGGAAACCTACACTACCAACAAAGTAATATGCCAAAGGACTTAGAGGAATTGAAATCCTAAGATATTATATACAAGATGCTATGAAAAATATTAATGAGAGGGTTTGAGATGAATCTCATTGACTAGGATTTCTTGAAATGAATTCCCATCAAGATCAAATAACTCAAATGAGTTAGTAGCCTTGCAAGAAGAAAAAATGTATGGTCCACTCCAAATAACATCAAATTTGGAGTGTTTTCCTAGTTTAGCTCTGTCTGAGTTCCATTTTAAGAACAGATCTATGACTTTGAATGTATGTTCCCTAGATTTTCTATCAAAACATTTTTTGGTTGAATTTTGATGTTGTTCCATCCTGACCATGGCAGTATTTCTATTTTTCTCTAGTTGCACCAATTCTTCCATTCTGAATTATCTTTGATCCATGCCTTTAAATTATAGTTGTTGTACTAATTCAAGTGAAGGAAACTCAAGTGACAAAGGAATTATAGCTTTTTTACATATACCAGTTTATAGGGAGAAGTTCCAATTGCCTTCTTCATTGTTATCATGTCCTTCTAAAGAGCATTTTTCACTTTTGTATGCCATTTCCTTTTATTCACATCCATGGTTCTCTTCATTATTCTTATTATAATTTTTTAGTAGATTCTACCAATCCATTGCCTTAGGGGTAATAACTGGAGGAAGTCTTGAGATAAACCCCAAGTTAGAGAGCCCAATCAAATATTTTTGATCCCAAGAAAGCTTTAGTATTATCATAAATAATGGTTTGGGGTACACCAAACCTTGTAACAATTTCTTCAAGAAATTCCAAGATGGATGATTCAATAGTGTCCTTTAATGGTGTGGATTCATTCCATCTTGTGAAATAATCTATCACTATGAGACCCATTTGTGACCCACACTAGATGGAGGATTGATCATCCCAGTGAAGTCAAGGCCCCATTGTGCAAATGGTTGATCTGCCTAAATAGGATAAAGATGCAAGGCCACCAATCTTTTCTTTCCAATGAAAAGTGCACATTCTTTACACTTCCTCCCCCATTTGTGAACATCCACAAAAAATGCAGGTCAAAAAACCCTACTTTTATGATTTTCATGGTTGTAGCTCTAGCAGATAAATTCCCACATAAGAAACCATCATGGAACTTGGTTAAAAAAATTTCACGTTTTTCACTTTCAATACATATGAGCAACATGCCATCAATGTTCCTTGTAACTAGTACACCATCCACCAACACATATGGAAAATACTACAACCTTAAATGCTACCTCTTTTATTTGCTAAGACTAGAAGGATATATACTAGAGGATAGGAATGTTGTCATTATCTTCATCCAGCTATCCACAACTATGTATTCATTATTCTCAAGTTCAATGTGGATCTCCTCTTCTAGGACTAAAGTAGTCTCTAGGTCATTCTGCACATCTTCAACCAATTTTCTAGAGAGAGCATAGCCTCTTACCAATTTTTTGGCCTTAATGGTCACATCATATTCCATGATTTTAGTTACCCATCCAGCTCATTTCTCACTAATCTTTTTTCCCAAAATGAAACCTTTGACCCTGGGATGCAATACCAGAACATTTATGTAGATATATATAATCATGCTTTTGAATTTATTTAAGGTGTGTATGATGGAAAACACTTTCTTCTCAATATGGTTGTATTTAAGCTCATAATCCTTCAATTTTTAGCTAAAAAAGGCTACTGGTTTCTCCAAATCTTGATCATTTGGTTGGGTTAAAATTGTGGTGATGTAAGAATCAGTTCCATATGCATATAAGATAAAATATTTGGAGTAATATGGATTAATCAACGTAGGAGCCTAGGCTATTTCTTGTTTGATCCTTTCAAATTTTTCCTTCCCCTCCGTAGTCCATTTGAAAGTTGAATCTTTTTTGAGCATAAGTCTGAGTGGCTTTACCAGACCCATGAAGCCAAGTATAAAGTTCCTAACAAAGTTACCATTTCTAAGGAATGACTATAAATCTTTCTTGTGAGCTAGCAAGGAAAGAGAAAGGATGGCAGAGACTCTTTCTAGATCAATGATAATGCCCTCTTTAGAAACGTGCCCTAAAAGCTTACCTCCAAGGACTGAAAAAATTACATTTCTTAGGGTTAAGAGATACCCCAAACTCCTTGAATATTTCAAGTACCTTCTAAAGATGACTAATATGATATTTGTTATGCTTTGAGAAAATAGTGATATCATCAAGATACAAGAGGATAAACTGATTAATATATCCTTTGAAAGAAATATACATTGCTCTTTGGAAGGTGGCACTAACATTTGATAAACCAAAAGACATTTTTTAATATGTATATGTTCCCCATTTGGTGGTGAATGTAATCTTGTGTTGATCCTCTTCTTTCACTTTTATCTAGTTCAAGCCTGAATATCCATAAAGTGTTGAAAACCTTTCATCTCTAGCCACTATTTACAGAATATTCTCCATTGAAGGAAATGGATAGTGATCCTTGAGAGAAGCCTTTTTTAGGTCCCTAAATTCTATGCAAAGCCTGATTTCACCATTATTCTTTCTGACTGGAACTAAGTTTGCCATCCAAGTGGAGTACTTAATGGGAAAAATAATCTTCGCCTTGATGAGTTTAGTCAATTATTTTCTCATTAAGGGCTCTATCTTTTGGTTTACCAGCCTTTGTTTTTACCTAACTAGTTTGATATCGAGATCAAGATCAATAGAATGTTTGGCTACAATTGGATTGAACTCTTTTAAATCTTTGTAGCCCCATGAGAACATATCACTGAATTTTTGACATAAGGCAACAAAAATTTTCTTTTCATGTTCATTACATACCTTTCCAAACAAAATATTTTTTCCTGGGGAAATTGCAACAAGCTCACAGTCTTCATGTTATTATGTCATGCTCTTTTTCGTACCTTTGAACTCATCATTTGGACTAAAAAATTGTTCTAGAGTGAGCAATCCTTTTGGAAATTTATTGGTTTTGAGTTGAATAACCTTATCACCATAGATGTACTGCAAATCAGACTACATTTTTGAAGAAAATTCAGCTCCATTATGTATGAATTGGAAAATTTGTTCATCACTATCAAATACTTGTCATTTTTTGCATTATCAGGTATGGATTGCCTAGAAACCATCTTTATGTGTTGTGTCTTGCCTTTAACCAGGTCTTCTGCAGGTGAAAAGTGAGATTTGAGAGAGCCACCATTTGATATGCCTCCTTGTTAAGATTTTGTGGTATGACCTATAGGTTGAGAGCATTAAACATCTCCAGCAAGTCCCAAAATATATATTTATAGGCCTTCAATATATTTTTCTTTTTAGCATATCTATTATAGACTAGATTGATGACTAACTCAATATCTCCAAAGATTTACAACTTCTTGATCTTTCTCTTTTCTGCAATCAATAGGCCATGCACCAATGCCTCATATTATACCACATTATTGGAAAATGACAACTTCAATATGTGGATGAAGAATAATTTCTCTTCCTTTGGAGAAACAAGCACAACACCCACCCCAACTCCATTTCTGCTTATAGAGACATCAAAATACATCTTCTATAAGCTATAGGTTGGCTCCTTATCTTCCTTGAATGTCGTTGGCATAACATATTCTTCTTGATGGGAATAATAGGTTGTAAGACCGGTTTCGTAATATTTAAGATCTTTAGATTTTGGATCAAATTTTTGATCTCTTTCAACCCATTCATCAAACAACAAATTAGGCATGAGAGGAGGAGCAGGTTGTTCTTCTAGAGTTGAAACTTAACTATGTTCTACTTGTATTAAACAATTTGATTGGATAGGGGAAGGTTCATATGACTCTATGTGATAGGAAAATATAACCTCAACTTGGATTGTGAATCTTGTGCCATATCTGGTCCTTAAAAGCATGTGATTCCGATATGAAGATAGATAACCCCCTACCTTAGCAGTAAAATCTCTAGACAAGAAGATTTCAAATAGGGGTGGAAATTCTATAACTGATATATCATGGGTTATTATGAGACTTGGGAAAGCATATAGGGTTAACTCTAAATATTTAATCACTCATAACACATCCATTATTGACCCATCAAGTTGTAAAACCCCCTAAACACGGGACTTTATTTGAGACCTAGGATATCGACAATTTTCTTTGGAATTACATAAGTACAAGCCCTAAAATCAATCATATAGTTATGAATTAGATATCTACCCACAATTATTGACATGTAAAAGCATGGGGTTTTAGCAATCTTACCTACTTGGTCCTCTTTTTATTGGAAGACATGAATCATGACACGAGCCTTTTACATTATTGGATATTCATGAGGTAGTTTCTTGAGGGCTTCACACATAATATCTCACTGAGATGGAATGGAAAGTGCATCCCACATTGAGAGGTTGACATTATTCTTCTTCATCTTCTCAACTATGTAGAATGAGAGACCCGCAGTCTTCAGTATTTATGGCATGCTACTTTCTTTCCTTTGTTGCGGCATTGTTTGGTCACACAACTTTGGTGAAACAACAACCTTCTTTTTCATGGCAATTTTATCAAGCACCACAAGATGCTTTGACACATTTTCTACTTCATTCTTCCATTTTTTGTGTCCTTTTTTTCCTTCTTCAATCCATGGATTTTTCTTAGTCCCTCTAATGTCTTTTCCTTTATCCACGGTATTGTTATGATCCACGTGAGCTGCAAACTAGGCTTATAGAATTCTTTCCTTGTTTTGTGTGTTGTCAGCAACACTCATCTAAGGTCTACCAGGGCCACTAACTATCTAATTGACTACACATATGTCCTTAACTCCAAAAATCATGAGTTTGGCATTTGCAAAAGCTTGTTATCCTTCATTCTTAGTATTTAGTACTTTTAAAAGTGGTTCTTGTTGACTGGAAGAACCTTTGATCGTTTAGGATTGTAGATGGATTTCCCTTTCATAAACAAGTTGGTTATGAGGTAGATTACAAGGAAAACATCACTCTCTTTATTTCATCATATTGTTTTGTATTGGAACTAAAAATTGGCTAGAACTAGGGGTAGGAAGTGCTTGTGGAGGATAAATTATTGGCAATAGAAGAGGATCACTTCAAATTTTCCATCTATTATTTTATTTTTTTATGCATATATTTGATTATATTGTTGGTTTCTATATGGATGGTATCCATGATTTGAATATTTCCCTTGATTTTGATAGCTTCTATATGACTGGGATTACTATTTTTCTAGGGATATAACTTTGTTTCTCAAGTTTCTAATCAGATATTTCATTTTCTCATGTTCATTTTGTTGTGTGGGGGTTTGTGATGTGGAAGCAATGTATTGTGGGTTTGGTTGGGGAATATGAGCAATCAAGGGTTGCGCGACTTGTGAAAATTCAAGGGATAATGGCATAGGTGGCCTAGGACGTAATTTTTTAGCTTGAATTAAACAATTTTCAGCCCTAATGGCCAATTCATAAGTTGTTGGTAGAGTTACACCTCCCATTAATTGCACCATAATGTATATATCAGAGTTAAGGGATTTCAAAAAATAAAGAAATGTACCTTCAATTATATGCCTAAAAAGAACTGGAATTATGTCCCAGGTTCTCTAGAATCTGAAGTTGAAATATGCCATTTGTTCGTTAGGTACTCTCTTGATTGTGGTCAACTGCTCCAAAAGAGACAAGTTATCAGTTCTTTCCCCAAATTGATTATACAAGGTTGTGCAAAAATCATTCCAATTCCTGATTGAGCCTGTGTTTAAGCTCTTAAACTATTGTAGGACCTTTCCTTTAAGGGATGAAGCCAGGAGTTTAATTACCACGTCTATTTCAACAATTTCATGAAAAGCACAACATTTGCAATGTTCTGAATGTGATCAACTAGAGTAATGTGATTTTCTCTAGTGAAATATGGAATATTCTTCAACACCGCAACATGAATAGTATTTTGGGCATTCAAGGAAAGTGTGTTACTACCTGTGAAATTTACAAATGGATTTTTAGGTGATAGCTATTGATGAGCCATTATAATAGGTCTGAGAACTCTTGTTCATTGTAAGAAGGGTCTACCAGGAGGAGGTGTAGAGAGAGTTATTTTTGGAGGAGAGAGAGATATCTGAATCTACCTTCATCTTCTATGTTGGCCTGGAGATAGCTGCAAATACTCAAATATACCTTCTTCCCATGTTCTAGATCAAGTAGATATCCTTCTTATGAATCAGGCACACTTGAACTATAGAAACCAGTAGATTTATTGCTAGGAGTCATCAAATGTGTTATGAAAGAACCTCTGAAAGGTTTAAATTTTATCAAACACACATTAGAACTTGATAAATCTAGAAATATATGACTTCTGGTCCCACTGGGCGTGCCAAAACTGTTGGAGCTCAAAATTACACCTGCATTCAGATCATAGATGACCTGAAATTTGAGTCAACATGGGATTGTCTCCAAGTTATGGGACTCAAATTGAGATAGTCCTCCAAATAAGGACAACTTTCTCTACTTAACTCTACTACTAAAACAAATCCTAGAAATTAAAATGTAACTATATACCTCTACTCTAACTTTTCAAGGGACTAGGGTGAGAAGGAGATACATATGACATAAATCCTAATCTACAGAGGTGATAACACTAGAAAATAAGGGGATGAAAACTTTAGCAAGAGTTAAAATGGAGGTAAACAATGATGAAGAGGGTCGAAATGAAGAGCATAGATTAAAAATACTTCCTAAGATCCCCTTTCGTGATGCACAATAGACACAAAGTTCTAAAATAGCACATACAACACACCTGCAAAAGAATGATATGTAAGAGAGTGCAATAAAATGATATCTAAGGTAGAATGAGCCACAAAACTAAGATTTTATTTCCTGGAGATCATGCAAAAATCATTACAAGGTAGGAAAAATATGTGAAACATTTAAAAAAATTGAATCCAAGGCACACAACCCTTAGAACACTTGTACAACATAGAATGATGCCTTCACATTTCTAAAGTATCCAACATTAAGAATGATCGTTACTCTACAATATATAGAAAATCCTGGAAGAGAGTGCAAGAAGAAATTAGAGGAAAATTTGAGTTCCTTTAACCAATCCCAACTACCTTCATTAATTTATCTTAAGGAACAAGGTGCTACTATATTTATCCATTATTACACGGCTTCTTCAACTAAGTGCTCATACCACAGTTAATACAGGTGGTTGTGTTCCCTAAAACAACCTCTTTGTGTGTTAGAGACATTTTCCTTCACTTCCGCCACCTACCATTATTTAATCCATGAAATAGTATTTCTTTCATATGGAGAAGGATAATATTCCTTCCAATAATATCAAATTTGTAATGATCAAATCAGATTTATGTCCATTTATCCATCTACGGATAACTATTGTTCTCCTCCAGCACGCGTATTTCTTGATTTAGCCTTGCACATATTTTGAAATCCGTAGATCATTCCTTTATATTGCGGCACCATGGACTCCCACAAATTTTATCAAATTCTTCCCTTTTCTCTATGGTATGACTTAGACCCCAGCGGTATTTTTCCCTTGTCTACGAAATTATGAGATCATGTCTTTATCTTGCATAACACATTCCTTTGCCACATCAAACTTAAACTTCTTTGAGGTTTTGCTTCTTAATATGTGGTATGCTCAAAGCTTCTACGGCTCTTCAAATTTTCCTTTGAATATACACCAAGTCTAACACTTTTCAAATTTTCTTGAATTTTGCAAGGGATGTAAAATTGGGCAACAGCCACCTTTTAATACTTTGGGTTAGCCTTTAAGTTATCAATTATGAAATTCAGACAAGGGAATCATATATATACTTAGTTACTTCTTTCAAATAAGGGTCCAAACACTATAATAATTATCTATCACCACCTAATCTTGTAAAAAGGCACAAGGGAACTAAAAAGCACATATCTAGCACATTCATACAAGGTTTGAGGGATGCATTGGTCTGCATACACTACATAAGATGGGAGTTTATTCTATTACATTACACACATTTTTCATATTCAGGACAATATAGATATATCCCGCTATCATTGTGTAACATGCACAATGGAAACATAGGGTACAAGACATGCACACATACACACGGAGAACTACATGGAGTTTGAGATGTAGTGTAGCACTCAGTTGTAAGTTCACTCTTCGGGTAACCATTAAGGTCAGTCTGACTCCCCATTCTACATATTTTTTATTAGATTTGATGTGGTTTGTGGGCATGTGCAGGTGGTCATTTTTTTTGCAAGTTACATGTATAGTTGATGATGTAATAGCAAAACCAAAGAAACAAAGAGAAACTAACAGCAAAGGTTTTCTGACACATAAAAGATCAGAACCTGAGCATTTTAGTAGAGATAGGAACCCAAATCAATCGTTAGCAATTGGAGCGCTCTTGCACTTCTATAGATTCTTCTTCCAAGTACATTCTTGGGGTTTTAAACCCTCATCAAACCTTTGTGACATTGTTTTCATCATGTTCTAGTAGATAAATAGTAAAATAACTCTTAGGTTGGACAAGATCAGCTAATTCATCATACCTCTCTCATTTTCTTAGGGTTTTACATCCTTGAATTCTTAGTGATTGCATATTGTTGTACTTAACCATCTGAATATATTTTATTATATTAATTTACTTGGAAATAATATTTAATTCAAATTATATTAAACCATTTGGTGAACCCCAACTCATGATCAACCATTCAAATCCTTATTGTTCCTATTCTATCAGATTTTTCTTTCCCTAACCCCAAATCCTAGTTGCATCAGGGTTTATATTTCCATCTATTATTTATCATACATCTGATATGCATAGTTCTTACTATGGTTTCATCATTGGTCATATCCTCTAGGTCACTTTCTAGGGCTCTTATTTCACAAATTACCTTTTCTTTCATAGCATGACCCCTACATTTCCTCAGTCTCCATGTATCAAGTATTTCAAAAGCACCCAGTTTGTAAATATGCTCTCACAAAAGTTGTGCAAACAATGTACCTCCATCACGCTATACCACCTTCACCAGTAAGTTAAATTTTCAATCATATCTCTCAGCTTCTTATTAGTCCTTATAACACAACCAATCCATCCATCTTTGAGGCAATTCAATATTTACACCTTTTTTTCAAGATACATTTCAAGCTATGAAACCAAGATTACATCCCTCACAGATGAAATCCAACATCTCAGGGATGCTTCTCATTCCCATGCTAGTTATTATTCTACACGTCATCCTGATCCCATGGATACTACATGTTCTCATACAAGAAAATCTAAGGTCTTACCACAACAATTACCTCTCAAGTTTGATCAAAATGCTAGTAAAAATGATATTCTCTCTGAGCTCATCAATCACCAGTTAATCATCTTTCCACCTACTCGTTACTACAATCCTTATCAACTTAAAAAATAAAAATTTCACCCATTTTGTAATTATTTTAGAATTAATTGACATTGTGATAATGATTTATATGCTTTAAATTAAAGAATTGGGAAACTTTAACATTAAGGATTTTTTTCATTTGTTACACAACATTTTTCTACATGCTCATATCTAATTACCAAACCCCAACGTCTTCCCAAATATTATCCTTCAATGTCTAGAAAGCATCAGGAAATATTCACTCTTGTTCCTTCTCTAGTAATGTAAGAGTTACTAGAAGCCCCATTTAAGGCCAAACCATTAAAGGAATAATAACAAATTACCTCACCACAAGTTGAGATCCCTCACCAACCTCCTAAAATTAAATTTAAAATTCCTCCTTTCAATCTAGATAATTCCTATGATGATGATTGGGACCTGAACAAACCTTACGATGTTGATGCACCATTTGATATGTCAGATGAGAATTGCACACATTATATTTCAATCCTAGAAATGTTGTTGACTTTGATCCTGATGTTGGCCATATCCTTGATTCTACCTACAATTGTGATGACCATAAATTTTCTCATGACGCATTTCAAAATCTTCCACCATGGCATGGTCTCTTTTCCATCATTGGATATATATCCATCACTCACACACTTAGGAGGGCATCAAAATTCCCCCCTATATTCACACATTATAATCAGCAATTTCTTATCCATATTACTCACATACACACACATACCTTACTTTTTCTTTGCACTTCATGTCAATATTTCTAGCAACAATTTCTCTTAACTACACTATGAGCACACCTTACCACATCTATCTATGATTATGGCTTCCCTTTCCACTCCTATTCCAATCCGTACATGATTTTCTCCTCTTCCTTACTTATGGATCCTTTTATTCATGATACACATACTACTTTATATATATTGTGTACATTCTTTCATTCACTATACATACTCTAAATATTCTTATTCATAATGATCACATCTATTTGCCAACAGCTCTTCATATACACACTTAGGGTCCATCATACTTACCCCCTCCTCACTTTCTTCATATACCATTACTGCTTCCTATCTATATAACACAATGTTGCTACTACATACTCTACCTTACTACCGTATGACACACTCTTGTTTTATGGTTCATACTTGAGTGTTAAGGGCGCAATTCCTAAATGAACCTCGCATCACACACATCCATTTGGGGGAAAAATTTATCCCCTTATCTTCATACCTTTCATAACATAGCACACCATCACTTTCACACAACATCTTCACATCTTGGTTGTTTTTACTCTTGTTAGCTTATACTACTTACAAGTTGCACTTTGTTTCCTATGCTAGTTGGATACTTAGTATGTCAATATATTTTTCTATAAAAACATATGAATTCACATGGTATTTTGAGGTGAATGCATGACCTTTATAGATTCTTACATGATACATGATGCTCAACACTGTTCTTTACCAGCCTCACCAAGTCTCCTAGAGGCATCTACCTTTTCTACTCTCATACTACACACTCACAGGTCCTATTGTTACAATATTTACCACTTATTTTCACTATCACTTACTTTTTGTTTATTTATACATGCTTTGACATAATATTTATATTTCTAGCATGTTAATGGGTGCTTCATGTGTAAAATTTTCCTTGCAGGATACTAAAAAACATGGTTATATGTTACTTCATGTTTGTTATTATTTGTCATTGTTTGCAAGTTATGCCCTATGTGTTGCTTTATCATTTTTTGCTTAAGTATTATTCAGTCCTGAGTGTCTTATGACATTATGAGTGATGTCCCATGTATTAAAACTACTTTTTGTGGTCCCTCTTGTCTTCACAGTTTCTTGTTACATTGTATTCTATTACATGCTAGCTCTTTACACTAACACTCTTTTTGTAGTCTATCTTATAAACATGTTCCTTGGTTTCTACCATGCACATCTCCTACCCCTTATAGGTATCCAATATATGATATACATATCAATTTTAGGTCCTCTCATTTGGTCTAACTTCTCCTACATCATTCACATTCACCCCAAACAATGGGGGACAACTATTACGTGAACAAATCACCCTTCCAACAACACAAAGCTCTAGAACAAAATAACATAGTACATAATTGGTAAGGGCACATAGCTATAGAGTGGTCCATAATTAGACTTGGATGACAAACACATAGAAAATACTAGCACTCTGTATTAGATATGAATGGTGGGAACTTGTGTCCCATATGGATGCTACTGTCCTGGGGGAAAAATCTAATAGTTTCTCAATTCAACACAATATCCAGTAGTTTACAGTATGGATCTATACTATCATAAAATTGGATTTGGTTACAAAATTCAGTCATTTAGCTACAATTCAGCTACAACTCAGTTAAAAAAATTTATAGTTTAGTTAAAATTTGGCTATAACCTAGTTACAATTTGGTTACAAATCAGGATGTTCCAATCTGTAGTGGCACTTATCATCTGAGAAGCATCGTAGATGGAGAGAAAAATAGGCCTCTCTCCCCAAATTTATTCTCTTAGCATGAGATCACCCAAAAGCATCAGTCTTTTCATAAGATCACCCAAAAACCTCACCCTTTTCTATAGAATGCTCAAATCCATGGCTCGATGCTTTCTCGGTTAGGAATTGATCACTTTCAACCCCATCTGGTAACATCTCCAAGAAAAACAAGACAATTTTATATCATATACTCTCTCATACATGAGGTGCACTCTTTCCTTAGCTACTACTTTTACATACTTATACATATGTTACTCTGATCTTTCACATACAGGACATTGACTTATCTTTTTCTCTTCTTTTACATTTTCATCCTTACAAACAACAAGAATTGGCTCACATCAACAAGCACAAGCTCCTACAACACATTGTTATGTATATAATTCACCCCTAGGATATACCTCCATATCCTAATTATCACACTTCACATTGTGATCACTTCATACTTCACATGGCTACTTGTCCACTCGGCACACTATTGGCCACACTCTTCTCCAGTTTAGAAGGTACGAATCTTCTATCTACTTTATGCTATCAAGTATTCACTCAACAACATAAAGTGGGTGAAAATTTAGACACTAAATAAATACACTTGGGTACATTCCTTGGTCTTAAATCATATTAATTTATGCATGATTCCTAAGAAATAAAAATAGTGGTTGACAATGCATTTTTCCCTTTTGGTTGCTTTATCTCTTACACTTAACTATTTCTGAGCTTGATGGAGCATCCTTTTAGCTTTACACATTTTACAATTCTTGTAGCACTTGACTGATTTACCTTTTGTTGGCATCATAAAATATCACCTAGTTAAGATAGAAGTGCCTAGGCACTCCTATCCCTCCTGGGTGCTCATGTCTCTTTCTTCCTTATTCTTACTCTTTTGGGTCCCTTTCATTTTTTGGTCACCAGTTAATACTTCGGGTCAGCCTTTCAGTTGTCAATTACAAAATTCAAACAAGGGAATTATATATACTTAGTTACTTCTTTCAAATAAGGGACCAAATACTATAAGCATTATCTATCACCACCTAAGCTTTCAAAAAGGCAAAATTGGTGCCCATAATTATTACGACACATTTAGGCACCAATTGACTAGTTTTGATCCCAATTTTTATTAGTTCCTTACTAGATTTGTGATTTTAACTTTGTGTTTCATCTTGTTCATCTATGTTATATCAGCCTTCCAATATTTAAATCCTTTTCCAGACCATTCCTGGTTTAAACTATGAAAGAAGTGGCAAATGATGTTTTCAGGTTATTGTCGGGACATTTTGTCATTGTTGTGGGATTAACATGTTTTATGTAGATAAAATTTTGTCCTCAAAGTATGTGAAATATAATTATTGAAGGAGCTCCGGTGTCGTAAGAAAAATGTATGTCACACTTTGCATCCTTTACATGTTCATGTGGAATGAAAATTTGTGTTCTAGAACATGAGTTTTAATTTTGAAAAATTATATGTGGCGGGAAGTCAGGAACAAGGTAGGTGAAGGTAAGTTACATCACGCATCTGTATGTTTTGGTACAAAGTCAATATTTCACTCAAGATCCCAAAAAGTTACACCGGGTCAATCAAACATGTGGCATGTTGATGGGACTCGGAAATAAAATTGTTTATGTATGGCCCTTTATTTTTTGGGAACTTTTTCACAAGCTTAGTTTTCAAGACTTGATACTAAATAAAACTTGGCATCATTTCGAGTGTTTTGGTGTTTATATCATTATAGAGAAATTTTTTGTGTGCCATAACAGGTCCCAAAACTAGTTAAGCATTTAGTGATGAATTTTATCTCGGGATGAGCTGAATTTAGTAATGGTGAATGTAGTTAAGGGTATTTTTGGGGAGTTATTTGCATGAATTTATTTCATATTAAAATTGTGTATGAGCTTGGATTGAGTTGTTATTTTGAATAAATGTTGAACCAAAATGATTCATAGAGTATACAAAGAAAAAAAATAAACTAGAACAATGAGTTTGCAAAAAAAATGGGGTTCTATAAGGGTGGCCCTTCCCTTGGTAACATATACAAAAAATAGGAGTATACATATAAAAGGAAGGATAGTTTCCTATATTTAGAAGATCTCCATAGGAAAATTGGAGATGATCCAAAGGTTTCTCCCTATGGATTTCAAATTCTCCACACCATGTTACACTGAATACAAACTGGATGTCACTAGCTAAGCCCCTCAATATACCTCTTGCCATGAGTTCTTTTACATTGACCCACAAACCATTAAGGATTTAGTTGAGCTCCATATTATTCATGAGTAAGTTCACACACTCAGAAATATTTAGACATCCTCTCATATAGGTATTTTTACCCTATATTTTGGTGATTGACTTATGGGGACCCATATGAGTTCACCAGTTGGGTCGATTCAAGAAATCCTCTATTTCTTTGGGATAGGGGTCCTTGTTTTTCACCTCCTTAACTTTGAATTATGTCATGGTTGCTTCTAGTGTTGAAATACTTTCTTTGGCTTTAGTCATCCACCAACTAAGGGATGGTTTCAACCCTTGGGTTGTGTCTATTGATGTGCAATGGGGGAGTTTTGTATCTAAGAGGGAAGGAGTACAATATGTTTTGGCCAGGTATAGCTTCCCGTCCTGGAGTTTGTGGTGGTATAAGGACTATAGTGATTTTAATTTTTCTTTTTTAGGTGGTTCTAAGGGTGAAGGAGGTGGAAGTTCGGAACTTGGAAAATGGGGAAGGAGATGTATATCTCTGCAAGCTTATTCATGAAGGATATCAACAATGCATTTTGAGACGATTCCTCTGGAGGATGACCCCAGGTGTCTGGTACTCCAAAAACCATCTTGATGAAAAAAATTTCACGGCCAATCAAATTGAATAACTGTTTTAAATCTACAGGTTTCAATACTGAAGGTTCTATTCTCATAATGGATGAATCCATGATAAAATAAGGATTTGCTAATAAATTTCTTGGGGGCTTATGAAATATTCTTAACATATTGCAACCTGAAGATACAGTGAGATGATTTTAAATAAGAAATTTTTTCTAAAGTGATTTTTGTGAGCCATTGATTCACATTTAATTTATATATCTATCCTGAATCAATTGGCATAAATTAAGGAAAATCATTCATGGAAAAACATATCCCCTTAGTGGTAATTAATAATTTATGCGCTCAAAGGTTCTAGTCTGTTAATTGCATTTTATTTTTCCCCTTCATAATATACCATCAAGTGGAAAATCAAATCAGAAAAATTATGACATTTAACAAGTCTCCCTAGATCGTGTTAGCACAATGGTGACAAGGTATAAAGGGAAAAAAATTGAAGGTCGTCTAGGAGGAATATTCTCTATATTCCTTGGAAAATCTGAATAATGGTCCAACATGGAAGAATGGGTGATTATGTGGGATATTATAAGAGGCCCCCTTTGTGGATAACATTGTATGAAAGGATATTTGAATAAAGAAAGGAGGAGTTTTTCTGAGAGAATAAGAGCTCTTCGAGGATCTCTTTGAAGACCAGATGGGTGCCTTTGTTGTGGTAAATTTTAATTTTGTGTAAGCTCTTTTAGACTATTTATTACTTTTGAGGTTGGAGTTGTACAACCATTAGAAGGACTTGAGAGAATTTGTATATGTATCCCTTATCTTTCCCTGTAAGTGAATATGTTCAAGAAATTCGACACTCTTATTTTTGTCATGTTCTCTTATTGTTTGATCTAGATATTGGGTGATGCATGTTTTTCTTGTAAATATTGTATGGGTTATGACTAAGAACTTACATGATATCATTTGTTTAGTGCTTAAGTGGTTTGGGTGGTGAAAATAACAGTTTCTTTTAGTGGGTACTATTGGGCATTATTCTTTGATTCTGTAAAATTCCTTCCAACTAACCATGATGGATGAATGCTTATTTCTCTTAGGGGTCCCTTGTTTTTTTACTACATAACATAATTCATACATGTGGCTCTAGTCTTAAGGGCCTGAGCGGGTTCTCTTAGGGTTGTTGTGTTGTTTTTTATTCCTTGGAGGTTCCTTGTGACAAATGACTCTAGGAAAGTTGTTTTTATCTTATATCCATATCAAGAGATTATAGAGGTGTCATGATAAGGTGGATGACATAGTTTTTAATCCCTTTACATTTCATTATCCTTCAACCCTCCTTCTTTACATACCCATCACCATTTTATATTTCTCAAATATTATCATGTATGCCCTATATGTACTATAGATCTCATCAACATGGCATACTCTATATGAGATTTATTGGTAAGATGCACAAGATGTGCATACCTCAGGTGCTCCTGCCTTGAAATTCACTGTGAAAAGTCTCAAGCATTAATATACATAAAATCATATACAAATTCTTTAGGATTGATTTTTGAGATTAGATAAGATTTTTCTTTATCATCTTGCATCAAAGCTCACAAGTGTCTGAAATGTTTTGTGACGGAACTTTCGAGTGAACATTATATTTACTGGTTGTACTTGGCCTCCTCTTTTCCTTCTCAATCGAGTTCAGAGTTCAAGAAACACACACCTGACCCCCTTTCTCTCAGAATGCACCTCGGGTCCTCTAACCTTGGCTTAGGTAGAGCCTAAAGTAGCAGGCAAAAGGCCACACCCTCTATCAAGTGCCTCCCTTTCACTCCCACTAAGGCTTAGTCAGGTGAGCACGAGAATACCCCACCCCCAGCTACAAGATGAAAAACCAAGAGAGTCTCTCCCCTTTTTCCTCTCTCTTTCATGCATTATTTTCCTTCTCCCATAGGGGTATTAGATTGGGAGCCAATAGGTTACATTTGTCTACATACACTACATAGGAGGGGAGTTTATTCTATTCCATCGCACATATTTTTCATATTCAGGATAATTTAGATCTATTCCACTATCATCATGTAACTTACACAAGGGAAACCTAGGGCACGAGACATAGACACACACACACACACACACATGTAGAACTACATGGAGTCTGAGATGTAGTGCAGTGCTCGGTCATAATTTCAATCTTTGGGTGACCTTCGAGGTCATTCCAACTCCCCATTCTATATATTTTTATTATATTTTATGTGGTTTGTGGGTATGTGTAGGTATTCATTTGTTTTACAGATTATAGGTGTGATCAGTGATCTAACAACATAACTAGAGAAACAAATAATAACTAACAATGAAGGTCTTCTAACCTATAAAATATCATAACCTAAGCATTTTAGTATAAATAGACACCCAAATCATTCGTTAGGACCTAGGTCATTCCTTCCCTTCTACAGGAGCTTCTGACCTATACATTCGTGGGGTTCTAAACCCTCATCAAACCTTTGTGATGTTGTTTCCAGCATATTCAACTAGATACATAGTAAAATCACTGTCGGGTTGCAGAGGATCATCTCAATCATCATACCTCTCGTTTTTTTTATGGTTTTACATCCTTGAACTCTTAGTTCTTGCATATTTTTGTAATTAACCATCTGACTATCATTTATTATAATAAGTTACTTGAAAATAATATTTAATTAAAATTAGATTAAATCAAGCCCCATCCACTACCATTGGATTTATTTTCATCGTTTCTGAATCCCTGTTGATTTGACTATGCTCGTGCATGAAATGGTTACTAGAAATCCAAAACCTCAAGAATAAAAAAGACATACGTGATAAACGATTTATAAATATGCTAAAATTATGATATATATATATATATATAGAATTTTTGTTTTTCCAACACCATTTTGAGAAATATTGTATAACATTGGTGATAAAGGTGTAGGTAGATTATTCACCCCTGCACAAATGGTAAGTAATTTTGTCTTTTCATTTCAAAACATTTTGTTGATTTTATCTTACTACTACACTTAATTCCCATCCTTCTTTAGTAGGTGGCAAGTAGGATCTTCTAGCATCATTTCAACACACAGGTGGAGAAGGTAAGTTTTTAACCCTCCCATTTTGGGAAGCACCATTCTTGTAAATCATGTTTTATCATATCCATGGCTAAAGCGCTCTTCGGAGGGGTAATATGTATGTACCAAAAAATTACATGATGCAACATTAAAATGTGACACATCTCTAATGATGATATAAACCTCTTACAAGGTAAAAATGAGATCCAAATCCCTCCCTCTCTCCTTTATATCCCTTTTGACTCAAATCAACCCTTTTTCTATCCCTAGACTTCAATTTTTCCTGTAAGATCGATTTTATGCTTTTAGTATTATTTTTGAGTGGCGGTTTCACAATTGCACCAACTATTGTACTATAATCACTTGTCAAAGATTGGTGGTTGCAAAACTGCCCCTAAGGTAACAATGGAAGTCCTATCACCATCCAGCATGAAATTCAAACACACATTTTTGAATGTGTGTTTTGATTTCGGGAATGATTTTCTCCCTTGTTACTCAACCAAATTGTCTATTTTTGGGCTTGTAAGATTTGTATTGAATTCCTCTTCTTCATTTACTAAATTTAGAAGGTTGATTCCTTCTCCTCAAGATTATTTTTCACTTCTTGTTTGACACTTGTAGATTGAATTATTCTTTCTCAGCATTCAATAAAAATAAAAAATTTACCTGAATGATGGGTTGGATATTTTTGCATTCTTGGTGAAGTGTTATGTTGTTGAAATATGAAGAGAGACTACATAGATAAACCAATGGTTTTATTATTTTTTTATCTTCTTCTCACAGTCATTAATTTATTTTCACCAAGCCATCCACATCATATTTCTTGTTTTGTTTGTTACTAGTCAACATTCTCACATCCCAGAATCAACTGGAAAAAATATTTGGAAAAGGGCATAAATTTGAGGAGACAACAAGTGCATTTCATATCTAGGAATCTATCATAGAACAATAGTAACCAGGTTAGGTATGTACTTAAATTATTCAAAGTTTTATATAGTTTTATTTATTTTCATTAGAATAAGTTGTGTATTTAGATTATTAGAAATTGAAGATTCCATCACTTCATGCATGCATTCCTTATTTAATATTTATGTCAAATCATTTCTCATATAGATATTCCCTTGATAACTTATTCCCATCTTATCCCTGTGCATCTTCTCGAGAAATTAGTTGGAGAAAGAATTGAATAAATCCCTGCACTTATTTAATTATTTTTTCTTCTGATTAGATTATATTTACTTCTATCGAGGAATGTTCATAGGAAAAGAGGAAATTGATTTGAGAATATTTTCCCATTTTGGAAAACTTGAGGCAGAATATTTAACAAAAGAAGTTTTATTTTTTTTGGATAAGGTAAATAAAATTTGGTTTTGAAGGGACCAAAAAACCCTTTATAAAAAATGAAGCATGGTCAAGCAAGCCAACCAAAAGAGAGCCAAGGGATCTAAGTCAAACAATATTGACTGGAGGGAAACCCCCAAATAGAGCCAGACTCCACAAAATTTGCAATATTAAACCTACAATTTTTTTAATAGAGATACAAAATGAAAGGAGCTATAGTACTAGTAATAAATAGTAAAAGAACATACAAAAATCAAAAGGTGATCCAAAAACCCATCATTATTTCACCATAATAAAAGGTCCATTGTTGTGATTCCTAGCACTCGGCCCACTATCCTTCTATCCAACAACCTTTTTTATCACCCTCTTAGGCCTTTTTGCAGCTATTTCCTTGATTTTTGTGTGTAAGGTGTCATCACTATCAAAACTTCTCAAAATGAGCCTCATCTTTTTCTTCCTACCCTTGGTTTTTTCCACTTGATCCTGCAGGAAAGATATCCTCTGCTCTTGTATAAAAAAATCAGCATGCATGCCACCGATCCTCTTATTTTGGACATAAATTTTATGGTTACAATCTTTGACCTCCTTAATCAGATTATTGTTAACAATTAGGATAGTTTCAGCATTCGAATCTGCTCTCATTAACCTAGCTTCCCAATCAACCAAATCCCTCTCCCTTTCTCTGCCACCTGAGCTCTCACCCCTTTCATGGGACCATTTTTAAGGTTGTAAAGGACATCTACAATCTCCTTCAAATTATCTTTCCCACTCTCTTTCTTGAGACGTTTCATGGCACTTGAGACGGTTTCATTATCTGGCTTATTATCACTGGTAATCACTGGTTGAGCAGGGATAAGAGGTTTACCATTTTGAAAAAGTAAGAGAATCATACCCTGATGAAGTGGTACATCAATTTTCTCATTCTTAAATTTTGATATGGAGGAATTCAGAGACCTAAAAAGGAAAAAGGATAACCTCATCGATTAATCCCTTCGCACGTAATTCAAGATAGAAAGGTGATAAGAGAATATGTTCCTAAAATTTCCCTCCAAAGTCAAATAATTCATCACCAAAATATAAACATATTCCCAACATTCAGGAAGAAAAGTGTGAGTGATGTCATCATCATACCACATAATACATTCTCTAGGGCTAAAAAAAGTGGCTAATTCATGTTTCCACCTAGTTTTTTCTTTAAAATTTTTGAGGCATTCCTTATTTAACCTAACAACCTCGGCTATAGACTTGTTAGTAACCTTTATTTCAACCCCCCTTAGATTAAATCCCCCCTTTAACCAAACATTACCAAAATCCATAGAGATCTAAGTTACATTTTAAATGTTGAATATACTTAAATAACCCTCCTCTGTGAAGCATTCTTCAAAGGGTAGAATCATTTTTAAGGTGGAGGAATGACGATAGATCCATTCTGACCCTATCTCCACCCATACTAACTCAGAAACCCTATCTATATTTTAGAACAAAAAAATGGACCATGTAATCCTAGACCAATAAATTAAATGCAAAATAACATAATATGTGTCCTTTCTCACAAAATGATGGACCTTCTTACAATACTAAGCATGATAAACTCTGGTTTCATGATTATATAACCTCCAAGGTCATATCATCATTTATAAATTTTAAAATATTCTTCCAAGGTATGTGTTCCCCTAGCCATGTCATCATATCAATCATATTGTTTCCATAATTTGCAATCCCGTCGATAGGTTTATTACCTGGTCTGTAAGTATGTTGAATTCCCACTATGTCAAATGATTCCAGCAACATATTTACATCCTTGATTATATTGTTTAGTCTCCACCCATAGTTTATATATTCTTTGATGGCTTTGATAACACATAATGAGTCACCCTCAAAGATGAAGGATTTTATATTCAATGCTATGCATTTTTTTATGCCCCATTGCATTTCCCTGGCCTCTACATGATTTTTGGTATGATTTCCTAGGGGTCCCGCCAAAGCTCTTAGAAATATCCCATAATGGTCACGAACAAGGCCACCACTACTAGAAGAACCCTCCCCTTCTTAGTTGAGCTGTAAAAGTTGTGTTTGAAACATCCTTCAAGATCTCTAGACCACTTAATTTTTTTTTGGGTGTCCCTATTAATCTCAGGGATTTTGGGATTGAGGTTCATGTTTTGAAGAATGCTTCTTTCCAGGATTGGATAGGACTTGGAAAATTTAATCTTAATGATCTAAGAATTATCTTTAATCTCAAGTCTCACTTTTTTGATGATCCTTTATATACTTGAATATTTTCTCCTAAAGATCTGATTATTTATCTCAATCTAGATGTTAAAAATAGTGTGTTGTACAGCCAATTTATAGATTTCTCTAGTAAGTTCATGTTGGAAATTAAAACACCATTATTCTGGGAGTAAGGAGACATCCTTAGGAAGAATAATTTTATCCTTAAGAAACCAAGTACTACATAGAAGACATGAAAGGAAAATACACATTCCAAAAAAATGTGGCTAGTCGTCACTTCTTGTAGTTTGCACAAACTGCATTTGTTAGTAATGATCATACCTCTCTCTCTCTCTTAGCTTGTCCATAGTAAGAATGTTTTTTTGCGATCTCCCAGAAGAAAAAAAATGTTTTGGGTATAATATTTTTATTCCATATCATCTTCCAATAGTTTTTTGGTTCAATTTTCTCAAAGTTTAATAGGTAACCAAATTTAACCTCGTACTCTGCAGAGTCCATGTTCCTCTATATCAATATCATCAAAGGTTTGTTGAGCACCAAAATAGTTAGGGGGTGAAAGAATCTTAACCACTATTCTCTCCTTGTTTCAAAATTTTTAAACCAGTTCCCCAAATTCTAGAATAAAGAGATCTCTTAGGTGACTCCATGGCTCTTCAATTTTTAAGGATTTATCCTTGATTCATGGGTCATCCCAAAATTTAATGAGAGTACCATCCCTAAGGTTCCATGTGTTCCCTTTAACCAAAGACTACCTAGTCTGACAAAGATTGTTCCAAAAACTTGACCCTCTAGGTAGTTCCTGTTCAGATAAAAAACCAAAGTTCCACCAAAGTGCTGCAAATATTTTACTTTCAAAATATTTTTCTAGGTTCTCTCTTCTTTATGCATTCTACAACCCACCTTAGCTGTTAGTTCCTGATTCATGGTTTGAAGGTTCTTCAGACCAAGACCCCATATCTTAGGGTTGAATGACCTTTTCCCAAGCCATTAAAGGGATTTTGGTCTTATCTTCTGAGCCTATCCATAAGAACCTCTTTTTGATACTTTCAATAGATATTCTTAATCTCATAGGTATGGTGGAAATGGACATAAAATAAAAAAAACTCCTTGTAAAATACTTTAAATAATTTGATATTTTATTACTTGTTGAAGAAAAGAGCCTATCCAAGAAGCAAGTTTTTTTATGAAACCTCTCTATCAATTTGTTTCCTCCCCCTTCTTTCAATTTTTTCCCACAAAGCGGAATTCTAAGGTAGGTATCTAAGAGGGTTTTTATACTTCATTCCATAATACTATGAAGCCCAGTCTATTTCTCTTCCTTTACATTAATGAAGAAATAATATCTCTTTCATAAGTTAACCTCTTGACATATCACTTATTCATCCTCTTTGATGATATTCTTGAAGGTACAAGCCTCGTGGAAAACATATTTCCCCAGAAGAACCGTATCATTAACAAATTTTTACAGGATTTGGTTAACAACCCCATTAAAATATTTGATAGCATTAATTCTTCCTTCATTTTGAGCTTTATAGCATAACCTTCTTAAAGCGTCAACAACAAAAATGTAGAGAAAATGGGAAAGAGGGTCCCCTGCCTAAGACCCCTTTCAAATTTAAAGAAACCGTTCGATTTCCCATTTATTATGACTGAAAAATTAGGGGCATAGGTATAGGCTTGGATCATTTTATTGATGTGAGGGTCAAACCCTAGCTTATGTAAAATGAGAAACATTAAATTTCAGGATATACGATTATATGCCTTTTACATGTCAAGCTTAATAATCATAGTCTCTTTGTTAGATTGTTCCACAGAATGTATCATCTCATGGATGGTTATAATATTATCGATCATTTGTATAGTTGGCACAAAGGTCCCTTGGTTAGGAGAGATAACATCAGGGAAAATTTTAGTGATGAGTATTTGTAATTTGGTGAATATTCCATATTTGGAAAATCTACAAAAGGTGAATTTTTCAGAGTAGGAAAGTGTATCGTTTGCCTAAATTTTCTAGTATAAATATTTTTAGGGGTCATATTTTCCTACTATTGAAAAATAATCCTATATAAATATAGGTAATTCACCAGGTAGTATATTAGTAACTTACTAGTAAGGTACCATCTGAAGTATAATCAAATATTGTGTGAACTGTGAAGTACCTTCAAATGCACAAAAAAAGTGTAAATAAGATTACAGACATTCGAAAAAGGTGTAAATGCATGACAAGGAAAAAATAAGGACTCACGTCTGCACATTTTAAATACACGTGCCAAAAAATGCTCCAAATGTATGACCGTAAAAGACAAGGTCACATAGTAGGAAATTTATTATCACACAACGACAAGTTTGTAGTCACGCTATAGAAAACTTACAGTAACTTAATAACAAGTTTGCAATCACATGACAATTAGTACCTTGTTGTTGTCCAAATTCAAAATTGTTATCGTGTGATTACAAAATTACTATCATGTGACTGCAAACAACAATTTTGCAATCACATGGCATCAAGCTTATTATCACAAAAAAACAAGGTACTATTCACCTGACAACAAAAATTTTATCTCATGACAACAAATTTGTTGTCATGTGATTATAAACTTATTGTTATGTGATAGAAAACTTGTTGTCATGTGACAATAAATATTTATGTAGTACGACATCAATTTCTCCTATCATGTGACTCAAAAATGAAATATTTTGTCGAGAAATACATTTGCACACAAACCCCAAAAAATTATTGTGTGCCACAAAAGTGGTTTTGGGGATATTCGTCAAGGATATTCCACTTTCAATTCCCAGAGGTCTCTGAAAATGATACCTGGATAAAATTACTAAAGATTTCCCTCATTTTGAAAGCCAGAATTTTAGAGATGCGTTTTTACATTGTGTTACAAAGGATTATGGGTCTAAATTCCCCCAAGTCCTTACCACCTATATTTTTGGGTATGAGAGCAATAAAGGTAAGATGGTGGGCTGCACATAGGGATAATTTTTTGAGATGACATGAAATCAAAGTTGTCTTCTTTACTCAATTTTTTAAGAATAATATCCCTTTGAATATACCATTTTATGACGGGAAAACATCTCCCATGACTCATATATAGACCTGTGAGAAGAATTGGCATGAGGGTCCCAACGCGCTACCTCCATCATTTTGGGTACACAAGTTTTATGTAACTTTACATATGTGTGCATGTACATGGTATATTCATAATTATCTGAGGCAAGAGACTTCAAATTGGTAAACATTATCCTCATGTATTGTACATGTATTTGATTTTTTTTCATCTAAACCCCATGTGCATGAGGCCTCGCAGTTGATGAAGTGTATCAATCTAGGGGATAACAAGAAATCAGAGGAGCTTGTAACTTAGTTGCATGCTGAGAATATATTGAATGAGTGTGCCAATGAATGTATTTGGATATAATCTAAGGAGCATCTCTTAGATCATTCTTGGAAAGAAAAGTAAAATGGAAAGCATGTGTACCTAATTGATGATGATGAAGTTGAATACTTAAACATAGAACATACCGAAGGATAGCGTGAGGTATTAGATAAGGCAGATGAACATGAATGCACATATTGGATTTTTTCTAAAGACCAAGAAATTATATATTAGGAAGAAAGATGCATTAAAGGAAGAAATCATTGGAGATTTCTTATCCGAGGGTGAAGTTGCCAAGAATTTTCTTCGTGATTTTCAAGATCTCTTTCCTACAGGCTATCATGAGTAAAAAGGTGTCCGTTCTTAGCTAGGAGAGATGAAATAAAGCTAAAATATGGTGCACATCTAGTTTGAAAGACACCATATCTGATGAATCACAATCTACATGTCAATATTAAAGACTATATTGATAAAATTCTACAAGATGGTATTATTGAGCCCATAGAATAATCTGAATGGATTAGCCCTATAGTTACCAATATAAAAAATACGATAGAATCAGAATCTATGTGGACTACAGGATATTGAATGCTTCTTATGTACTTAATCCATTCCATACACCACTTACTAAATAAATTCTTAAGGGTGTATTAGGGTGTAAAATATACTCTTTTATAGATGGTTTCTCAGGATATCATCAAGTTTGTATTGAACATGAAGATCAGGCCAAGACTACATTTTATATAGAGTGGGGTTTCTTTTCCTATACATTAATTCCTTTTGGACTCATGAATGCACCATCCATGTTCTCGTGCATTATTGTACATGCTTTTAAATATTTATTCCATCAATTTCTATAGGTATATCTAGATTACTAGAAAGTGTATGGTTTAGTCAAGGATCATTGTGATTTCTTAAGACTTGTGTTTGAGAGATGTATACAACTAAGTATCTCCTTTAATATTAATAATTACATATTTTCTACACCTTTTGGAAACTTATTAGGTCATATTAATTATTAGGAGGGTATTTTAGTTGATCCGGCCAAGATAACATTTATACTGGGGTTAGAATAACCCACTAATAAAAGTGAGGTGTGTGGGTTCCTTGCTTACACAAGTTACTACCGAAAATTCATCCAAGGATATTCCAAGATAGTTATGTCACTAAAGGAGATATTAAAAGCTGAGGGGAATTTCTACTAGAAGGATATATAATAATAGGATTTTGAGAAATTGAAAGAGAAATTGACCTCTACACCTGTCCTTTATTTCCCTACATGGAATTTTCCATTTCATTTTCATGTAGATGCCTCAAGAACTATAATTGAAGTTGTGTTAGCACAGTCTGGTTAATGAAATATTTATCATCCCATCTTCTTTGCAAGAATAACACTATCACATGTGGGATAAAACTATATAATTGTAGAGCGCGAGGATTTATCCATGGTGTATGTGGTTCATAAGTTCAATAAATATCTTTTGGATACTCCTTTTATATTTTATATTAACAATATGGCTGTAAAATACTAGGTCAATAATCCTATGTTACAAGGTCCCATTTATAGATGGATTTTGTTTTTCCAAGAGATTGTTTTCTTAGTGATAGTAAAACTTGTTAAGAGTAATATGGGACCTGGTCACCTTTCTCTCATAAATTCTGGGGAGGATGCACAAAGTATTAAAGATACCATGCCTAGGCTACATCACATGCCCATAGGCTTAGAAGCCATAGCAATATTTTTGTGCATGGGTATTTCACCTTAAGGGTTGAATACTATGGAAAAGAAGTGATTAGCTATACATGTTGTACCTTATCAACTAGTTGAAGGATTCCTGTACAAAATGGGCCACAATGAAGTATTGTGTAGGTACGTCTTGGATCATGAATGGAAATAAATAATAGAAGAGGCACATGGTGGTATTACTAGAGGATGATTTATTGGAGAAGCCACCACAAGTAAGATACTTCTAGACAGGATTTGGTGGGAAACCATTTATAAGGATACCAAGGAGTTTTTAAGGGTTTTTGACCATTTTTAGAGGATTACTAAGCCAAGACAAGGAGATTATATTCCTTTGCACCCCATTTTATCTGAATTTTTTTTTTTAAATGGGTTATTGATTTTTTTGTGCCAATTGCACCAGTTGCACGAAGAACTAATGCAAGGTAAATTATCAGTTGTATTGATTATTTGACATAATGGGCATAAGATGCACCTACCAAGGACTCTACAGTTGATATAATTACAAGATTTCTATGGGAAAACATTAGTAAATTATGTATGGATTCCCACTAACCCTAACTAGTGATAGGGATACTTGTTTCCTTAATGATAACATCAAGATATTATTAGAAAAAATCATGGTGGCACATCACAAGATAAATCTCTATAACCCACAGGATAATGGATCAAAAAATTCCCTTAGTAAAATTTTGATCCATACTTTGACAAATATTTTTGATATTGGTAGAAAATATTGGGATAATAAATTTTAAGCTATAATTTGGTCATACAAAACTACTTATAAGAGGTTACATAAAGCCACACCATTTCATTTGGTATTTGGCATGGAAGCAGTGTTTCCTATTATTTCACTGGAATCTTGATAAATTGATGAAATAGATAGAGGGTGATAGGCCAAGGAGGAATACATGTTTTTGATGTTGGTAAAAGGTCATGTGCATGTTTTGATTTCCTAATCTAATGTTGATTGTGAATACTCCCTTTTGGCTAGGAGGAACTACCTGTAAAATGCAAACAATACCACCAGATAGAGTTAAATAAAATAACAAGTGGACTTACTAGCAGAAGCTAGATTCCAGGAAGCATGATGCTTCCTGAACAGGTTTTCAATCCACTTTCTAAATAATAATATTAATGTTATCCAAAGTAAACATGAAATAACAATCTTATTGGAATTGAATGATTTAGGTATCTCAATCAAAACAAATAAGAAAGGTCAGATAAAAGGTGATTGAGGTCAAAACAGGGTAGGTGATGGGCTAATATTTGGTTGCAGGTCTAGTACAGGCTCTGGGTAAGGTCTGGTAAAGATTAGGAATGATTATAGGTAACTAGGGAATGAGTATGAGCTTGCTAGTCTGAGGTATATTGCCAGACATAGTAATCGACATCAGATGTTTGACCGATGTCAGTTTTCTAGGATGACCAACATTGGTTGGCTAATCGGCATCGGTAGGGGTAGTTAATAAAAAGCTTCTTAGAAATGGTCTTCAGACTCTCTGTGATTGCACAGAGGCTGGAAATGGTGGGGGGTGAGGTCATGGAATGGTCTACAAGGTTCAAAGATGATTAGGATAAGGGGAAGACATGTGGAAGGTCTAGGTATGGTAGGGTGATATGTTGGTGGGTAGAAGGGAGGTGTACGGGTGTACAGAAGGATAAATTACTGAGATGAATAATAAATCCTACTGAAAGCAAACAGAGATAAATGAAGAGGTATTAGATACTTACTGAAGAGTAGATCCGGAGAGTGTAAGTGATGAAAACAATGATGGCAGAGATCTGAAGAGAAGTGACGTCATGTATGTGCCACAACATTTTGATTCTCTATGTGAATCCATGATCGTGAAGAAGGTGATGGATGTCAGTGCTTATTGGTAGTGTTCCCTGTGTTTTTCCTTTCCCTGAGTGCTTCAGAAAATCTGAGTGCTCCAAGTCTTTGTTTGTATGAGATCCTGAATTGAATGACCAACCTAGGCAAAGGATTTTGTAAATCTATTTAACCTAACCGATGATGGTTAGGGGACCGACATCAGTTGAGGTATAACTGGCGTCGGTTAAGGTGGGAATATTTAGGCTAGCCAAAAATAGCCTGATTGTTGTTATTTTAGTGTGGTCTTCAATCTTCATCCAAGTATCGAGAGTGATAGACCACAAAGGAATGAGTAATATTCCTCTTAGGTTTTTTAATAGGAGTTAAGTCTAGGTTTATACTAAGTCCTAGTTGGTTAGGATAGGCTTAGACTTGGTCTTAGGTCATTAATGGGGTTTGAGTGGGTCATGGAGTGAGGTGGCTAGGTGAGTTGGCTGGGTGAGGTGGTCAAGTGAGGATGTTAATTAAATTAATTAAAGTAATTAATTCAATTAATCATGTGCACTATGGGATATGAATATGTAAGGTATGGTTAATTTAATTAACGGGGTTATAAGGGTAGTATGACCTAATTTTGGTGTCTACATTTTTCCCCTTTTTGTCACGTAGCTTGTATTGGTAAGCGATGTTGAAAAAAATAGGAAGTGATTGCCCCATGTATGGGTGAGAGTGGGGTTGCCCCAAGTGTGGGTGGAGGTGATCCCCCTCAAACCAGGAACTGATGAGGTGTTATACGGAGTCAGTGAGTGGTTTGATAAATGTGTAGTTGGTGTAAGTTAAGGTAGGTGGGGAAGAGTATGGGTACTTTGGGGAAAGGGTAATGGTCAACTTGGGTAATAAGTAATAGGCCAGGGTCAAATTGGGTAATGGGTAATGGTCAAATCAGGTAATAGGTAATGGGCCAGGGTCAAATTGGGTAATGGGTAATGGAAATCAAACGCACACACATGTATAGACTGCAACACGGTACCAAGTTGAAGAGCTTGCAAACTCTACATCGTCTAAGGTCAATAGGTTTATCCAAACAAGGGTGAAGTGATTCAGGTATCCAGGGTATAGGATATGGTCCGGAAACACAACGTAGGTGAGGTGCAAGAATGTTTAGGTATGATCTGGTACACCACGGGTTTGGTCGGGATAAACGACACGACAATAGGAAAGGTATGGTTGTTAGGCTAAAACAACATAGGTAATGACATCGCAAGGTATAACGAGTACACAAGTTCAATGGTCACACAAATTAGGTCAGGTCCAGGTAAATAGGTCATGGCACAGGTAAGGCCAAGGTATAGGTAAAATAACAAATCCCTAAACATAATTAAGGAAGTGTAGGGGTAGTTTAGGCTTGTGGGTAGGGTACAATGGGTGTTGGTACTGGCAAAAAGGTATGTGGTAGTAATGAGGTTAGGTCAAAATAGGAAAAACATGGAGGAAATGGTATTAGCAAATGACCGATATTGGTTATAAGGTAACGACGTCGGTTTTGTATGACCAATGTCAGTCATGGCGGGTTAGGGTTATAAAGTTAAAATTCCATATTTTATGAAATCATTGTTGTTGTTGACTTTGAGAAAACCGCAGAGCGGAGTGACTTGTACATTTTTCAGGGAGGAAAAAGACAAGCTATTATACCTGGCTAAGGTGGAGGTTACTAAGTGGTGAGAGGAACCAGGTATACGGGTCCACGACAGCGGTTGGAGACATGTGATTGGTGGAGAGGTGTGGGGTTGATTTTAGTATGGTAAAGGTAGGAGAGGGGTCAGGTGGACCAACGGTATAGAGGCTAGATGTGCCACTATGTAGATGTCACTGAGATGAGGTAGGCGGCGTTTTCTATCTTGTTTTTGTTTTGCTCCAATTTATGTTTTTATAATGAAGAAATTTACAGGGGGGAATGTTAATTGTGAAATTTGGGTGACAAAAAGATGAAATCATGGGGAGGAGGTCAAATATAGGCTAACTAGGGGGGAAAACAAATGTGGGGTGTGAGTGTTAGGGATTAATTAGGATTGTAGGGTGGTTTTTGTCAAGTTTTTTTAAAAATACAAGAGGGGGTTTTGGTTTTGGGGGTCACGTTAGAGACCATGACATCAGTCAATGTTTGGGCGACATTGGTCAGCTGTAGCGACATCAGTCAAGACTAAGGTGACCAACACCGGTTAATCGTAATTGATGTCGGTCAAGATAACCGGTGACAGTCTAGGAGACCGGTGCCAGTTAGGGTGAAAGAGGGACTAGGGTAAGAAGGGATATGCTTCAAAAGGAAAAATAGGTCAAAAAAGGGGCAAGTAATGTGGGTTGTAGAGGGGTAAAGGTAACATATGGTTGTTGGCTAGATGGGTTAGGTGAGTAGGTGAAATAATGTGAAGGTAATGAGTCATGAATGTAAAGGGTAGGAGGTTGGTATTTGAATTAGGTAAATGGGGTAAGAAGGATTGGTGTGATTTGGTATGGTGTTGGGGTTAAGATGTAATTACAGGTAGTAAGGTCTTAACAATATTGTGTTTTGTTGGATCCAGGATAGGGACCAAATACATATGTGAGATAGAGTTCCACCATTATTGGTAGATATACAGTCAAGTGTGACTGCAGAGGAGTGGGAGCACATGGCTGACATTGGATTGATTGGGATTTGACGCTATAGGCGTGTAGCATGAGATCCTAGTTTGATGGTCGCACTCATCGATAGATGGGATTCAGCGACCAACACTTTTCATTTACCAACAGGTGAGATTACTGTCACCCTAGAGGATGTATACAGGATCTTATGGCTACCGATTATGGGTGAGTGAGTGTATTCTATTTCTTCATAGGCCTCTATGGAGCCTATAGTGGCTGTGTTTGGGGAGGCAATGGGCGAAGCTGAGGTACTATAGTGTGAGCCTCAAGCTACGGGATATGTATGCAGCCCATCCTCAGGAGATGAGGTTGGTTGTTTTGATGATGGAGGTGGTATGTTGTTTCACCCTACCAGATGCCGAGGGTGGTAGATTCCCATGATCATTGATGGGAGTGCTCCAGGACATGGTGGAGGAGCGGATTTTTTTTACATGGGCATCGAAATTCCTGGTGCAGTTGTATAGGGAGCTATGGGCCTATGGGAGGTTGCGGAGGTTCAGTTTGTGTTGTACTTTTCTTTTGCATTGCTGGGCATATGAGCACATTGTATGTGTGTGTCTAGTTAGTTTTCCCCGACTTGATTGGTTTGGGGGTGGCTTGGTCAGAGTCGGATATAGATGGTGGGTACCAGTTGGTGGGGAGCACAGGGTGGCTAGGGCCCATGCATGATGTTTCATATTATAGGTGGGTGCTAGAGGGATTTCTGGTGTGGATATTGTTTGGAGGCCCTATGTCAGCTATCCCTCATACATATAGACATGGAGGAGGAGTTAGGGGAGTTACAGGTTCTCAAGTGGATACAGGGGTATTGTGAATGAGCACGAGATGATACATGGAGATAGGGTCAGACAACAATTTGGGTTACCATAGGACGTGCCGCCACCCTTTCCTCATTATAGGAGAGATGACGTGGAGATATTTATGTCTCCACCACGACCAAGTGTGCCAACAGGGCAGGAGGAGCATGCGGTAGACAGGCGGATTGATGATGCTGGGGTCACTGATAGATATAGGAAGTGGTGGGCGGCATAGCTACGAGTGGCACCCCGAGGCTAGGGTAGCCAGACTTAGCCACCATCACAGTGCAGAGGGATACCTTGCAGGGTTAGGTGGCCACCCTACAGGCACAAATTATAGTTTTACAGGGGCAGCTCACAGGGTCAGAGGCACAAGTTTCCATTTTACAGGCTCAGGTGGTGGCCCTACAGGCCCAGGTAGTATAGGGATGGGCACCTTCATAGGGTGGAGATGGAGATGGGGGATAGGTAGTGCCTTACAGTGTAGGTAGTAGGTTTTCAGGGCTATTTGGCCACTGCACATGCTCAGGTTATGGCCCTACAAGCCTAGGTTACAGTGCAAGTACCACCATAGGCTCAGGACAAGGTCCCACACTACAGGTAGCGATAATAGGCTAGGGTCCTCATGTACAGGTAGGAGGAAAGGGATCATAGGTATAGGGTCTGATGTCAGCCCTAGTAGGATAGATCTCACAGGTTGTTGTGATACCCATGAAACCACCTCATACTGTGTCGATGGTGAGGTTCAGGGATGCTCTAAATGAGGCACGGTACTACAAGCACCATCTGATGACCGCACGGATAGATGTCCCCTCTTATGCTGAGTACAGGGCACAAAAGGCAACGAGTGAGAGGACTACATCCTACACTCATAACTCAGAGAGCATAAGGGTCTAGTGAGCCAAAAGACAAGGTCAGGGTGAGGTGATGAGTTCACAGAGGATAGACCCAGCTGAGTGCCAGACAGAGGCTAGACTGAGACATATGATTGGTGGAGAGATACTGGCAAGTCACCATGTGGGAGGTGAGGAGGAGGAGATAGATGATATAGGAATGGATATCAGATGGAGTGACAACTAGTCACCCGATATGATTTATCAATGGTCTTCTTCTTTTTGGTATATACCATCCCATTATCTGAGAGTTTTGAGATTTTTGATCTTATAATGGCATGTGTATCAATGATGGTGAGGATGTACATTGATTTTTTTTGATCTTATACCGGCCTGGGTGCCGAAGATGGTGAGGATGTATCTGAGAGATTTGAGATTTTTGATCTTATACCAGCCTACGTGCTGAAGATGGTGAGGATGTATATGAGAGATTTGAGATTTTTTATCTTATATGTATTTGTATTGGTGTATATTTGTATTAATATACAAACTTTCATTGTTATAGATGATGAGATTTATGGTATGGATGATGTACTTGTGTTTTAATTTCCATTGTTATTTGTGTATGGATGGAAACTAGGTGAATTAGGCATGTGTGGAGTCGAGGTCATATAGGCATGATGGAGTCTAGGTCAATTAGGCATGATGGAGTCTAGGTCAATTAGGCATGATGGAGTCTTGGTCATGTAGGCATGGTGGAGTCTAGGTTTGTTGGTTTTGATTTAATTTCCAAGTTATTGGTAACATGGGAAATAAATGATGATGTATATGTATGTGATGGTGTAGATTTCCAAAATATTTGATATCATGGAAAGGTGAAATAATGGATGTATGATATGATGATGTAAGAAATAGGTAGATATACATGTTTGTATATTTGTATTTTTGTCTAATTTCCAAGTAGTGTATAAGATGGAAACTAACTAAGGTAGAATGTGAATAGAAAAATGGGGGGTGGAAATTGGTTAGGGTAGAGAGTGGCTGAGCTAACCTCTAAGGGCCCCATGCCCTCGGAGTGCTGCCTACATAGCCCCAGCTAAAAGGGGCCTCATACCGATGTAGTTCTCCTATAAGCTAGGGAAGAATATGATGACGATAGATGAATGGTTTGGTAGGTTTGAGGCATGTTTTGACTCTAGGTCATTTAGGAATAGTTATGTTTAGGTTATTGTAGGCATGGTTGAGTTTAGGTCATTTAGGCATGGTTGAGTTTAGGTGATTGTAAGCATGGTTGAGTTTAGGTCAGTTAGGCATGGTGATGTTGGTGAAAAGACTAATTCTTAAAATGTAGGTTTTGATGGTCTAATCATGTATAGGAGAATCAACAAGTAATTAAAAATGTGAAGGGTAAGAGGTGACCAAAAATGTATTGCATGATTTACTATGCTAAGGGTGAAGAATTTCACATGATCACAAAATTTCATTTTTACGGCAATTCACTTGACAAGGTAGGAAATTAGGATGAATAGGAAATGAGGTGAAAATGGTTGGTGTTTAGTGTCACCTAGTGTAAGACAACATTCCTACTTGGCAAGAGACATAAGATCAAAATAGGTAAGTCCATGACAAAAAATTTATCATTTTCTTCTTTTTGTTGCTATTTTGATAGAATCATCAATGCAGGAATTCTATGTGGGATGAGTATATTATCTCCTTAAGTTCTTCGAGAATTTGATCGATGTGAGAAGATTATGAATAGTTTAATTTATTTTACAAGTATAGTTCTATTTTTATGAGAGAATAAGTACAATATGGCTAGCTTTGTATAGATATCCTTCGAGGGAACAATCTATTTATAGCAGTGAGTTTAGAGAGAATAGATTTACTTTTTGAGGGAATCATATTTTTGTTAGAAGTTTTACTCAAGGAGTGGAATCCCATTTTACTTTTGAAATTAATTTACTTTTGGACTTTTTAAGTCATCGACAAGACTATAGAGAAAAATAGGCTCCTGGTTTTAAGGCAAAAACTAAGCATGCAAAGGCTAACTATGGAAGAGAGAGTTTACGTTATGAATGACCATGGGATTCCATATTAAAAAATAAAATAAAATATCCATGAGAATCATGCCATGAGTAGGTTCGTGGTACTCATATTGAAGATAGGGCTGAAAAACTGATGGGTAATCACATGATCCTAGTTTAGTTGTTGATCCTTAAGATAGGTAAAATGGAAGGTGAACGGTGCTCAAGAGATGAGAATTTAATATAAAAGAGGTGATATAGGACTTAATTCAATAGTAGAATGGTCTAAGATGCAATTCATTAAGGGGCCCAGGTTCAGTTTTACCTTTCCGTGAAGATAAACGATAAGCACTCGATCCATAGGTATGAGTAACAATATAAGGTCCAAGATAATTAGGAGTGAATTTGCCCCATTTAATTTTCTCCTCTTTGGTTACATGTTGATTTTCCTTCAAGATGAGGTCACCAACCTAGAAGGTCTATTCATGGACATGTTTGTTGTAGGCACATTTGATACATTTTTGGTATATTTTTAGATGATCAAGAGCATTAAGATGACATCCATCTAATAACTCTTGTTGTGCCAAATGGTCCTAGAAAAATTCATCATCGTTAAGCATATCTTTGAGTGAAATACAAAGAGATATAATCTAGAATTTGAGAAGTAGGAAAGCCTCTGTACCATAAACCAGAGAAAAAGGTGTGGCCGTAGTTGAGGTATGACTACTAGTATGGTAATCCCATAAAGCAAAAGGAATGTGTGTGTACCAGTCCTTTTCCATATCATTAACCACCTTCATAAGAATTTTTTTCAAGGTTTTACTGGTTGATTTAGCTTGGCTATTTTTTTGTGGGTAGTAATGTGAAGAAAAACTAAGTTGAATACCGAAGGCATCATAAATTTTTAATATGGTTTTGTTTTAGAATTGATTTTTGTTATTAGTGATGAGGCGGTGAGGGACACCAAAGTGACAAATAATGTGATGGTTGATGAATTCAAAAAATTTCTCGGCTTTGGTAGAGATGAGGGGGATGGCTTCTACCCATTTAGTGTAGTATTAGGCTGCAGTAATAATCCATTGATGGCATTGTGAAGAATGAGGATTGATTTCTCCAACAAGATCCAAACCCCATTGAGAGAAAGGGAAATGATCTCGTGTAACTTGTAAGGAATGACTAGGTGTGTGATGAAGATTAGCATGTATTTGGAACTTTACACAACATTTAAAATAATCACAACAATCAAGGTTGAGGGTGGGACAATAATAGCTTAGGAGAAGGATATGTTTGGCAATAGTTAATCCGCTGAAATGACCTCCACAAATTCCATCGTGAACCTCCTTGATGGTGTAGGGAATTTTAGAACTTGTAAGGCATCACAAGAGGATATAATCAAAGCCACCTTTATAAATAAGGCCACCCATAGTGACATAATGAGAAACCCTTTTAAGAAAGTCATGTTTCCTATTATGAATAAGGTCGGGAGGTAGAAGTGATAGGGAAAGGTAGTCTATAAACTGCTTATACCAAAGGTAGTGTGATTTAGGTATATTGATTCTGACGAGATCAACGTCTCGAAATATATAGGAAGTTGATTACAACCTTTGTATTGTGACAAATATTTTTGATTCAGAGGGAAAGGCGTGTATCTAAAAAGCAAGGCATGCTATGGTATCCGCAAATTTGTTACTGGAACATGGAGTCGTTTGAATTTCATAATGGTCAAATGTAGTCAAAAGTATGTCTACATGATGCTTATACTTTTGAAGGATTTCTTTAAAACACTGGTATATACCATTGACTTTATTTACAACCATTTCAGATTCACCAAATATATTAATTGATTTGACATCTAAGGTGATGGCGGTTTGAAGGCCTAATATGAGTGCTTCATATTCAACAATATTGTTAGTACAATAAAAATCTATTCTGAAAGATAAAGGCATAGGTTCATCATTAAGAGGAATGAGGATAATGCCTACATCAACACCACACTGACATTTGGAACCATCAAAGAATAAGGTCATTTGGTAAATAGTATCGTCTGAAGAGAGGGTAGCAATGGATTCATCTGAGAAATCAAAGTTAGAGGATTGATTTCCAATGAGGGGTGCGTCTACAAGTTATTCAATGATAGTTTGACCTTTAATAGATTTTTTATGGATGAATTCGAGCTTGAGATCTACAAGAAGCATTATCCAACATGCAACACATTGATGTTGGTAGAGCTTGGCATACATGTAATGTAAGGGGTCAGTATTGGTGACGACAAAGGTTTTGTGATTGAGTAGGTAATGACGAAGTTTAGTGGCAAAAAAAACTAAGGCTAAGTAGAGTTTTTTGGCATGGGTGTATCTGGTTTTATAGTCCAAAAGGGTATGGATTATGTAATAAAATGCTTGCTCCCAGTGTTGATCGTCATGATGGGAGAGCATGGCCCCCAAGGAATGATCCATAACAGAAATGTAAAGGTAAAATGGTTGGTTATCCTTAGGAGGAATGAGTAAAGGTGGTTGGAGAAGGTACTTTTTTAAGGCCTCAAAGGGTTTTTAGTATTCATCGTCCCATTTGAAAGAGACTTCCTTTTTTAGGAGATAATGAAATAGGTGGCAGTGGTCAGAAAGATGTGAAATAAAATGACGAATAGATTGTAACTTAACTTACAAACTATGAAGTTGGATAAGGTTATTAGGTGGAGGAATTTCAAGAATAGCCTTTATTTTAGTGGGATCGACTTCTATGCCATGCAAAGAAATGATAAAACCAAGGAACTTTCCTGAGAGTACAGTGAAGACACACTTCTTTGGTTGAAGGTGAACACAATATTTGATGAGATGGTCAAAAATGATCTTCAGGACTGTAAGGTGTTTGGCCTGATGTTTTGATTTGGTAATAAAGTCATCTACATAATCTTCCAATATATGATGCATGATGCCATGGAAGATATAAGTCATAGCCCGCTGATATGTAGCACCAGTGTTTTTAAGGCCAAAGGGCATGACTCAATAGAAAAAATTCCCCCAAGGAGTGATGAGGGTGGTTTTGCGTTGATCTTCTAGGGCGAGTAATATTTGGTTATAACCTGAGAAACCTTTCATGAGTGATAACATCCCATGACCAACACTAAGATCAACTAGTTGGTCAATACTAGGTAGAGGAAAGTCGTCTTTGGGGATAGCTAAGATTAGGTTGTAGAAATCTATACAAATGCAGAGTCCTCTTGTTTCTTTTGTGATGGGAACAATGTTAGAGATCTATTGGGGATAATCAATGGGTAGGATGAAGAAAACTAAAAGAAGGCACTAAATTTCTTCCTTGACCAGGAGAGCAGTGTAATCATGCAATTTTCGCAGCTTCTATTTTACGGGTTTTGCTTCAAGGATGGTGAAGATATTGTGGACCACAATTTTTGGTTCAATACCATGCATATCAGTGTAGGACCAAGAAAAGGCATTGCTATAATCCCAGAGGAAAGAAGTGAAAGCTTCTTGTTCAGTAGTATCTAAATATTGGCCAATCTTTAGAATGTGGGGATCATCCTGAGTATTAATATTGATTTCAATGGTCAAATCATTTAACATGGTTTTCATCTCAAAAGGTAATGACTGATGAATATAAGAATATTCCACACCAAGGTAGGTGAGAATATACTCATCGTCCTGACATTGAATGACGTTAATGGATGGTGTATCATCATTGATCATATCAGGATACAGGAAGGGAAGAGAAGAGGGATCCTCGCCATCATGTTGATAAGTTAGAGGTTCCAAAGAAATGGTGTTCATGAAAAAAAAATTAGGAGGAATAGATTTGATATCTATAGACTTCGTGGGTGAAGGTTGTGATGTTGGTGAATGGGGTGGAGAATTTTTTTCATCCTTGATTAGGTCAATGCGGGCCTTCTTGGAAGATGGTTTGGAAAATCCAATACCATTGTAGTATTTTTGTTTATGTGTGGTACATGAGATGACAGTATGATGGCCCTATTCGTAGAACCCAAATCTAAAGCCTTTCCATGCACAGTGGTGAAGGAAAGTGTGGGGAAAGTCATGGTTGGTGAGATATTGGAGATCTAATGAAAATGGTTGGGAAGGTGGCTCAGGTGAATAGGTGGAAGTGTCAATTTCCCCATACATTAAATTGGTGCGAAGGTGGGGAAGACTGTAAGGGAAGACCTTTCCTATGTGATGGTCATAACGAGGATGTTGGCATAGGTTACCATACTCTTGTGGAGTAAGGAATGTATTTATGGTGTACAAGCGGTATTCCCCTAGGGTGAGGTGTTAAAAAAACCTTCTAAGGGATCGGTAGTGGATATGTGTGTATCTAGAATAGAGGAATTAAAAAATGATTGGGAAAAAGAAGGATTAGTTGGTTGGGAACTAGACAGGTTAGTAGACGGGTCAGCTGTAGAGGCAGTGACAGTAGTGGGAATAGAAGAGGTAGGCATTGGTGAGGCAGTGGAAACATCGGTAGATGGGGCTATGTGTGAAGGAGAAGTGATGGCAGTGGTAGATGCCTTAACTGGTATGAGTACATCATTAGGTTGGTGTAACATGTTGCAAGTTTTAAATGGTGAAAGGTCAGCTAGGATGGTATAGTTATGTCCTTCATGTTCAAATTTTACACAACGATGTAAAGTTGAAGGAACACAACTCATGACACGGATCCAAGTTCAGCCAAGCAACAAATTATATTGGAAATCCCCTTCTAAAATGTAGAATAACTCTAGAATAGTACGAGGTCCCACATGAACATGAAGAATAATTGTGCCAAGGGTGGAAGTGATGGCATCATTGAAGGAACACAACATAACTAGGTTATTATGCATGTAATTTGAATGGATGCGCATTTGATTGTATGTGTGGGAGGAGATGATGTTTATGCTAACACCACCATCTTTCATAACATGTCGAATGTGAATATTATCGATATAGATAGAGATAAAAATGGTGGGATCAAGTTCATCTAATTGGAGAGGTATGATTTCCTCATCAGAAAATTTGAGGGCAAACACTTCATGAGTGGGATAAGGGGTATAAGAAGGATATGATTTGTTAAGAGAGGCCATGTGGTGAGGGGTGATAATGGAGGCTACTAGTGTGGGTTCGTTAGGTAAAACCTCGATGGATTGTAAAACCTCCATGAGGGCTTGTCGATGAGATTCAGAGGTTTGGACAAGATCGTAGAAAAACATTTTTAGAGGGGATTGGTGTAATTGTTTTATCATTTTATGATGGGTGACCCCATCAAAAACAAGGTATGTGGATCCTTTAATGGTAATTTTGGGTGCGGGTGCAGATGGTATGTTAGGAACAAGATTAGCAAATGGGTTGGTTGCTTTTTCTTTTCCTTTGTCTTTTTGGGCGCAAGTGGTAATTTGGATCATGTTAATATAAGGAAAAGATGTGAATGGATAAGGTATGTCATGATTATTATAATGGCATGATGGAAATAATCCTAATGGGGGTAAGAACCTTGTGAAATGAGTAGGGAACATTGGCATTTAGGCGGATATTTGGACAACACTCTAATATGGAACATGTTGTTCTCAAATGTTTAAGGTGGATAAAAAAGTGGGGGAGGTGGATATGTGAGCCATTGAATAGGTTGTGGGTGAGGACGTGTGGTGATTGATGAAGGTGGAATAGAGTCCTCATATAGAATATCATCATCGTCAAAATTTGCTTCAAAAGGGCATAACTGGAGAAGAACAGTTTTAAGATCCTTACAATTCTCTACATCATTTCCTGGCACATGATGGTAGGCACCAATTTTAGTTTCATCAAATCCCTTTGGTTTGGTTTTGAAGGGATCATAAGGTCTAATTGTAAGTAATGTGATGATTGAGGTCTCTAATAGGTTGGCTAAAATGTTGGTGTAGGACCCTGTGAATAGATCATAGTGGGAAGTGAGTGTGGGTTTGGGTAAAGGAGTGGATGATTGTGGTGGAAGAGGTGGAATAGGAGATGGAATAGGTTTGACCAATGGTTTGGTAGGGTGTATTGTCTTAGGTTTTTATGGTACTTTCTTGGGTGAAGGTATGGTAGATGAACTAGCAATAGAAGGTATCGTTGGTTTAACTACCCTATTGGAGGGTAGTGGTTTTTTTTCCTTGGATTGCACCTTCTTGGGTAAAGGTGATGTATGAGTACATGAAGTAAAAGGGAAAGCAGATGATGGAAAAGGACGAGTTAGCCATGATGATAACAAAGGTGTGGTAAATTTTGTTTGTTGATTTTAGGTGGAATGCATGGGTTCAATTTGCTTATGTAGTGATGGGGTTATGGTATTTGGTAGAGGTATAGGTGGTAAGAAAGCTACAGGTGACAGTGAAGGTTGCGTAGGTCAATTGGATGTAATAAAGGATAGTGATGAGGAGATGGGTTGTTGCGATTTTTTTTTCTCTGGGTAGTAGGTTCCTTGACCAGGGTAGACTGGTGAGGTATGAGGATAGATGGAAGGGGTGAAGGTGACAGAGGCACAGTGGGTGAAACTGGTGTTTGCAGTCTCGAAAGTTGGGTCTTCTTTTTAGGTGGAGAATTGTTTTTTAGAAAAACTTGTGAGTACATGGCTAAGTTAATTTTGATGAGTGGATGGACAAGGCATGATGTTGGCATGACACCCATGGTAGTAATAGGTCTATAGGTGGGAGGAGATGCAAGTGTGGGTAAGTTCTTAGGCAGAAAAATGGGTTTGGTTATGAGTAAAGGTTCAAATGTAGGTAAAGGTGATGAAGAAGAAGTTGTTTCAATAGGCATGTTCATGGTTTATTTGGTCATTTGAAATACCTTTGGATAGATCATGGAGGTATCTATAGGTGACATTTTTATTTGGGTCAAAAAGGGGAGTGAAAGACATCCCTAAAGCATGGAATTATCAATGTAATCCAAGCAATCGGCCAGTCGTGAAAATGGCACTGCTGTAAGAAGTGATGTAGTTGGTTTAGTGGGAATCCCTGCAAAATATTTCCATGAGACAGTGAAATGGTTGGCCTCAGACTCTATGGGTAAGAGAGTCGAGAGCATATCAATGTGATCCTAGAATGCTAATGGTGAATCATCCCCAAAATGCAGTGCCACATCTAAGGGATCCCCTGTGGGTAATACAAATGGTAGATGATGTGAGGTAGATTCTTCTTTCGGTGGATAAGAAAGCGATGATGATTCTCCTATGGGTAGGAGAGTTAATACCATTGATTTTTCGGTAGGTTATGAGGTAGATGGTAAAACAGAATTGGCATAAATTGCATACTCTTCCATGGGTGAAGAGGGAGACAAAGGGGACTCCTATTTGGGTGAAGGAGTAGATGAGGTAGGCTTCGTCATGGGTAGAGGAACTCGTGCTATAATTTCCTTGATAGATGGAATAGGTGGAAATTGAGGAACGACTGGTATGATATCAAAAAACAGAGTGGACTTCATGGACATTGTTGTCATTGGTTGAAGATTCACCATGTTGATCAGATGATGGTGTATGATTAGTAAACGACTTCTTAAATATATGCAAGTTTTGATTTTCCGATGTGTTCAGATTGTCCAAGATGAGATCTCCATTATATAACATTGTCTATACAATTTTCTTAAAATTTATGCAATTACCATCGTTATGTCCTTTGACGTGATGATAATTTAAATAGTCATGTTCCTTATACCATGCAGGAATAGGACAAGCGAGATCAAAACTGGTATGAGGTTTTATGGGGGGAAGTACAATGGATCTGACGTTAAGCATATTTTCCAAGACTGAATAATAGGGCTCTCCAATTGGAGTGTACTTTTGTTGTTCCCATCGGAACTAAAAATTTTGAACAAGAGAAAGATTGGATGAATGTTTGGATTGGTTAGATGGATGAGCTAGACCAGCTTTGAGAACTACCATGTTGGTAGATCTTTTGGCTTTTGAAAAATTATTTTGGGGCTTTGAAGATGAAGAAGCTTCATTTGATTTGAATATGGCATTTTTGTTTCACAATTGGATCTTCTTTTCTTCAATGGCACAAATTTCTAGTTTTTACACCATGGTAAATGCTTCGTTGAAGGTATGGAAGGTTTGTACCTATAGAGTTGGTGAGATGTGTCTGTTACAATCTCTAGTAAACAACTTTATAAGCTCACCTTGAGGTAACTATAATGTTAATTGGTTGATAAGGCTTCGCCAGTGAGAAAAAAAATTTCTGATAGATTCGTCATCATATTTTCATGTCAATTATAGGTCATTCATGGTGACTAATTTGATGACATTGATTGAGAAATGGTCTAATAATGCTTGATCCACTTGGTTAAAGGATTAAATGGAATGTATGGGTAAACCACTATACCAATCTAAGGCGGGTCATGTCAAGGACATGGCGAAATTCCATATGAGTAAAGCATCATCATGGGAAATTAGATAGCACCCATGTTTAAATGACCACAAGTGTTGTTGCTGGTCTTCTTTCCTATTGAAAAGGTTAAACTTGGGCATTTCCCAATGTATAAGATATGAGTGAATGGGGATAGATGGATGAATAGGTTCATTATAGATTTCATCATAATTTAAGGAGTTAAAAGAGCTAGAAACTGATGCTTCTAATGTTTTCATCTTTTCCATCATCATCCTAATGAGGTCATTGGTGGGTTGTGAGGAATGGGCTCCCTTGTAGTAAAGGGAGGTTGATGATGGATGTATGATGTGGATGGCATCTCAATATATTGGGGTTTTGAGTATGAGAACTACAAAGGGGTAATAAATGTGGATGGAAGATATCCCGAATAAGTGATAGATGAGGTTAGGGGTTACTGGTGATGCATTTAAATAGGTGGGGTAGTTGTAATGACTCTTGTGGTAATTGGGGGTAGAGAATGCAGGATGGAAAGTATGAGGTTTTGGAATGGGGTGTGGGTTGTCGACACCATGGGTGGTTGTGATGAAACTATTACATACAGGTAAAGGGTGCATATGTGGCCTTTCATAAGGAAGTTGGTGAAGGAATGGTTGACACCATGGGTACAATAGATGTCATTAGTGTAGCAGTTATAGAGGAATTGGGGTTCATTTGAGAAACCATAAGTGGTAAGATGGATGAAGACAATGTTGAGCTAGTGGTAGCTAACGTAGAAGTGGGGGCAAGGGAAGGAGGGATAGACATGGGTATACCATGTAGCAATTTTCCTGAGGAGTCTTGGGTAGATGAGTGGTAGAGATAATATTATAGGGTAGCAAGATTCTAGTCAAGGATTCTTGTGAACTCCTCATCACTGGTATTAATGCTGATGGGCTAAGTTAGATCCATAGGGGACAAGATAGAAGGTGATGATGCGCTAGGTGGAAGTGGCTGAAAGCTAGGGTGAAACACAAGGGCATTGGTTTTACTACGAGTAAGAACCACGTGAATTAGTGTAGACCTTGTAAAATGTACTCTAAAAATGACACAGAAAATAGTAGAAATGGAGGACAAATTCTATGAGGTGAACCTGGTCGGTGTTCTAATCAAAAATTAGAATAGAGGAACCGGTGATGGTTTAATTAACCGATTATGGTTAAAGGGTGAACGATGATGGTTATAGTAACTGATATCGGTTACTATGGGAAATCAACAATTTTAGCAAATGAGGTAAAAAAATGATGAAGATAGAATAAGAAAATTGTATGTGACAGTGATTTTAAAATTTTGGGAATATGATGATGTCCTAAAAATTTCAAAAAGAACAGAAAATGTGATGAATGTTTTTTTGGGTGAAATGATAAAAAGAGGTGGAAACCAACACCGGTTAGGTAAAATGATGATGGTCAGATGGAAACTGGTGATGGTCATTGGACCAACGCTGGTGACTATAAAATTTGGAGAAGTGAAGAAAAATCAATTTTTTTGAATTAAGACAAATAGAATATCAACTCAGAAACCTGAGTATGATGAAAATGGGTCTTGAAACACTCAAAAAAAGTTGGAATACATCAACTATGATGCCAGAGTCTGAAAGGAAGAATAAAATGAAGCACATAACTTCACAACTCAAAAGGCAACTCAAGAAAAAGGTAAGAAAAACACGAAATCCTATAAGCGAATTTGTATGTTTAGCTTATGCTATTTAAGATTGACTTGTGAATCAGAAAAGAGTTTTTGGATGGGAATGTGTCATATGAAGATGAAAATTCTAAGGGTGGTTTCAGGTTATGTTTTGGCGGGGGCAATCCTTTCTCTGAGATAATGACTAGACAGAGAAACCAGTTGGGCACCCACTGTCAATCCTGTGATTCTTGAAAATTTCTTCTAGGTAAGGTGTTGTTTAAGAAGATGTGTGAATTTTTATTTGTGTAGTTTGGAAAAGAGAGAGAGAGAGAATAGAAAGTGCTTTCTACGATTCAATTATGTCAACCATCAGCTAGGCATGACTTCTAGCATATAGGTTGCCCGCAGTTTTAATGTGAGCCAAAAATGTAAGCATAGAAGTATGAAATGCAAGTATGTAAAACCCAAATCAAAATATGATATTCGATGTAAAAAGAGAGTGAAAAGGAGAGAGAATGAATTTCAACAATGTAAAAAAAGAAGAAAAGGTAGGATTCTTTTTAGTCCCGAAATATAAATGTCACTTAGACAAATAGAAGAAAGAGAATATTCCCAAGGAGAAGATTTAAAGTTGACTTTATTTTTGAAAAGAAACAAACAAAAAAAATATTTCCCTAAGAATTAATGAATGCAAGGAACCTCGGATGGGTCCCACCAGGTGTGCCAAACTGTTTCACCAGATTCTTGATAAATTGATGAAATAGATAGAGGGTGATAGGCCAAGGAGGAATACATGTTTGTGATGTCGTTTGAAGTTTGTGTGCACATTTTGATTTCCTAATATAATGTTGATTATGAATACTCCCTTTTGGATACAAGGAACTACCTATAAAATGCAAAATAATACCACCAAATAGAGTTAAATAAAACAAGTAGACTGCCTAGCAGAAGCTAGATATGGGAAGCGTGATGCTTCCTGAACAGGTTGTCAATCCACTTTCTAAATAACAGTATTAATGTTATCCAAATTACACATGAAATAAAAATCTTATTAGAATTGAATGATTTAGGTATCTCAATCAAAACAAATAAGACAGGTCATATAAAAGGTGATTGAGGTCAAAACAGGTCAGATGATGGGTTAATATTGGGTTATAGGTTTGGTACAGGCTCTATGTAAGGTATGGTAAAGATTAGGAATGATTCTTTGTTGTTAGGGAATGGGTATGAGCTCGTTGGTCTGAGGTATGTTTCCAAACATAGTAATTGACGTCAGTTGTGTGACCAATGCCATTTTTACAGGACGATCAACTTTAATTGGCTAACCAGCGTCGATAGGGGAATTTAGTAAAAAGCTTCTTAGAAATGGTCTTCAGACTCTCTGTGATTGCAAAGAGGATAGAAATGGTGGGGGTGAGGTTGTGGAATGGTCTAAAAGGTTCAGAGATGATTAGGATAAGGGGAAGACAGGTGGAAGGTCTAGGTATGGTAGGGTGATAGTATTGTGGGAGGAAAGGAGGTATAAGGGTGTACAGAAGGATAAATTATTGAGATGAATATTAAATCCTACTAAAAGCAAATAGAGATAAATGAAGAGGTATTAGATACTTACGGAAGAGTAGATCCAGACATTATAAGTGATGATAAAAATGATGACAGAGATTCGAAGAGAAGGGATGTTTTGTACGTTCTGTGGAAGTTAGAGTCTCCATTTGAATCTATGATCATGAATAAGGTGATGGATGTTAGTGGTTGTTGGTAGTGTTCCTGTGTGTTTTCCTTTACCTAAGTTCTTTAGAAAATCTGAGTACTCCAAGTCTTTGTTCATATGAAATCCTTAATCGAATTCCGAACCTCAACAAAGGCTTTTGGAAATATGTTTAACCTAACTGATGATGGTTAGGGGATCGACGTCGGGTGAGGTATAACCAGCATCACTTAAGGTGGGAATATCTAGGCTAGCCAAAAATAGTCTGATTGTTGCACTCCACCTTGTTACTTCCTTCTCCATTGTGTCATACAACTATTCATTAGAAAGGTACGGGATCCTATGCACATTCATCCCCACTTCCTCTTCACTTCTTTCTTTCTCCTGAGTGCCCTCTGAAAACTCATCCTACTCTTCATCAGATCCACATACATCAAACACTGGGGGTCATTTCCTTTCTCACACTCTTCACCCTCTCCGCCATTCTCATCACCTTCTTTTCTCTTTGTCTTCTCAGAGTCTAAACTTTGTACTATCTTTGGCTTCTTCCTCACAGGAGACTCCACTTTTGGGGATTCATCCTTCATGGAGGATTTATTCTTTACTAGTGACCTCTTCCACCGAGTATAAGTGCTCATGCACGTGACTGAATATTGTGCCCCTGTGGTCTGAACTACCCAAACACTTAGTGCCCTGCAGGCTAGGGTATCCTCTCTTTCTCTCTTCTTTAGCACTATCTTATTTCTCCTGGTGGGGTCTTTAGGTATGGATACATCACCCTCGACATATGTTCCCTTCTCAAACTTGGGCCTTAGGCATATGTACACCCTTGACAATTTGCTTCTTATAAGTGGTAGTGTTTTGGGCCTTAGAATATGTATGTCATGAGAGACATACTTCTCCACATATGTGTGCTTCTTAGGTTACACTAATATTCAGTGCAGCATGTGGTGATCTTGATCTACCTCAATTAGATCAAATCTAAGTTTCTTAGCCTCCTTGAACCTGTTAACTACTCTTTGAAAAAACTATGTTGTGAAGGTAAAAGGTAGTTTACACGATGGGATTTTGGTGCCATCAGTTAACATGAACCTTATAATGCATAAATTTTGGTACACTTCAAACTTAGCCTCATCCTTTACTAAGGCTATAAATTTCTCTGGAATCCTCCATTTTTTCCCAAATGCATCATGCATCCAATCACACCTTATATGTAGTTATCGTTTCACAGGTATATGCTTCTAATCTCTTTGTTAGGGAGGGGTTATCATCTGGGTACTCCCAAATGTTGTTATTCGGCCCATCAGACACTCCAATATCATAAAACATAATAGTAAGGATAATATTACCATACATAATTTTATCTCTATCATGTTTGGCATTGATGATATCCTCCTCAATGAAGGCCAATAGGTTGTAGATTGTCCCTTCTGAAATCTTTCTTCAAATGTTCAACCATCTCTTGTTCACTTGTGTCCACTGTTTCTACCCATTTAACTTGGTGAGTAAGTGTGCACCATCTTCATGACTAGGTCAATAATCTTGGAAATATTAAAATAGCACCCACCCTTCTTGTATTCATATTCCTGATATGTATCCATGATATCTTCCTTGTCATCCAAGTCATCATCTAGTGACTCACCTGTGCAGATAAGTCTAGAGTATCCAAAGATCAACTATAGGGTTTTACACATTCTCCTCCCTAAAAAGTAGAAGTTATCTTCATGCATGCATGACATGAGTCATTGGTATAACCTCTCAGGTTTTCCAAAAATGGAAACTCAAAAAATTTCAAAATCCCAGCCTTCTCTAGTTTTGTCTTCACGGAGTCATCATACACTAGTTTGTTGTCTTGTGTTCTTTCTCCTACTGGGTGAACAAGATCCAATTTCATCTCCTTCTCAGTGGTATCTGTCATATGGTTATAATAACTTATAACCATGTTTTTCACGTGCGATACCCATTCTATCTGCATTAAAATGCCATCTAGGTACTGCATCTCCGCATACCACTTTTCGTTAAAAAAATTTGACGTGACTAGATTTCCTTTTCCCTTTCCCTTATTATTTGGTGAAACATTTTATCCTTTCCTTGGTGCTATATTTCTCATCAAGCCTTTGTAAATTATTCCTTGTGTCTTTCTTTAGCTTCACTCTTATAAAAATTCTTCAAAACCTGTTCCTTAGCTCTACAAACCCTAACCTAGAAAACTCTCCTTCCATAAGATAGTCTAAATACTCGTGAGAATCCACCAAACAATATCCTATGCACATGCTCGTGTACTACATTCCACTCTGGCTCACAAATTTGTCAAATTCTCTACTTCACATGCAACTCTTTGCAAATTCTCTCGTAAGGATTCCCTAGTTCGCAAGAGTTCGTCAACAAACAAATGCAAGGTAAAAAGAACAACTTACCTTGGCCTTCTATTTATATATTTTTTATTTTTACCGAATTAAATCCTATTCCACCTACCACCATACAATCACATTAAATTCATATTTTTCCAATGCTATCCTCCCACACATCTTGTCTAGTGTTTTTCCTTTGCATAAAAATCCCACAAACTTCTGGCATGCAAAACTACATCAACCACATAACCTTACGTGTGTTCATAACACCAAATTCAATCTTCCTCTATGTCTTAAGCCTAGCTCTTACCACCACCTACCTCATGTTGCTCTATGATTTTATCAATGTACATGGTTTTCATAAATATTTTGACACCAATCTCCACCCATATTCACTTATGTTATGCATGCTCCTATAAACCCATGTGCTTTTGATTTTCTCATTTCGTCCACCAATCAACATCACTCGCAGCACTTGCTTCTTACCACACTTTTTATTGAAACTCATCTTTACATTCTCCACCCGACACTAAATAGATGTGGGGTCATCTGTGCATAAAACACCTTTAGATAATAAATGGATACCGATGTGCAAGCACACCCACAACAAACTAACTAAAATACAAAGAAAACAAATGACAAAAGGAAACACATATAAATGAAAATACATTAAGAAAAATCCTAAGCTAAATGGCAATACTACCTTATTTACAAACACACTAAAGACTTATTTATAGTAGGTCTTTAGCCTACTCCCATTGAAATAACTAGGTAATATTGTTCCATCCAACGGTTGTAACTTGCAAGCACCTAAATGAAGTATATTGGATATAACATATGGTCCCAACCAATGGAATTTTTTTTCTTAGGATGGCGTAGAAAATTTGAATCATATAGAAGAACCATTTGCCTAACCTCAAACTTCTTGTTTTTAATATAATGCTCATGTCATGCCTTTTTTCATGCTTTATCCATCTTCTGACTCCATCTAGAAATGCCTCACCTCTCATCCAACTCCATAAGTTTATCAATTAAATTCCACAAGAAGAACTGTCACTGCACCAAATACCAATTGAAAAGGAGTGGTTATGTTCAATATTTAATAAGTTGTGTGATATTCCCATAATACTATAGAGACTTTATCATCCTAGTCCCTTCTTCTGACATCACAAATCTTAGTCAATATGTGGCTTAAAATTTTCCTAAAGGCCTCAACAGTTCCATTAGCATGAAGGTTATAGGGCGTAGTTTTGTGATGCACCACCATAAACTCCATTAATAAGATTCCAACTATCTCGTTCAAAAAATGATTACCCTTATCACTTGTTAAACTCAACGGTCATCCATATCTACTAATTATATTCTCCCATCGAAACCTAGCTATTGTAGCTTTCGTGTAATCCTTCGTAGGTTTCACTTCCACCCACCTTGTAAGATAGTCTATACAAGTGATAATATAACACGAACATGTCCTTCGCACGGCTGGGGAAATAGGGCCCACAAAGTCAATTTCCCATTTTTCAAATGGTTTTACACTAGCAATAGGTCTTAATGGCATTTCATCTCTCTACCTTGACTTTCCAAGTCATTGGCAATGGTCACAGGGCTTGCAATAGTCTATACAATCCTTGTACATTGTCTCGTACCAAAGTCTTGACAATAGAATCTTTCGCATGGTACCATTCCCTACATAGTGACCTCCTACAATGTCATCATGAGCTTCCTCCATGATTGAAATATGTTCATGTTCCAATACACACTAGTGAAAAACCTCATCCTATCCTAGCTTGTATAGGTCTCCTCTTATCAACATATAGGGCGTGCCACATATAGACAACTAATTTTTCTCCAAGGCCTTCATTCCTTTAGGCGCTACACCCATTCATAGGAAAATAGAAATATCCTCCAAATCATAGGGTGCACACTACATCTAAAAAATTGTGCATCTGGAATTGTTTCCGTAATGCTTTATGCATCCTCTCTTGAGTTAATCCATGATAGATGGTCAGGTCCCAAATTGATCTATCCTTGTTTTACAACGACTGAAAATTCAACCTCTTAAAATAATAAGATCCGTCGACATATGTGACCTTGTAGAATAGGCTTGTTCACCAAGAACTTGAGAGCTATATGATCCATGTAAAAGATAAATGGAGTAGCCAATAAGTATTTCCTGGACTTGTGCATCACATAAATCATAGATAATTCTTCGTGCTCCATTGTTGTGTAATTCTGCTCAACTAGATTAGATTTTATACTTGCAAAACACAAAGGGTAATCAATAATCCCCTCTCTAGGATGTGCCCCTATTTCCATACCTCACACATCCACATGCACATGAAAGGTCTTATCCCAAGAGGGAAATCACAAAATAGGCACGGTAGTAAGTTTCTCCTTCAATGTGTCAAAATCCACTTGATGCGCCTCTCCCTAATGAAACTTGCTTTTATGTTTTAATAACACTTCCAATGGTGCAGAGATCTTGGAATAGCCTTTGATGAATTTTCCATAGTAACCCATATTCCCTAAGAATCCACGTACTGCACTTCAACTGGTAGGCTCCTTCAATCCAAAAATAATGGCAACTTTGGCAAGGTCTACCAATAAGCCTTCCTTACAAATAATGTGATTAGTAATGTGCCAAAAGGAGTAGAAAAGACACATTTCTTAATGTTTAGAGAGATACTTAACTTCCTACACCTATCAAACATCAATATCAAATTTTCATATTGATCCCTTTCCAACCCATACAGTGTCTAATCATCTAGGTAAAATTGCAGAAATTTATGGATGAAGTCTTAAAATGTATACACCACGATGTGTGAAAATACACCAGGTGTGTTCTTAAGCCCAAAGAGCATAATTGTATAATAAAAACTTTCCCATTTAGCGGTGAATTTAGTCTTCTCCTGGTCTTCTTTTGTAATCCTTACCTGGTGATAACCTAAGAATCAATCTATAAAAGAATAGATTTCCCACTGTGATACACCTTCTAAGATCTCTTCAGTAAATGGGTTGGGAAAGGATCTATGACACATACAACATTCAATTCTCTATAGTCTACACATATCCTTATCCTCCCATCCTTCTTGATATTAATCATCATTGGGCTCACCCATTCAGATTCCTCAATTTCCTCAATGATTCCAAAGTCTATAATCTTATCAATCTCATCTTTAACCTTTACGCTTAAATTTGGTTCCATCCTATATGGCCGCTTCCTAGAAGGACATGCACCTTATTTTAACTTAATCTACATTTCCCCTAATGAGGGGTGAACTCCCTTAATCTTATGGTACCCGTTCGGAAATAAATCTTGGAAGTCACACAGTAGTTTAATAATTTTAGAAACCTCCTGGTATGTCTAGTAAGCTCCAATGATAGCTTCATTTAGCTCTACCTATGTACCAATGTTAACCTTATTTGTTTTCAAGGGCTCATGGTAGGCACGTGCTTACTCATCCATATTGTCCATAACTTTACACATACCCTCAGTATGGTTAACATCCAACTTTCCTTTTTCTTTCTCCAGGATATGTGTAAAGTTATGGTCCATGATGGTGTGCACATATATTCTATCTAGATCCTCTTCTCCTAAGGATTCCACATAAGGTGCAGACCTCCCATCTATTAGTGGAATATTTACACACACCTTCTTATTCTCAAAGCTAATGTACCCCTTGTTGAAGTGCAAATCAGCGTTATTCGTGTAAGACCAGGGGCACCCAAGTAATGCTAGGAAATTTTCTACCTTAGCAAGTTCTAGAACCTAAAAATCCTAAGTAAACTTTTCCCCTTGAATGGTTATGGATACATCCTTTAAAAATCTGATGGGCATAGCCTTTGTCCTATTTTCCATATACAACACATTTGAATATGGATTCAATGGAGGCCTCCCCATCTAATTCCATGCATCTAGGGTAAGGACATTGACCTCTACGCCCGTGTCAATTAGTATTTTTCTTAAACTCCATCCATCAACCACCGTGTTCAGTTTGATTTCCTTGTCATAATAAATACTATAAGGGCACATATTAGTATGTAAGACTTGTCCCTCGCACTCACCTCCAATATGTGGTACTTTTTCTTTTAGTCATTCTCCTAATAGAGGAATAATGTTATCATGGTGGAAAATTTGACATAATTCTCTGACCTTATCCATGTCCTTCTTGGGGACCTCGGTGCTCTTCTTCTTCTCCAACTTACGTGATTTCTCCTTTTAATATTGAATCTCCCCTTACATGCTCCTCATCACCTCCATGGTCTCTTGGTAGACCTCCTTCTGATGGCTTGGATCAGGATACTTTCCATGTAATACTTCTTCTTGAGTAATGAGGTGCCTTTACTTTGGTTCTTCAATGGTGTGCACAGCTTCCACCCACGTAATTACTAAGACAAGTTCTAACTTAGGGTTATGTGTCACCCTAGGCATCTATAGCAAATCATCCTACTTCACACTAACCATTCTCATGCATATATTCTTCTTTTGTTTCTGGCTCATGTGTTCATACAGGCCAGGGCACTCTTCACACTTATTCTTCTTTCCACACCATGAGAACTATAAAAAATTTGGACACTCGCACTTGTAGTGTTCAATAGATCCAAAATTGTAACAAGTCCCCCAAGGAAATTCAGTTATTCCTCCCCCGCGACTACAATGTCCTCTAAATCCTTTCAGAAATCCTCTTCCTCAACCTTCTCCATTTGCGCACCCTTCATATTAACAACCTCATTCTTATAACTACTCCCAACACTAGTCTGGCACACCCTAATATCAATAACATCATGGATTTGGTCTATCATTCTATAGTCCTTCATGTCATGAGTAGTGGATGTACAAACTTTACAATAAGAGGTTGCATTATTGTAGATCACGTGTTGCAACAATGGGCATCTACTTCAATCACGATATCCATGATAGATTTCATAATCTATTTACATAGTGCACACTGAATTTCAATGGAAACTATCCTTCATGTGTCCTTTTATCTCACAATCCATGCACCAAAGTCCACAGTGGTCTCATGAGCTGAGTTCATAGACAATGTTTCAAGTTGTTTTTTCATGACAATGATCTATGCTTCTAAAAATGGGCTTACTCCAGTGTCAATGCTTCCGACAACTTCAGCGCGTAGAGCAGCCTCCAAGTCCTCACACAGATCCATGAAATTCTTTTGGGAAAGAGCTCATTTGAAAGGTGTTATCAATCCTCTAATGAACCATTGATCATGTTGTGAGTTATGGATATCATAATACAACTTTGACAGAAGAGTCTTAAAGTGTGCATCATACTCCCACACACTTTCTGTCAGACCTTGTTGAATTTCCTTGAGCACGATGATGCTCTTTTTCTCAAAATTGGGAATATTAAATTCCACCAAAAAGGCATCACACAGCATAGTATAATCCACTTCCATTTGATGTGCACCCTTACAATATACTTGTAAACTGAATTTCCTTTCGCTCTGGGACAGTGATACGCTTAGCGCACCATAGTAACTCATATTTATGTACATGCTCTGTAGCATCCTCAACACCCTTGTAATCAGGAAAGTGAAGAGACATCTCATAAAACACATATTGATGGTGTGGTGGCCCATGTCCACCAGATCCAGGACCTCGATTCCTTCCTATGTTACCTCCACCACCATATCCACTAAATCCACTAGCTCTTATTCCTCTAGATCCACCAGATCCTCCTCCTATCATAACTAAGGGGCCTGACGCAGTTGCTCTCTATGTACCCACCATCATGTTAACCTACGTGGCAATAGTCTGTGATGTTGAACCACTTCCAAATGCGATACCAAAACTTTGTATACCCACACCTTTCCCAAATGATGTTCTAGATAGGATGCCTCTAAACAGAGGAAATGTTTGTGTTGCCATAAATGAACTAAATGAAAAATTATATCTACCAGGTACTTCTCGACTTCCAATACCAATACCAATTGGGTTAGCAACACTTATCTCAGGAATTGGAAAACTAAGTGTTAGGGTTTGGTTGCCATGTGGGCTAAGATGTGTGCCTACGAATCTCCTCCTTTCTCCATACAAAAATATCTCACCAGAATCCGAGGGGGTTTCTCTCCCACACTTTCCAAGATAGGATAGTACAAACTACTCAAGTTCTACATTCTCTACATGAACCTCAATTCCTTCCTATAACATCTGCCTCCATAAGTCCATCACTCCTATAAATTCATTTTGTCTCACCAAATCCCTTTCTCACGCTTCATTATAATTAAACCACCTCTCCTCTCTCTCCATTTCAGCTGTAAGGTCCACCATCTCTTACCACACCAGCTTCCGCACCCTGTGCCTAGTGGTAAATTATCTAGCCATAGGAAATACTTCCATACTCAAATTGATAATCATGATCTTAATGGCTAATGGTATAGCACACAATAATGATCCTCTTGGCTCCCTCAAGAACTCAAACTCAGCCATCTCCATGAAAGAATATGTCAAAATCACATATTCCAAGGTATAATTAGTCAGCACTCCACTCAACCACTGATCAACAACATGAGGTCAGGTCAGATCAGCATCATGCAACCTCTAATACTATTCTTGGGTCCAAACATGAGGTCTATAATACCAACTATTACTTGATGCATATGCTGACAACCATTCATACAACTCTAGTGGGAAACAACAAAATAATTTCTCATAAAGCTCGTGATACATGTTCTCCTCTGCCCATTTACATGCATAAAACTTAGATCCAGTATTGAATCTCTTTGAAAACTCATCCTCCATTATTTTAATCCAATTCTCGATGGTGTCCAAGGTCAAGCGTTCTATCATCACACACCATTCTCATAACAGATTCAAAACACGTCTTGGTAACAGAACCAAAATGTAGCCTCCTTTTACCTACTTCTTTTCTACACCAAGTGCATTGGTCTATCACCCAACATTAGTTGGGTGCTCACCCGAGGTTGGCGTGGGTATCAAGCCCCTCCTTTATGTGATCCTTGTAAGAATGATTTTTACTAATGGATGAATACGTGTAGATGTAGAAATACATGCATTTATTCTAATACAAAGGTAGAGAACTAGTTCTAAGCACAAATACACCATGATATAAAGGTGAACATTACAAAAGCACAAGAGAATCTAATTTGAACCATGAGAAAAATGAAACACACTGTTGGTGTCCATTTTGATCCTATATTATTTTGCCCTAATTTTCCTTTCACTCTGCTTTCTCTTGAAACATTTTCTACAATTTTAATGGGTGAAATGAAGTTATTGCCTCTGTTTCCATTCCTTAATCCATTTCAAAATCATTTTCCATGGCTCATTCATGAAGAAGCACCCATGCATGCCTTGTTTATGCCCTAATTCTTCCAAATTTGTGGGTTATGTCATGTTCTCCCTTTTTCCCGATTGTGGAACAAATCAAAATTGGTCATTTTATACCAATATGCCTTCAAAAAAACCCTCCCCATGGTTGAAACTTGCATAAAATCAACTTCCCCTTGTTTTTTTGAGCAAAAAATCGATCACCCATGAAGAAAAAATTGAATTCAGGCATCTTTGGAAAATTCCATGTTTTTGACAGTCGTACGGTTGTCATTTGACCGTCAAAATTAAGCTCAAACAATGTCTCATACGTGGCTGCTTCCGGTTGGACATGGATCGATGTATATTTCTTTGAAAAAAATTAGTCATTTCTGGCTTTGGGAAAAAATTCAAAATTCCCCCCCAGCAACCCCATGAGGGGACACGTGTCATGTTCTTATGCGAAGGTGGAGGAGTGGGTCGGTGGGGAACTTAAGGTATTTTTTTCCTTTTGGAAAAGGGGAAAAAAGGTGTGAGGGAAGGCCCATGGGTCTGTAAAGGAGCCACAATTTAACACGTGGTGGATGTAGAAAGAAGTGCAAGCTACGGAGGACAATGGGGAATTTTTCCCCTTTTTGGGAAAAGGAGTTAAGGAAAAAGTTTAAGCGACAGGCCTACAAGTAAATCATTGAGTGACATGTGGCGGAAAGAGTGGACAAGGTGGGTCGGCGGGCCGACGGAGGTAGGAGAGGATTTTTTTCCCTTTTATAAAGAAGGCTTAAAATCAAAATTTGAAATGTTGGCCTACTAGCGAATCATCGAACAACACGTGGCATGGGAGAAATCAGAGGCGCGGGCCCGCAGAGACAAAGTTTAGAATTTTCCCTTGGCTTAAAGGGAGTAAAAATGAAGATTAAGCCCATGGGTTATTGGAAATCAGAGAGATGGACATGTGGCAAAGGACAGAGCGAATCGCGGGGCCAGCGGAGGCAGGAGGGAATTTTTTACCTTTTTGCAAAAAAGACTCAGAATGAAAATTTGGAGGACTGGCACGTGATGAATCACAAGGACACATGTGGCAAGGGAGAAATCAGAAGGTGCAGGCCCCGTGGGGTAAAAAGTGAAAAATTTCAAATTTTCCAAAAAAGGTTAAAATTCATAGAATTGAAGTGTAATCCAGATGGGACCCACCATGTGCCATGTGGTCAGCTCCAAAATTCAAAGGCGGATGAGGCAGGGGGGAAAAATTCAAATTTTTCCATTTTTCTGAAAAAGTTGAAAAGTCAAAAAATGAGCCCGAATTTCTTCCCAATCATAGTATTGACACGTGGAGGGCCCAGATTGAAGGAGAAAGAGCATATCAAGGGCAGCTGTGTATTTTCATTTTTTGTAGCCATTTTTCCTCCAGGAAGCTTGGAATCAAAAATTTTGCATCAAATTCCATCAAATTTTTGTCGATTCCATGTTGTTTTGGCCTTCTAGGATCATTGGAATCAGTTTCATGACTCAATTTGTACATTTGAGGTGTTTTTCTAATAATTTTTTACTTAGCCCAAGAAAGCACATGGAATGTCAAATTGAAATTTGCAGAGGTAGTTTTAAAATATGAAATGATGAGAGGAAAGGCATCTACATGCCTTGATGATGAAAAATTTGCCTCTAAGAAGGATAATTATCCAAATATTTGTAATTATTTGCCATTTTAGAAACACCTGGAAACTCTCATTGCAAATTTTTTTAATGTCATTTTCAGTGAATCATGAGAAATGGTTATAACAAAATTGATTCCTTGGCATTTAATTTTCTTGGGAAAGAAGGCTCCAAGGTGGCAAGAGATATATAATTCATGTTACAAGACATACAAGGGGTCATGAAAAAATTGAAAATCACTGAGCAAAATTTTGAGAGAAATCTCATCTTTCTAATAAACCCACTAAATAACCAGGATAGTTTCTTCTGTGTTGGATCTTCATGTATGTGAGTTGGGTTACCAGTGTATATCCATCACATAGCTCTGATATTGTTCATAAAACTCTCCCCTGTTGATGAATCTAACAAGATTTTGAGTTAATCTGTGTTTTTCTGGGAAATATGGTGCCTATTATCATTTTTAAATGCCTGCAAATAGTTTTCATTGTTCTTGTTGCAATCTTGCATTGAAATTCTTTAAAAATCACACAAGATCTCCATTTCTGAGTTGATAGTTTAGTGACATTTGCAATCTCATATTTAGAAGAGCCTTCATTTTATAAGGAGATAAACAAATTTAAAATCACTTTACCTTCCTTGACTACAGAGATTACTTGTAAGCCTTTGGGGGAACCTTAGGCATGGTTTGATCAAGGATTTTTGTGTTTAATTGAGTTATTTACTTTAAGATTTTGTTGTGAGTTCTCAAATATTGTGTGAAGAGTGTTACCTAGGCTTCCATTTATGCCTCTTCTGGGTTCAAATAATGTTCTTGATTATTTGAAGTATTTTATCTTATAGTTGTTTCAAGTATTGTAGAGGTTGTCAAAGATCTGATATATCCCAATTTGTCTCATCAATAACCCACAAAAAAAATCATTCTAAACAACCCATCCTACCCATACTACCCTTGCATCTGCATTGTGTATCAACAAAATAATACAATTCATTTACAAAAATGCACAAAGAAAATCAGGACCATACCATGTCTCTAGTAGCCTCAGCCTTGTCTTGAAAGCATTTCCATCATTTAGTAGTGACAGACTCTATTGATTTTGAATAATGGAAGATTGATCATGTTATCCCAAAGCCATCTCCATACAATATGCATAGTATAAGGATATCTCCACCTCCTTCATAAAACAGAGGCTGCAATATAGGTTCTCTTACCTTGGTTGAAAGGCACAACCTAAAATAGTGAGGGTTAGATAAAAAATCCTTTCAAGGTGCTAACCACTCCTTCAGAGCTTGAGAGCCAACAAGTCAGATAGATTGCTTCCCCAACTACAAAATGACATATAAATCATCTATCATTCCTCTGAGTTTCTTGAAAAATCCATAATGCTACTTAGGTTGTGAAGGAGATTAAATCTAGGTACCAACAACCTAAATGGTGCCATTGTTAGGGAATATTTTCTTCTATATTTCAGTGCTTCAGATCCTTGGTAATACTTCTTTCTGTGATTTAGCCCATCATACAAATTTTATGGTGACTTTACTAGGAACTTGTTCAGAATATTTGAGATATCTAAATGCATATTGAACCTTTGTAATGTCCTTTACAAATTCTGCATGCAAATACGTTGTTGAAGCATCATTTTATAATCACATTTGTAAGCATTAAATGAAGGTTACAAGTTCTTCCTGTAATTTTATCGGTTTTTAGTAGTGGTTGTACCTTATTTGCATTTGTGGTTAATTGATTCAAGAAAGGAAGGTCTTATCTATAAAGTCTAGCAAGATTTTCAGTGCTGATAAGTATTTGATAGAGTATTTTAGTGCATTTTCACAACTAGGGGTGAAAAATCCTTAGTGGCAAATCCATGTTGTTCTAGTATATGATAAATATCAGTGTCTTACCTTTCTGTCATTTACTTTTATGTTCCTAATACTCTACAAAACTTGAAGGAAGAATATCTTTCTTCCTTAGATACTCTGCTAAGAAGTTATTTACAAATTCAAGGAATTCAGAGTTGGAAGGGAGAAGAGTTTGGAAATTTGTTAAAGGTTCAGACATTACGAAAAGATATATCCATCAGTGAGAGAGATTAGCCTTTGGTAGAGGATTATCACTCTTCTTTCCAAGTGATTCTAATTCAGGAAATCCTCTCATAAACTATTTTTACCTCAGCTAGTGAATGTCTTTCTAGCTGTAATGGGTGAGTTCCTTCTCCAATCTGCACCTCTTTGTTTTAATCTAAATAAACACTTTCCAAGAGAGTCAGCACTTAGAGAATAACCAGTCTTGTGCATCACATTCTTGAGTCCCAAAGACCTTGCACTCCTCATCAACTATGTTTCACCTCCAAGATTAGCTTCCACCAAACAATATGGCTCAGCCTAGACCTCCATTTCTTATTAACACCTTTAGTCTTATAGATTTTAGAGGAATGGATTGGTTACCCAAATTTTGTCCCACAAGATGTCAGAAATAGGTTACCAAAATTCCAAGGTAACAGTGCTATTACTGGTGATCAACATCTCAAACTTTTTGATAATATGATGGAAGATTTTTAGATAGAGTTTGAGGATGTGTATGTCAAATTTTTTATTCATACACTAGAAAAGGATGCTAGGGATTGGTACAAGGCTCTTCCTGATAATTCTATTGATTCTTAGACTGAAATGAAGAATGTATTTTAGGTTGCAATATGGGTGATAGGATAGATCCTAGGTTTCTCTTGTCTGAATTTGAGAATATCAAGAAGAACCCTAATGATTTAGTTCATGACTTCAACAAAAGGTTTAACAAAACTTTGAGGAAGGATTCCGGTTAATCTGAGGCCTTGTGATGAATCTTGTTTAATCAAATATGCAGATGCATTTGATAAGAAAGTAGCGTATTACCTAAGAGACAAGAACCCCTACCAATTTAAGGCAAGACTTTTACCATGGCACTTCAAATTTAAAATAACATTAAGGCCATTGGGAAAACTCTCAAGAGAGATGGTGTAAAATTTATATACCCTGAAAAACCTCAAGTTAGCAAGGTAGCTTATTTGGAGGAGGTTTTAAAAACTCTGGCAGGGGCTTGTCAAAGAAATCTCATATAAATTAGCAAGAGCTGAGAAAGGAATTGGACAGACTTCACAAGATCAGCCAAGAGCAGAAAAACCATGACATATTTGTCCAATCATCCTAGAGGTGATCAAATGGCATATGATAGAGGGAAAGGACCTATGGGGTTTGAAAATAAACATCCCTCAAGCACGGGAAGGAAGAGTGTTACCTGATCCCTTTAACTGCTAGGGTTGCATGTTATTGAAGATGTTGCTGATATTGATTGGTGTAATAGGTGTTTTCTGCCCCATCCTCCATGTGAAGTGGACCAGCAAGAGGGTGAAGCTAATAATTGATAATGGTACTAATGAGGATATTTGCATGGTGGGTTGTTCTTCAAGCTCCCAAGGAGGAGCAACATCTACTGAAAGTAATAAGTGTTAGGACTACTACTACCTTTTGGGATTGCATCAAATAGGTACAAGTTCTTTCTCCCCCCTCATGCTCTTAGAAGTTGATGTAGTGCAAGATTTTCAAATTCCTAACAATGACTTTGAATACTTTTGAGATTTGATGATTAAGAAGTATAATGGTGGTATCCCTTTAGAGGAAGATAGAAAATTATTGATGAATGTTGTTATAGATCAAGAGAAAGATTACAACACTAGAAGCAAGGTTGTTAAGGGAGTATGGGCCTCAAGCCAAAACTAAAACACCCTTTCTCACAAGCATTCCCAAAGAAGCTCCTAGGAAAGAAACACTTGCCAAAATATTTGTTGCCCCAAGAAAAAAATTACAGCCCTCTTCGTACCCAAGCTGCTAAGAATCCTTTTCCATCAAATGAATCTTCTTGTCGTCCATTCCAATGTTGCTTTTCCAAAGAGTATTCCATATGACATAGCCCAAGTATTGAGCCAAATAAAATTGAGTGTTCCAATCATTGATTTGCATAGAATTCCTTAGCATAAGAAGAGAGCTTTTGAGTACTTGGGATTAAAAGAAGAGAAGAATATTCCAGGTAGAAATGTAAATGTTGTTGAAAATCCTCCTCAGATCATTGTGGACCTTGGAACACCACCAGTAATAGAGGATTTTGAGAGACACACCTGAGGTATATTTTGGGACATCTTTGGTTGATTCCCAATTGAATGTTGATCTATTTTTCACAACTTTGATTATAAAGGATAGGCTACTTCACAATTGTATGTTTGAATTCCAGTGCATCATGTAATGTCATGTCTTCTAGAAGTCATGAATGAGTTAGATATCAAAGTAACAACAGCATGTGGAAAGTGTACTACCATGGACTCAAGAGAAGTGCTCGGTAGTTAGTTGTTTGAAAGGTTTGGTAGTTGAAACTCGCATCTTATCCAAGAAGAAATTTAAAACTTGATGTTGTGATTGTTGATTGCCCTTGCAAAGTGGGGTATGTTATTGTCAAGAAAGTGGGCTGCAAGTGTTGGAAGGATTGTCCAAATGGAAATGTCTTTTGCTACTATTCCCATTTAGGGAAGCCTTGTCAAGCTCTATGGAGAGAAATAAAATGTTACATCTAATTGAGGATCCAAATAAATGCTTCTTATGAGGTGTTATTTGTTGAGGTTGATGCTGATAATTTTATTGGTTTTGATGATGGAAAAGAACACAAAATGGATCTAGTCAAAGTGTCTTGAGTAGGTATGATCTCCTTGGAACTTGCTATTTCATGGAACTTTCTCTAAATTTGGAAATGGTGATGGTGTAATTCTAATTTCTCCTAGAATGGGAGAATTTATTTTTTCTTTCAAGATTAATTTCGAATGTACTAACAACATTGTTGAGTATGAAACCTTTTGTTGTTGGGTCTAAGAATTTCATGGAAGTGTGGTGTCAAGGAAATCATTACAAAGGGAGATTCAGAGTTATTTGTCAAACACATAAGAAAACTATATTCTACAAAAAATTAGCAGATGAAGCAGTATAAGCATGTAGTTTGGGATCTAATTGAAATGTTTTATTCTTTCAATATTGTGCATCATGACAGAAGTATGAATGCTTCTACTAAAAATTTAGTAGTGTTTGGGGTCAATATTTGGAGATTGCACCGTTTCACCTTATTGTGAGTATAATGTGGAAGTGTTAACTAGACCAGCTATCCCTGATAATATCAAACATTGGCAAGTATTTGATGATGATGCTCAAGTGCAAAGGTTCTTAAAAAAATCAAGGTGTGTTTGTAGATCAGCATATTGATTGGGAACCAATGGTTTGTGTGACTGAAGGAAGAAAGACTTTGTTTGGAAAATATATTATCCAATTGAAAACTAAGACCATTCCTAGAGGTCTTGTTGCTCTTGAGTCAAATTTTATCAATGTTGATTGCATCATCAATAGAAACATGTATACCTCAAGGGATGTGGAAGAGCATGACTTGGGAACAAAGTATAAACCAAGAAAATTTTGGTTGGGCAGCATTCTAAACAAAGAGGAGAAACAATCTTATGTTCAATTGTTTAAATAAATATCAGGACTGTCTTGCATGGTCATATTCAGAGCTGAAAGCATATAGAGAAGACTTATTTCAGCATGAGATCCCTCTTGAAACAAATACCAAACCATTTAGAAAAAAGAAAAGGCCAATTAATCCACTCCTCTCCATGAAAATTCAAGATGAGTTGAAGAAACTGAAGGAGGGAGGGATCATTCAGCCCACAAGGTATTCATCTTGGGTTTCAAACCTTATGCCAGTCGGAAAGAAGAATGGAGATATCAGACTTTGTGTAGACTTCATAAATCTGAATAGAACTTCATTGAAGGACAATTATCCTTTGCCAAACATGGAGAACATGCTGCAATTAATGACTAGATCTGAATTGTTGTCCACCTTGGATGGTTTCTTTGGCTACAATCAGGTTGTTGTTAAGGAGTTGGAAAGATTTAAAACTTCCTTTACCACTCCTTGGGGAACATATGTTTATGTGAGAATGCCTTTTGGTCTCATGAATTCTGGAGCTACTTTTCAAAGAGCAATGGATGTTGCTTTTGTTGGTTATATAAATGACTTCATTTTATTTTATCAGAATGATGTGACTATGTTTTCAAGGAGCACAAAGGACCACTTGCAGCATTTAGAAAGGATGTTGATCAGATGTAGAGAGTTTGGAATCTCTCTCAACCCAAAGAAGTGTCACTTTGGGGTACAAAAGGTGAAGCTACTTGGTTATATTGTTTCAAAGGCTGGAGTCATGATTGACCCTGAGAGAATAGAAGCAATCAGAAAGGTGCCAATTCCAAAAACAAAGAAGGGCATCCAATATTTCTTTGGGAAAATCAATTTCATTATAAGGTTTGTGTCCAATTTTGCTGAGTTAACTCTTCCTATCACATGCATGTTAAATAAAGATCAAATTATCAAATGGGAGGAGGCTGTTGTTCAGGATTTTGAAGGAATCAAAGAAGCACTTAAACATGCACCTATCTTGGCAGCTCCGAATTACAAAAATACCTTCCAAATTTTCTCTTTTGCTTCTGAAAATATTATTGCATCTGTTTTTTTCCAAAAGGATGAAGATGGGGCTAAGAAGCCTATTTTTTTCTTTAGCAAGGATTTACAAGCTGCTAAGTTGAAATATGCAATCATGGAGAAACAATCATTTGCCTTGGTGAAAGCAACAAAAGTTTTCAGGCCTTATATCTTAAGTTTAAAATTTGTTGCTTATGTTCCCCACACAATGGTAAAATATTTCCTATCAGAGATGGAGATTTCAAGAAAGAGATGTAGGTGGGTTAATAAACTACAGGAGTATGATATGGACATCCAAACTACAAATTTAGAAAGAGGTTTGGGTCTTGCCAAGCTCATGGCTAAGAGCAACTTGCAGACTATGGAAGTAAATGAAGTAGAGGAAGAAAGGGTAGATGTTCTTAAAAAATTGGTAAGATCTGAGTGGTACAAGGATATAATATTTTACCTCAGACACTTATGTTGTCTTGATCATTTAAATAAAAATCAGAAAAATATCCCTCAAGCTGGCTTCTCAAAAATACATCATCACTGACTTTGGGTTGGCTTGGAAGAACCCTGAAGGTGTCCTCTTGAAGTGTGTAACTGAAGATGAAGCTCCCAAAGTAATTGTTGATTTCCATGGGGGAGTTTGTGGAGGAAACTTTGCTGGAAGGGTTACAGCACACAAAGATTTGAGAGATAGTTATTGGTGGCCTACTCTTTTCAAGGATGCAACCATGTTGATTAGAAGATGTGAAAGTTGTCAGTGTTTCTCTGGAAGAATGAAAGCTTCAGGCTCCCTTCCTTTGTAGCTTGTATCAATTGAAGCTCCTTTCAAACAGTGGGGGATGGACTTCATTGGTGAGATTTCAGATCCTTCTAGTGCTAGCCATAAGTGGATTCTTGTAGCCACTGATTATTTTATAAAGTGGGTAGAGGCAATCCCCACCAAGAAAGCAACACACCAAGTTGTTATGGACTTCTTGTTGAATAATATCATATGCAGATTTGGTGTGCCAGTCAAGATTGTGGCTGATAATGCCATGTGCTTCAGAGCTAAGCCTTTGATGGTAATGTGCAAAGAATATGGAATCAATCTGACTTATTCTTCAAACTATAATCCCCAAGGAAATGGACAAGATGAGTCAAGCAATAAGAACTTGTTGAAGATCATTAGGAGAACCTTGGAGTTGAACAAGAGAAAGTGGGGTGAACAACTGAAATTTACAGTTTGGGCTGATAGAATCACTGCCAAAAGAGTTACTGGAAAGATCCCCTTTGAGTTGGTATATGGAACTCAAGCTCTGCTACCCTTACATCTACAATTATCTTCATTTTAGTTTGTTCAACAACTTGAGGATCAAGAAGTCAGTCCATATGAAGAAAGGATCAATTTGATTGTGGAGCTAGATGAAGAGAGAAGATCACCCCACCAAAGGCATCTCAGATTCAAAGAGAAGTTGAAAAGATTGTTTGACAAGAAGGTCACTCCTAAGGCCTTCAATATTGGAGATATGGTTTTGTTATGAGATAGAAAAAATGAAGATAAGGGAAAACATGGAAAATTTGATGCATTATGGATCGGCCCTTACTCCATTGATATCAGAATTGGTGAGCATACCTTTTTCTCAAAGATTTAGATGGGGAATTGCTTGAATTACCTATTAATGGTAGGCATCTGAAGCATTTCTTGGATTAATCCCCAAATTTGAGGTATGCACAGCTTGTACAGTGTATAGTGTTTGGTTTTTTGCTCTGTTTTTAGTGTTTTGTCAGTTTGTGGTTTGTTTTGCTGTGTGACAACCATTTTTGTCAGGTTCTCAGCTAGTTTTTGGTGATTTTGGCTCATGACTCCTTTGCCCAATGGATTATTTTGGCACTTGGTCTACATTGTTCTTGTGGCACTCACTAGGAGTGCCCATCCCCAACCTGGAGCCGATGTTGGTGTCCATTTTGATCTTCTGTTATTTTGTCCTAATTTTCCTTTTGCTCTGCTTTCTCCTGAAACATTTTCTATAGTTTTAATAGGTGAAATGAAGTTGTTGCCTCTTTTTCCATGCCTTAATCCATTTTAAAATCATTTTCCATACCTCATTCATGAAGAAGCACCCATTCATGCCTTGTTTATGCCCTAATTCTTCCAAATTTACGAGCTATGTCATGTTCTCCCTTTTGCCCAATCATGAAAAAAATAAAATTAGTCATTTTATACCAATATTGCTTCAAAAATCCCTCCCCATGGTTGAAAATTGCATAAAATCAACTTCCCCTTATTTTTTGAGCAAAAAATCCATCGCCCATGAAGAAAAAATTGAATTCGGGCATCTCTGGTAAATTATGCACTTTTGACAGTTGTACAGTTGTCATTTGACCATCAAAATTAAGCTCAAACAATGTCTCCTACATGGTCGCTTCCGGTTGGACATGGATCGGCGGATTTCTTTGAAAAACTTAGCCATTTTTGGCTTTGGGAAAAATTTCAAAATTCCCCCCGCAACCCTAAGAGGGGACACGTGTCATGTTCTTATGCGAAGGTAGAGGAGCGGGCCGGCGGGGAACTTAGACATTTTTTGCCTTTTGGAAAAGGGGAAAAAAGGCAAGGGAATGCCCACGGGTCCGCAAAGGAGCCATAGTTTGACACGTGGTGGATGTAGAAAGAAGTGTAGGCTACAGAGGGAAATGGGGAATTTTTCCCCTTTTTGGCAAAAGGAGTTAAGGAAAAATTTTAAGCCGCAGACCAGTAAGCAAATCAATGAGCGACACATGGCGGGAAGAGCAGACAACGTAGGTTGGCGGGTCAGCGGAGGCAGGAGAGAATTTTTTCCCTTTTACAAAGAAGGCTTAAAATCAAAATTTGAAGCACTGGCCCGCTAGTGAATCATCGAGTGACACGTGGCAAGGGAGAAATTGGAGGTACGGGCCTATAGGGCAAAAAGTGAAAACTTTCCAATTTTCCAAAAAAGGTCAAAATTCATAGAATTAAAGCGCGATCCCAATTAGACCCACCATGTGCCACGTGTCAACTCCAAAATTAAAAGGTGGAGGGGCGGGGGAAAAATTCAAATTTTTCCACTTTTCCAAACAAGTTGAAAAGTCAAAAAATGAGCCTGAATTTGTTCCCAATCATAGTTTGACACGTGGAGGGCCCAGATTGAAGGAGAAAGAGTAGATCAAGGGCAGCTGTGCATTTTCATTTTTGGCCACCATTTTTCCTCCAAGAAGCTTGGAATCATGAATTTTGCATCATATTTCATCAATTTTTTGGCGATTCCATGTCGTTTTGGCCTTCTAGGATCATTGGAATTGGTTTTATGACTCAATTTGTAAATTTGAGGTGGTTTTGTAATAAATTTTTACTCAGCCCGAGGAAGCACATGGAATTTCAAATTGAAAGTTGTAGAGGTAGGTTTAAAAGGTGAAATGATGAGAGGAAATGCATCTACATGCCATGATGATGAAAAATGTTCCTCCAAGAAGGATAATGATCCAAATATTTGTAATGATTCGCCATTTTAGAAACACCTGGCAACTCTCGTTGCAAATTTTTTAAATGTCATTTTCAGTGAATCATGAGAAATGGTTGTAATAGAATTGATCCCTTGGCATTTTCTTTTCTTGGGAAAGAAGGCTCCAAGGTGACAAGAGATATATAATGCATGTTAGGAGACATGCAAATGGTCGGGAAAAATTTGAAAATCACGAGAAAATTTTGAGAGAGAGCTCATCTTCTGAGAAACCCACCAAAGAACCAGGATAATTTCTTCTATGTTGGATCTTCATGTATGTGTGTTGGTTACAAGTGTATAGCCATCACACAGCTCTGATATTTTTCATGAAACTCTCTGCTGCTGATGAATTTAACAAGCTTTTGAGTTAATATATGTTTTTTTGGGCAATATGGTGTCTATTATCATTTTTAAATGCCTGCAAATAGTTTTCATTGTTCTTGTTGCAATCTTGCATTGAAAGTATTTAGAAATCGCACAGGATCTCCATTTCTAGTTGATAGTTTAGTGGCATTTACAATCTCATATTCAAAAGAGCCTTAATCTGATAAGGAGATAAACAAATTTAAAATTAGTTTACCTTCCTTGACTGCAGAGATTGCTTGTAAGCCTTTGGGGGCACCTTAGGCGTGGTTTGATCAAGGATTGTTGTGTTTAATTGAGTTCTTTACTTCAAGATTTTGTGGTGAATTCTCAAAGATTATGTGAAGAGTGTTACCTGGGCTTCCATTTATGCCCCTTCTAGTTAAAAGAATGTCCTAATTATTTGAAGCATTTTATCTGATAGTTGTTTCAAGTATTGTAGAGGTTGTCAAAGATCTGATATATCCCAATTTGTCTCATCAATACCCCACAAAAAAATAATTCTAAACAACCCATCCTACCTATACTACCCCTACATCTGCATTGTGTGTCAAAAAAATAATACAATCCGTTTACAAAAATGCACAAAGCAAATCAAGATCATACCATGTCTCTAGCAACCTCAGCCTTGTCTTGAAAGAATTTCCATCATTTAGTAGTGACATCTCTGTTGAGTTTGAATAATGGAAGATTGATCATTTTTTCCCAAGGCCATCTCCATACAATATGCATAGTATAAGGATATCTCCACCTCCTTCATAAAACAGAGGCTGCAATATAGGTTCTCTTACCTTGGTTGAAAGGCATAACCTAAAATAGTGAGGGTTAGATCAAAATCCTTTCAATGTGCTACCCACTCCTTTAGATCCTGAGTGTCAAAAAGTCAGATAGATTGCTCCCTCGGCTACAAAATGACATACAAATCATCTATCTGCCTTTGAGTGTCTTGCAAAATCCATGATGCTGCTCAGGTTGTGAAGGAGATTAAATCTGGGTACCAACACACACTAGGAATATAAACTTAGATATTTGGAAAAATCCTCCATATATTAATTCTTAAGTTTTTACAATAGCCAATTTACATGAAAATGGGGGCATAGCAGGCCGAATACATCATGTAATGACACTCTAACCCTACAAAATAACTCTACATAGAAAGCCCTAACAATATTCTTCCATGCACCTAAATATTTATTAACTAGTCTCTCGCACCATCTCTTCTCCCTCTCGTCTCTTCTATCTTAGACCCAAGCACATTCATACATGCATCTCTACCCACACATATCTCTACTCACACCACCCATCTCTCTATTTGCACAAACTCTTTTTATATCCAAATGCATCCTTAAAGAGAATCAGGATCTCTCCTTCATTGCCTCATCTTCACCCATGAGCAGGCCACGTGCTAGGTGGAATCATGCTCCTCCATGATCAAGTGCCTATGCTAGCTTGCCAAAACCCTGATTAGCCTCCACTAACCATAATTATTTCCCTTTGTAATATTCCTTTCATGGAATATTCTTTCCTTTAGATCCAAGGCTCCAATTTTTAACCTTATCCAGTCGTCACACCTACTCGTGTCTTCATGTGTTTTCCATGTAGTACCATATCCAACTATGTGGCTAAGTCTTCAAACCCTATCCTGCTTCCATGCACAAACATTTTCACACTTCAGTTCCAACTTAAACCCTTTATTCCAAAATGGTTAACTTCTCAAACGGTTCTCGTGTGCATTGCAACCCTGTGTGCTTTTCTTCAAGTGACTTCTTCATGTACTACCTTCCACACGCATTGATCCTTTGCTTTAGGACAACATTAAGATAAGAGGTTAACTTGATCATGGTCAACATAATTAATCTCACCATCATTATTGATTGCATAAAATCCAAGAGAAGGATTAAATTTATCTTGATTGGAAAGGGGTTCCAAGTTAGAAGTCAATTGTGTTCAACATTATGCATGTTATCATAAATAATATGAATATATTGAATAAAGAGAGGATAGGAATCCCTAGGATATCTTAAATTTTTAATTGTATTAGGGAGATGGATGTGTTTAATGGTTGTGTGATTCATGTGATTATTATGGTGGAAGGTCATATTAGAAAAACATGCAAAAGGATGAAACTAAACCTTAGGGGTTTGCAACATAAGGCCTTATTAAGAATAAGGTGACCTACGGAAAATAGGTTAAGCATTTAATTGAAAAGCATGTTCACAAAATGATTTAACAAAATAGTAATAATAAGTTTGTATTTACATATTTACTTTGGATAATGGTTAAAATAGAAAATATACTCATATTAATTAATTTGACATTAATGCGTAGACTGAAATATACCTATGTAGAAATTTAAAAGATATAACAATCAAAACTAATGCTAAATGAAACAACACAAAATAATATAGATGCACTTATCTTTTGTAATTCTTTAGAAGTGGATATGGCTATGGAAAAGGGATGAATAGACTATAATTATTCTATTAAGTTCTTTTTCTCTAGTTCTATAAGTTCCATATGAGTGGGGAAAAAACCATTACTTATGTTCATAACCATTTGGTATTTATGTACCTATTTGGTGGTTTTGTATGGTTATTTACTATCATATTGTCATTATTTTACATTTAAAATCACCTAAAATATTCATTTCTCTAAAAACCTAGGTCTTACATATACCACTTGCATTGGCAGTACTTCGAAAAGGCCTCAAATTACATGTATTTCTTCATATGGAGATGTGTGTGTATGGATGCTACTAGCTTCGGCAACTTGATCACTTGATAATGATTTATAGTGGTTTAATATGTTTTTTCTTAAAATTTCTTGGATAGTTTGCAACTTGGTAATCCATATCCTTGAACCTCATAGGATTAGCTCAAACATATGTGGGGGATTCTCCTAATGTGTGTTACTACTTTCAGAAATTTAGGATATATTTGATTGCTTTTAGAATAATGTTTTCAAATATTTCTCTTGAAAGTACAAGATGTATTCTAGGTGAGCAAATGAGTGTATTTGAATTACTTACATAGGATTACATATGTTTAATTATGCATTAATGCCAACTTATAGGAAAATTCAAAGTGATAAAAATGACCATTATGTGGCTTGAGACAAACCATGAGTTTTAAATACAAAACTATTTGGTATTTAAGTATTTATTTGGTTTTGTCATATGGGAAGGAAGTGAGGTACATGAATTTATTTAGCACAATAATTGGGAGTGATATAATTAGATGGACTAATTTATGTAATTTTATGAGTGAATAAGTTGTGTATTGAGGATAGTAAGTCATGTAATATGGAAAATGATAGGAAATTGAGCTTGGAATGTGTGCACACAATTATTTATGGATTAAGCCAATAATAACATTATCAATGATAAATTTAAAAGAAAATAGGTGTATAAATGTCCTAAAAGTTTGAATTTATTCTAATATCTACGGCATATATACAATGAAGTTGATTTAATCCAAAAATAAAGATTGTGTGTTCTTATTTAAACTTTCGATTAAGATTAGAAATAGGAGATATATTAAATAAATATAAGTAATGCATATATCATAAAATACATATATAAAATTACATAACATATATCAATCAAACTAAGTGATAAATGAAAAAAAAACAAGATGAGAGATGCACTTAGCTATTTTTCCACTCTTGAATCTCATTTGGATTTGAAAAAAGGATAAAAGGATTAGAAGTGATATATAGATTCTTGTTTCTATTTTTGGAGATGAAAAATAATTAGGGACAAAAATATTACTTATATACAAAATAATTTGATATTTTTGTACCAATTTGGAAGTTTTGTATGACAATCTATTAGCATTATATAACTAGTTATGTATGAGTGAGATGTTAAAATGTGCCTTCTTGTGAATCCTTAGGTCTTGAAAATGTACAAGACCCTATGTATGACCTGAAATAAATTCAAACCATAATCATGTCTAGAAACCCCTATAAAAATTTTAATGGTTGGGTTGAAGTGAAATTCATACACCGCCTATGTTGGAACTACTCTAAATATGTCTCAAACCATACATAGTTATCCACCTAGAGATGTGATATATATATGGATGCAACTATCTTTGAAAACGTGATCACTTAATAACATTTTTCAATGGATTGGTGTGCTTACGCTTGACTTGGATTGGAATTCTTGTAACTTGGGAAGCTAAATACTTGAACCTTGTTGGGAGTGTTTCAAACCTTTGTGGGGTTGTTCCTAATGTATGTTGCTACTCTAGGGATATTTAGGAGAGATTTGGGTGTTATTGGGATGATATTTACAACTATTACTCTTAAAATTTCTATTTGGATGCCATGTGAGTAAATTATTTCTTTTAACTTTCTTATATAGGATTTTACAGGCTCAATTTCACATCAAGGCGTCCTATAGGAAAACAATCAACCTATAACATATATCAAATTGAGAAAATGACTTTGGTATATCTTTGGATGAAAACACAAATTTTAAACCACACCATTTTCTAGTTTTCTCCCTATTTGGATGTCTCGTATGGGAAGAGAGTGAGGTGTTGGAATTATTTTGGCACAATACTTGGGATTGATAGACTAATTTTGACTTATGCAAGTAATTTTGTGAGAAATTGTGTAGTTTAATGAGGATAACAAGTCATAGAATAGGGTTAAGAATATAAATTTAGCTCATAATGTGCACACAAGTTATGATGTAGGGATTAATCCAATAATGACATTTTCAAGTGATAAATTACCAAGTTTAGGTGTCTACAGAAGGACATATGTGGTCATTGTTATTGCATTGGGTCACTAGTATTTGTTTCTATTGTACCCTTCTCACCACTACTATCTTTAACTTACCTTGGTGAATTGAAATTTAGCATGTTAATTTCCATCCTTATCTATAAAAATATATTTTCAATCCATGTAATGGTGGGAGAACGTCTACAAATGGATTCTCATTTGATCCAAATCCAAACCTTAGAAATCACTCAAAAGAACATAGATATATTGTAATAGAATTAGCCACTGTGGAATCAAGGTCATGTTATTATATGTAGTTTTATGAATCCCCATATGAGATAAACTTCAACCTTATTTTACAATATTTTCAATGAATGTAAAAAAAATTAATCCTTCTTTTAGCACATGAAATATGGTAGATGCAACAATTAGACCAAGGGAATACTTAAGATAGGATTAGATTATTTTTAGAAATGTTATTGATCTCTAGATATCTCTTGTGTAGATAGAATAGTCCCAAATCCCTAAATTACTTCTAGGGTGTTTTATTATATAGGAAATAGTAATATGATTTCAAAGACAAGCCAAAAAAAAATTATGTATAGGGAAATCGCCAAATTTACCTAAATGAGAAAAAATAATTTTGGATAGAGAGGATCACTAGTGGTCTCTATTAGTGTCTTTTGTGACTAGTAGACACCACTAATGTGTTTGTTTTCTATTATATGACATTAGTGTCCCTTTATCATGGGGGTGAATAATTATAAATAATATACTAATAAGACCATAGACATGTCATGGAGGTCGTAAGACAACTGAAAGTGAATTTTTTTAGTGTTTTATGGTAAATGGTGTTGACATAAGCAATACGAGATTGACTAAAAGGAGAAAAGTATGCTAAATGGATCCTAATATGCATTAATAATCAAAGTGTTGTAAAAATTGTCTCCACCTACCTAGTATTAAAATTTTGTATTTATGCATACTATTTCAAAAAATGAACATATTGAAGTACCTTTTCTGCTATAGTTTCCCACTATTATAAGTTGTTAAGATATATATTAGATTTCATTATATGTTAACAATATTACTACTCATTAGTAGGGACCTGCCACAATATGACCTTTATTTTTGGAATCAAGGTTGGCCATGAATAATGCCCGAATATATTCTACCAATAAATCTAAATATTTTAAACTTTATATTATAGAAAAATATTGCAATGTTGATAAAGGTTGAAAAAATACTTAATATTGTAAAGAGTGTCATACATTATTTTATTATTCTTAGAAATCATCAACATTGATTTAATCAAAATTAAATTAAATATAATTACATAGTAACATATACGATGAAATACATTAGATATGTAAATGTTATACACTCAAACAATGCAAATCTATAAGTAAATAGGAGGGATAGATGACTTAGTTAAATCCTGTGCAATCTGGAATTAATTTGGGTAGTGTAAAGTGTTGAACAGGGTTGGAACTATGTCCCAACTTCTCTCTATAAAATCTATATTCTGAGAATGATACCGAACATGGGCATCTGGTGTTGGATAGCAAGGTCAGAGTGCTGGTGAATGCGTAGAGGCTAGGAATATGTTGTCTTCTATGTCACTATGGTTTTGCTATAACTTCTTGTCAGTCACCTAATATTCACTCTTTAATCACTGAGGGTACTTGTAACCTAAAAAAAACCCTAGCTACATGTACAAGCTCACAAATACACAAATTGGAATGAAAAATACAATATGTGAAGTCGGACTGAACCCGGTGATCACCCAATGAATGAAGTTATGATCGAGCGTTGCACTACATTATAGACTCCATGTAGTTCTTTGTGCTTGTGTGTGAAATAATGTCCTTAGGTTTCCCTCGCTCCAATGATGCCAATATAACGAGCCATGGCTAGATAAAATGTAGATGTGTGATATGGAATTGAGCACTTCCCCTTCCTATGTAGGGTATACAACCCAAAAATGAAGACCCTTTTATGGTAGTGATAGTATGTAGATGAGATTTCCCCTTATAATTTCCAACTAGAATAATAGAGTGTATATATATGGATCTCTTTTTTTTAATTTCAACACTAATGACCTAAAATTTTGACTATGAGCTTACAATAATGATAATAAAACTAGAAAGGCCAACCAAAAATGCTAAAAAGTTTGAAAAGAACATAGAGGGCAGGAGTGCCTAGAATGGAAAGGAGCTCTTGGGTGCTAATGTCCAGAATAAGTGCTAGTGTCCTAGGATAAATGACGATAGATGTGAAAATACTAATAGATAGGGATCCTTATGACCTAACCAAAATTGGGTACAACAATGATATATGTGAGAGAGAAAGATAATAGAAACAATCAAAGAAAATAGATGGACAAAGGATTATGTCACCAGTGAATACTTTTCTTACTTGAGATCTATGCATATAACAACATACTTGGTGGCATATTAAAATAGTAGCATGTGTGTGATTATGTGTCTATATTTTCCCCCCCTTTATGTTATTTTAATTAAATTTAATTAGTGTAAAGGAAGTAACAAACATACCTGTATAAATTCTGGAGAAGCCATATTGCAAAGTGCTCATGGAGTGTTAAAAATTGTAATGTGTCGAAGCATGGATCATCTTTTTGACCTATGTGGCATAAATGGAGATAGTAAAATTTTCGTAAGGGGTACTTGGAGAAATAGTTGAAATGATTTGGAGATTTTATATTTTTTGTTCAAGGTGATAGAGAGGGGTAAGGAGTGATCAATCCACATCTCTACTTGTTTGTAAATGGGAGGATTTGGGTGTGCTTCCACTACAGGAAGAGTGTTGGGGAGAGATACCTAGTTTTACTCTCCATCCATGACTTCATCCCCAAAAGTTCCAACCACTGCAGATGGATAGAGACCAAATTTAGTTCCGTGTTGTTCTATATTAGTTCCATTAGAAAAATTGTTTGTTACGATTGAAGAACCCGTATAGGAGTAGTATAGGAAAGGAAATAACGTCTCATTGCCCCCACTCCTATAGTAACAGGTGTTCCAATTCAAATAATTCTAGATGGCTTCTAATTTATCTCATCTGGAAGTAATAGTAATGTAATGCAGCTCCCAAGTTAGGTCATCCATGAGAGATAGTAAAGTGGTGCAACTCCCAAGTTAGGTCATATGAGAGAGATAGTAAAGTATGCATATTGTATTGATTGATTGATTTGATTTCAATGATAGAATATTGTTTTGAGATTGTGTAATTAGTAAAATTACTCACAGAGAGGTTTTTATGTCTTCCCCCAAATTAGGTCATTTGGGGGAATAGATTTGAAATAGTAGAGAGTATTGATTATGGTATTTCCTTTGTTTGAATGAGTTCAGAGAAAGTTGTAATAGTAATATGCTAGGAGTTTTGATTGAATGTATTATAAATTTAGAGGGATTATGGGATGATCCTAATTGTATGCCACCCCTTTTGTAGAAATATTGAAGTGCATAGAAATGAGCACTGAGCCAAAACCAATACATATAAGATGTTTGTAATAGTAAATGAGAAATAGTATTGGATGGTATAGTCTCAGGGTGAATATATATTGAATAGTACATGTGTCAGATGTAAAGATGGGATGTTGAAATATGTATAGTATAATTCTAGAGTAAAATATGATCTGTATGGAACAAACGACAAAACAAATGGAGTTACGAGGATCAATATATGAGAGAAACAATGCAACATGTATTAGTTGTAAGAATGATTGGAAATAGGAATTATAGTATAGGAAAAACTGGAATTACTATATATAGTAATAGATAAAGGTGGATATTATTTTCACTTATACCGAGATCAAGTGAAATTTAGAGCTTTGATATGTTAGGATGCCACATGTTAGAACAACGAGTTTGACTAGATTCGAGTGAGTAGCGGTGGTCGTGGTTGTGCAAATGACCGAGATAAGTACGTACATGGGATGATTTTTGGAATATTTTTTTCATGTCTATTTTTTCATTTTAGGAAAAATTACGTTTGTGTATTTTTTGGCATTTCTGACCTGGTTAGAAGCGGTCAGGGTGTTTCTATCCCTGGGGACACTAGCACCTAGTTTCAAATGCTACTAACCTGTGTCTTGGCACACGTGACCTGCTCTTGGGTGATGGCATTCCTAGAGTAAGGATTACGCATTGTATTGTGAATTGTTGAGTTTCTTATCATTTTTATGCTATGATAAGTGATTTTTGTAGTATGTATAATCTACTAATGGAAGCATTGTGTTTCTTTTTGTGTAGTGCAGAGGGATATACACTCGAGAGAGTTTTGGGAGGGTTGACATTTGATTACATTATGTATATTGTGATTATAAAATGTAGAGTGACATATATTAAATCATGTCATCCTACAAAACATTGTGAGATTGGGGGATGTACCCCATAATATGTCTATCTTGATTGCTTTGTGAGATAGATGGTGTGCAAATACGTATACATTATGGTTACCTACTGGTGAGATGAAGGTAACCCTAGAGAATTTTTATTAGATATTTTGGTTGCTTATTTTAAGAGAGAGAGTACAGGTGATGACTATAGTGGATTCACAGAGGAAGATGAGGGAAGCGAGGTAGTGTTTTACATGGACATGAGTATAGGTTGAGAATCATATCATTTTAGATGAGATAGTGAGATCTAGTGTTTCATGGTTATGGAAGTTTATTGCAGTGATTCTAGCTTCTTCAGCTGTACTTGAGGTGGTGGAGTTGGTACATTGTATAAGATACATGATATTTTTCATAGTATAGAGGATCATGGAACTAGATATGTGTGGGTTCAATCTCTATTGGCCCACATATATAGATATTTGTATATATTTACTCAGGAGGATCATGGCAGTCGATAAAGATCCATGACTTTTTTGCTCATATGGGAATATGTGCACATTGCTATATTGAGGAAACTAAGTGGGCCATGGTTCGAGTGGGGTAGGTATGAGATATTTGTAGTGATATGGATGGGTAACCATATCATGAGGATGGATACAACCACCTATAGGTCAATGTTAGATCAAATGGGCCATAGGTCCATTATATGGAGACCATATAGAGACTATAATGGATAGGTAGAGGATGGAGTGGAGTTATAGTGAATTTAGTGCACTATGTGATTAAAGGAATGCTTAACATGGGTGACATACTTTTTCCAGTGTGATCGAGTATTTAGACAATTTGGAATGGCCCAAATTTTGCCCTCAGAGCCATATATATGGTTGAGATCTACTAGAGTGGTGCGACGAACAAGAGCGAGTAGCTAGTGCATCATGGTCTAGATGAGGTAGATGTGGCTATAGATTTAAAAAATGATTTAATAAAAATAGATTTGTATTAAACCCTAATTGCAAAGTAAGTGATGTAAACAATGATATAAATTTCTAAGTATAATATGACACAATAAAATAAGCACGTAAGTATGAAACCTTAAGAAAAGAGGAAGTATATAGGACTTAGTTGAGTTCTTCGCTATTTGAGACTAGTCTGACCTAAGAAAATCAATTAACAGACTGGTTAAAGTGTTTTTATTTCTCGCAATAAATTCTAGAAGGTAGGAAAAAGGCCAGACATAGGAATCCATGGTAGGACAGGGACGCCCGGGCACTAAAGACCTCACACTTCTAACTACATAAATAGTTTGATCCTAATTTTCATTGTTTCAGAAGGTCGTCGTTGTTACTTCTTGTTGACCACTTGATATTCGCATAATGATCGTTAAGGATACTTGTAACCTTGAAAATATATATCACCTACAAAAACCCACAAACCACATCAAATCTAAAAATAAATATGTAGAATGGGGAGTCAAATTGACCCTAATGCTCACGTTGATAGTGAACTTACACCGAGCACTTCACTACATCAAATAATCCATGTATTTCTTATGAGTTTGTTTAATAATTGTACCCTAGGATGCCCTTGTTCAAGTGTACTTGGTAGAGTGTTGTAGCCAAATGTAGCAATGTAGTAAAATGTGTGGATGGAATAAATAACTTCCCCTTCCTATATTGTGTATTCAAAAAATGCATTCCCTTGTCCCTTGTATGGGTGTTAGATGGATGCCTTGAAGCACTTTAGATGCCTTTTGATGCAAGATTAGGTGATGATATTATATGTTTAGTCCTTGGTCCTTGATTTTTAACACATAACTATGTATTTATATGATTTTCTTGTTTGAATTTCATAATTGACAACTGGAAGGTTGACCCATTAGTGGAAAATATGCCCAAAAGATAAAGGATTCCCAAAAGGAGTGAGTAAGGTGGAAAAGGGTCAAGGGAACTTTGAGGGGACAAGGGCACCTAGGCGCTCCTGTCCTGGTTGGGTGCTCGTGTTTGGAACCATAAAATATAAATAAGTAATATACCAACTAGGTTGTAGGGTGTACAAGACAAAATAGAAAACAAAAACATGTAAAATAATCCAAATACAATTTTCAATTACTAGTTTTCTTGTTTATGAATCATATGAATGCTAGTATGTTTTTAGGACCTAGAAATGTACCCAAGTGCATGATTTAGTGTCTACAGGTATATCATATTATCATAAATAATAGGTTATAACAGATATAAAAAAAAGGTAGTTGATTAGTATACATGGTTCGAAAATCATAAGACTGCTAATAAAATATATATAACTAAGGAAAAAAGGAAACAAAAATAGAAAAAACCTCAATTCTTCTTTGAGTAATGTCGGATGGATTTGTATCCTCACACTCCCTTAACATAGTTGAGGGAACCATAGAGCTAAAAGAGAACATATTAGAACTACTAAACAAACCAATTATTGGATAATTAAATGCAATAGTAAGTTGGCATGCATATATTTCATGATTCCACAATCATTTTTAATGTATATAATAGTTTAAGACAAAATATAGAATGTATATTTTCTATGCGCATAGGTATAGAGTATGAAAATTCTTTGAATATTGGAGAAGGAAATGAAAGGGATAATAATTCAACATTCATTACATTTTGTATAAATTTATGTAATCATATTTGAAAGATGTTGATCTTGGATCCTAATAGAAATTACTTTAGTATAGTTCCTTTTTCCATCTATCTTCTGATATATCTCTATTTAATTCTAATTTCATTATGGGATTTCTGTGATATGGTTCTCTTGTCTTGAATTCTTTGTATATAGTCTATTTTGGAATGAAAACATTCAATTATATCCCATAATTTAATCTATATTAAAACCTATTACAAGTTATTATGTCATAATCCCGGAACCTCTGCTAATAAATGTTTCATTGTTAAGACCCAAAAATGCTAATATGACTACGAGGACAAAGAGATATAGAAATATGGCTACATGAGAAAATGAAAAAAAAAATAGAAGATGAAGAGAGGGTGACATGAATCATTCCTTAAAGAATCTATTTAGAACATATCTACGGAGATATTTGTGAGAATTTATGGTGTGAGCTCCAAAATAAGTTCTCCACTTGGCTATCTCAGTTATAATTCTATCTCTTTAGATACAAGCCCAAAGAGGAGTATGAATGGACAAAGGAAAAAGAGGAAATATTTCACAATTTAGATATTCCATTGACCCGTACTATTAATTATTGGATGAAAACTACTATTGACAGATATGTAACTAAGGTTGTTTAAAATTTTCCTCATTTTATTATTCTACATCACAATTTATATTTGGACTAAGAGGAATGTTTTTTAGAAAATTACCATTTTTGGTCAAAATTATGGTGGTGGAAAAGGCCCTGACATCAATTCTGCGTAGTATGGAGTAGTTGGGTAGGCACCAAAGGGATGTAATCCTAGAAGATGAAGATGAAAGGGAAGGGGTTAGAGCTAAAGAATCATATGGAAAGGTTTGAGAAGAATCATAACTAAGAAAGGAGAATACTAGAAAGGCTATAGAGAGAAATAAGGTTTCACAATAGATAGTGAAGTGGAAAAAATTATGGGGGAATGAAGAAGACCACTATGAGTAGGATTAAATTAGAAGATTTTATGGAGGAGGAGGAACAAATCCTCCCCGAGGGACCAAAGGAACTAAGGAAGAACAGAAACAAAGTGAACAAGAGGGTGCACAATGAGGTGTGTACCCTGAAAAGGAAAGTGAAAGAGAAACTTAGGAACTGGAAACATAATCCAAAGGAGAAACTAGGGAAAAATAAAAATAAACTGAGGATAGTCATTTAGAAGTAGTTAGGAGTATATCTATTAAGCATTAGATGTTGAACACAGAGAAACCATCATGGAAAAAATGGTATTGTGAAAATCAAGAAAGCATACAATATGAGGAAGGAATATAACAAGACCCTTAGAGGCCAAAAGAAGATGATAGTACCCCTCTTCTAGGATATATATCCCTAGAGATAGATAGAGAATTGTTTACTTGGTATTGTATAAATGACATAGAACAATTAAAAATTTTACAATAATTGTGAAGGACAGGTTATAATAGAATTATATTTCTCATTACATATTCCTTCATTTTGGAGAATTGCGCTAAGAGAAAATTGCAAAGAGGATAATATAGTAATAATAGTTTCATCAGCCCAAAATATAGTGTCATTTTTCTAGTCTAAAGAATCGGAAGAAGAAAAGCCTAAATCTAGCATGGCCAATACAAGTATTGTCATCACTCTAATCCATACACATGCTTGCACCAGTATAATGGAACTACTAACCCTGAACATTACTCATTGACTTGTGACATGTGATGGGGAACAAAAGGATTTACCGATGACAATACCAAGAAATGAGAACTAATAAGCACACTGCAGGGAAGATCCTTGGAATTTATTTAATCAATATAATTTAGTTCACAAAATTTGCAAGCCCTCTACAAACCATCAAATCAGGAATTCAAAATAAATAAGTGCATTGGTGAGATAGATCAGAATCTCAAATAAATAAAAAATACCATGAGAAAAATCCATAGAATATGATCTTATATTATCAGATGTCATGAATAAAGAAAAATTCAATTTTGATGAGTCAAATAAATTTTATTGATTTCTAGAAGGAATGTGTAGTAAAATCTGGTTTTTAATTGCACACACAATCTTTTTAACCAAAATAGAAGCCATTGAAGTGGCTATTAGAGTGGAAAAAATTGAATATTATGGATATAGTAGTAATCTTGACCTCAAAACAAAACTAAAGATCGATGCAGTAATGTGAATATTAGAGGAACTACGTGAAGGAAACAAAACTAAACTCAATATATGGTGCATAGAATGTGGGGAAGGACATCATAAAATTACTGCAATAATATGAAATATGGAGTGCAAAACAATTTTTTTAATGTTTGTAAAATATTTAGACATAAAATTAACAATTTTCTGTTATTACAACACTATGTGAGGTAACCTAAAATTGTCGTATGTTATTTTTTTAAGGCCGAGACTCATGAAATAAAATATTGTCACATATTGATGTATATAAAGGATAAAATTACTAGGAATTTTTTTATAGTACAAGTTAAAATGGAACTTAAGATAAAAAATGTTATAGTAGAAAGATAAATGGCTACATCACCAAAGCCGACTGCATAATGGGATCCATCCACACCACAAAAAAAAATCCACAATGGATCCTGTAATATCCTCAAGGAAATCCAAGTTGGGCAACGCCATATTTGTAAAAAAATATGGAGTGGGCACCTCCTTTTCCTTAGCAATCACCTAGGTGGAACATTTCTTCACCAAAATCACAAAATGGAGGATATCAAGGATAAAATCAAAACTGGAATGCATCATAGAGACCATATATATTTCAATAAGGAGGCTACCAAGGTGGGTACTAGAAAAGGAGGAGATGACCCAAAACTCAATGAAAAGTAGTGGTTTTCTACCTTTGCAGAGAGACAAACCACATTATGTAAATTTTCCCTTCAAATCCTAAACATGAAGTATATTGTGCTTACTACATGTTGTAAGCGCATTAAAATATAGAATACTATCTTATATTTGAGAAAAAAACAAAAGAAAAACTATTTTTGAATGTCAAGATGATTAATGTTATACCTAGAAAAATTAGGATTCTTCAAGTTATTACATGAGCACAGAGGAAGAAACAAGACTTAGAGCATGATGATATTTTAATGTATCCCTACATACATCGTGCCCAAATATATACCTATCTTGAACCAGGAAAAGAAAATTATTTTTAGAAGAAGATAAAATGTTACTCCAATCATTTCAAAACATGGAGAGTACTACTCAAAACACAAGTGCAGAAGAATCTCAAATTTATGGACAAACTATTATAATCTTAAAAAGGGGATTAGTTACAACTCTACAGGATTTTTTAAACATGATGAATGTATTGTGTAATGAAGATATATTGCAAAACATATACAATCTTCTCATAACCTTATTACAAATTGTATCAGATAAAGAGGTACAAGAAAATAAACCAGTATGGTATTGTTTTCATGTGTTTTTTCAAGGGAAAAATTCAACTTAAAAACATGACAACTATACCCTAATGTCAAAAATAAATTCTTGTAAACCCTCTTGAGCACTCCTCTTGATCAGTTTCCCTCTCTATGTCAAACTTATCTCAATCCTCAAAGTTCTCATAAGTGTTGTGAAAACCTTTCCCATGTGTGTGAAGGATGAAAATAATCTCATGAATTTATCCCTTGGTTCATCATGTGGACCCAAGAAGAATTTGCAGGCTATTTTTTGGCCCCCTCTGGTCTTCACCTCAGCAAACCACATTTTGCCACTTTTCATGTTGTGATGAGGGTGCATTTTTTTACACCAATTTTCCCGTCCACTTGGGAAAATTGGGACAAAAAGTGTTCCCATGAGCAAGCCCCTTCCTAGGTTCCTCATATGACCCAATCCCAGCTCTTGAGATATTTTTACATTCTTTTCTCTATCCTCCAAAGGGAAATCATCATGCAACACTTGTCATGTTGTGGTGAGGACACATTTTTTTGCACCTGTTGGATAGATTTTATGCACAGCATAAAACCTAGGAAATCATGAGATAAATATCCTTTATTTAATGATGAAGCTCCCATGTAAGATGTATATCTATTTTGCAAGGGTGAATCCTAATAAATACTTTCAAGGGTTTTACTTTAAATCCCTCAGCTCTTGAACCACAACTGGGTAATTTGGCAGCAAGTAAGAAGTTGTATTGGGAATATTTACATAAGGGAGAAAAATAGAAATAGGGAAAGAAGAAAGGAAGATGTGCTAAATCAATCAATAGTTATTAGATTTGGTCTCATCCATGCAAATTAAATAAACAGAGAAATCACAACATTCATCAATAAGGGAAATAAATAACTTCTAACCTAGATCTAATATAACACAAATTTTATCTAAAACCTTTCAATAGAAGTACTCAGCAAAGCACTATAGACACAAATTTCTCCAGAAATCCACCTTTTATTCGATCCCAGCTTTTACAAAAATCACATTAAGGGTTCCAACACAAATTCTGAAATATTAAAAATGCTCCAGTTACAAAATCCTTTGCTAAACAATTTATGATGAAAAAGTTGTCATTTTTTAACCCGTAGTATCTTCCTCTATTTATAGTGTGTAGAGGGAAAATACAAATAGGAAACTCTCAATGATTTCCCGCATGTGGAATCTATGAAAAGAAAATAGTTGGCAATATTTCTCCTGTAATTCCTCTTTGCATGATTTACAATTGAAGACTAAATCAATGCATTGCATGTCTACCACCTATTCTTAATTATATGACCTTTTCAAACATCTTGAAGTAATGGATTTTAACCAATTGCTTTGTCGACAAAAATAAGAGAAAGAAGAAGATAGAGGAGAGAGAAAAGAAGTTATTCTAGCTGCAACACTCTCAGTATTGTTCTTCTTCCATACTTTATATGTTGATCCAACATGTATTATAATTCCACCTCATGAATGATATGAATTATATCCCTACCTTGAATCTGAGAAGCTCTTCCTCCCATATGATCTTGAATCCTTTCCTTTAACTCTCGTTAAACTAGGTCTAGAATCACTGTATATTTTATCAACTTCTCAACTGGATTACCTGTGAGAGAAATAATGATTCCATCTATTTCCCCCTGAGCATCTAACTTTGATTTTCTTGTGGATGTTTCCTCTTTCTTGTCTTCACCTATTTTCCTTGAATATTTTGTAGTTCTTCTCAAGTATGTGCACAAGTGAATTGTCTGGAAAGAATTCAGACAAACATTCAACTCATCCCCCTTTTTATTTTTATTGCATATAGGCAGCCTTGAACTCTAATAATTACTTCAGATGAAAGCAAATAGAAGTAGGCTTAATGTGAGCTCAACTGGGAGATTAGCAATAACATGCATGGAATTTTAGAGGGAATAACTGGGAGACTTTGCATGCATTTTCATGGGACACATTTGGACAAAGAAGAGTTACATTGAAATTGGAAGACAAAGTATTTGGAATTCACACAACTTTAAAATATTTTTCCCTTATAAAACTTCGTGGATGCAAGGATAAGTGGATGGTGTGAATTCTAGGATGATTATATGATTATAATTAAGAAGCTTAAGTTATGAATATTCACACAAACACTGTATGAGGTTTGGATTTTTTTAAAATTTAAAGAAATTGACTTCTTTCTTCAAAAGTTGCGTTAAACATAAAATACCATCTCCTTAACCACCACGACTTGCCTAAGGAATTGCATAGAAAATAGAAAAGGAATGTTTCGTGGATTTTGAATGATGAGGATTATTTGCAAAATAAAGAAAAGGATTTGAAAATCCACGACTTCACTCAAAAGACTTGCGTTGAAAGTAAGAAGACAAGACCACCAATATCCACGACTTAGCTTGTAATTTCTTCCTTCTAAAACAATGTGTGGAAATTAGCAGACATGGTTGTTAATATTCATGATTTTCTTTAAATGACTTATCCCTTTTGTAATTGTGTGGATTTTAGGAAGACTGGATTGAATATATCCATGATTTCACTTAAAATAATTTGCTTTTTAATACAAGAGGTTGTGTGGACTTGTAAGTGTATGGATTCCCTTCAAATGGGCAGACAAGACTAAGGATATCCATGATTTTCACTTAAAATACTATCGTGTATTTTGAGGAGAGTGGATGATTGAAAATTAGAAGACTCGGCCTTGAAGAATCACAATTTTACTTAAGTGACTTTGCCTTGTTCTTTTTAATACAAAAAAGGTGTTGAAAATTAGAAGACGGGCTTCTAAACATCCATGATTTGCACTCAAGTGATTTTTTTATTTAAAAACAATTACGCACATTCCCAAAAGTTTTCTAGATACTAGATGGGGAGGATTCCTTAAAATTGGTAGATAAGACACTGGGTATCCATGATTTGCTTTAAATAAAACCTTTTCCTTTTAAAAATTGTGACTTGACTTTGCACATGCCTGAAAAACCACAAATTGTCCTGAATACTTGTGGGAATTCATTTAATTATAGTTGGGACAAGTTTAATTGTAATAAAAACAATGGATATCCCCTTAAAAACCTAGGCGTAAGAAGAAAGACAAGGATATAGTGATTTTCAGGTGACAAAAAGGAGAAAAAAAACCAAAACTACAACATAAAAGAAATAAATATAAACAAAATACTTGAAAGAAGTTGCAGACAATTGCTCGAAAATAATTCTCCAATTAGCTAGTCTGTAATAATCTTCCCTGGGTGAATGCTCCACTTTGAGGTGAAAGTAATACTAGTGTGGTAATAATTATGGGGTGAAGTGCTTTATATAACCCAAATTTCTTAATTTTAGCTCGATTTATTTTTTATTTAAAAAATAAATAGAAACACTTTTATATAAACAGACTAAGTCTGGGAAGGGAATAGAGTGAGGTTTTACATATTGGTATTTGACGAACATGGCTTTATGACTTCCTAGATATACCTTTGAGAAATGCAAGCAACCATAGGTAAAAAAAAACACAAAAACATGACCCATAACTTAAAGAACGAAAAATTTAAAAAGGGGTAGTCCCATATTTCAAGGTGAAATATTGGGGAAACCAGTTGCCTCTGTCTGTGGACATATTTATTTATGTTAAAATTAAATAAGTGAAGATGATATCCTAGCATATTTGGTTTTGTGTCTTATCTATTGGTTTCAGGGTCAGGTAATAAAAACAAACAAAAGGAAAAAGAAAATAAAAGAAAACAACTGAAAATTTTAATTATGTTCAAACAGGTTATACCCTGTCTCTCAGTTCCTAAAGATCTTCAAATGCTACCCATTGAAAGGTAGTGGTAACTCAATTCCATCCTGGTAGGCAAGGATGAAACTATCCGTTCCAGAATTTCTCTTGATCATGAAGGGCCTTTTCCAAAGTGAATCAAATTTTTCATGCATGCCCTTTGGTTAGATTCTCTTGTCACAAAAGAGTACCCTGTCTCTAATCTCAAAATTCCTTTCTTTGGCCTTCTTTTCAAATACCTTGGGCAAGTACTCATCAACTTCATCTTGTGGTGGATCATCATGTCTCCTCTCTATTATCAATTGGCATAGACCTTTGTTTCTTACTAGCTTTGTAGGATTTATTTTTAGGTCATACTTTTGTTTAGATCAGCACTTTCCAAGTTTCAAAATATTGGGTTCATCCTCCATACCCAAGTTTACTGGATGTACTTTATAGGAATAATTCTCACCATATTCTTTATTTTTTGTAAGTACTGATCATGCTTGTCAAAAATATCCTCTAAGGAAACTAAACCCTTGGGGATTTTGTTACCTTTTAGTTGGATTATTCCACTATTGTCATCATAATCTAGATCAGTTTCATCTCTGGTTATTTTTCATGTGGTTGTTTGTTGTGGTGTTGATTTACTCCCTTTAAAATACAACTCATAAAAGTTGTCTAGTTCCAGAAATGTCGATATTTGTTTGTCATCATTGAAATTTTTCCATTGTTCAACATTATCAAGGAATTTGGGGTGGTATACCATCTCCACTTTATAGTTTCCTTGTCTGAATATGGATCATGGTCTATCTAGATTTAATAGTGCAGTTATGACTACCAAAGAGTGATCCTTAGAATTCTGATTTGTTGGAATGAATTCAATAGAGAAGGCTACAAAATCGAGTGTGGAATAAATCACTCTATCTCTGTAATGCTAGAGCTTATCTCTTTTTACTTGATTTTTCCTTCGAACTTGCTTTACTATAAGTTTAATATCTCCTTGGGATTTGAGAATTTTTACTCCTTTCTTTCTAGCTAACTCAATTCCTAGTAGAAATGCTTCATAATTTGTCATGTTGTTGGTGTTCTCAAACATCAACTTGTAGGAGTATGGGAATATCTCATCATCTAGATATATTAATAGAACATTGGCTCCTGATCCAAAAGAGAAATAGGTACCGCCAATCTACAGAGTCCAAATTTTTTCATCTACTTCTGGTTTTGGCTCTAGTTGGAGTTTTAGTTCTGTAACGTCTTTACCCATTTCCAAGAAATAAACACCATGGTTAGATTCATAAAAAATAATCTAAGATCTAGGATCCTCATATTTTGTAACCATGTCCTCAGACTTATTTTCCAAGTCCATCTTCTAATTTACTCCTTTGATAGGAATATGAGCACATGACCAATCCATCTTTACCTCTCATCTCAGTTCTTTGCAGAATTTTCTACTTAGTAACATCGCGTTAGAGACATGAATATCTATAACTAATATTGTCATCTTCAATATTTTGTCAAGGAAATTTTCCAAAACAAATTGTGCCTCTTTGATTTACCCAATTAAAGGCACTTGTCTTTCCATGGAATAGCACCTTCCAATGGTCTTTGTCAAGGTAATCCCAAGAGCATATGCAACTTTAGCTAGCATGACATTGTTAGAAGCACCCGAATATAAAATAAATTTGTTGAACTTGAAACCATTAAGTAATAAGGATACATATAAATGTTCTACTCTTTTAGAAGATGATGGGGGGTTAACAACTGCAACTCTCAAGTATTCAGCCTCTAACATTTTAATTCTATTTTTCTTGGCATGATCAATAAGGTCAAAAAAAAGGTATAGATGCATTAGTTTTAGATACCTGAGATGTCTTTTGTGGTTAAGATGAAGAACTCACATACTTATCTTTGGTAGCTAAGGAAGAAGGTAAAGGGTTGCCCCTTCTGAGAATGATGACATCAGATCTGGAGTCTCTTCTTTGTTTATCAGCCAATGCCTCATCTTGGCAATTTTTTGATCTTGTAAATATTGTATAAGTATGACCATGATCATCTTCAAGAATATCCTCATAGTCATGTTCAAATTTGTATTTTAGGTAATTAATGTTGGAGTCGCCAATAGGACATACAAAATCATCATTCTCAAACTGATCAGTAATATCTTCCTGATATTCTTCATTCATCTCAACATTGTTTCTGGGAGCAGCTTCAATTGCTAATATTTGAGAACGAACAATGTTGTTCTGGTTGTTGTTGTTGAAATTCCAAGTAGGGGTAGTGTTGTTTCCCTGAGCCATTTGAGCCATTTTTTTCTTCATTTGCAACATCTCATTTTCTAGTTTTTACAATATTGAATAAGAAGTAGTAGTAGTTAAAATTTCAGCTTTAGAAGTACTACCTTTTATTTTTCAAGGCATAATGAGGTCATCTTCAATTTTAACCGCCATGTTTTGAGCTACAAACAAATCAATAGGATGTGCTCTTCGCAGTTGATAAACTACTTCAAGAAGTAATGCATTGATGAAAAATAACTTTTGATTCTCGTTACTAAGAGAAGTAAAAGCCCAAATTTTCTCAAGTATTCTTTGGAATTTTACAATTAAATTCCACATGTGCTCATGTGGCTCCTTCTTTAGCTAAGTTAGTTGATTTATCAATGTACTGGAATATTCAGCTAGCTTGAATATTTTTAGGAATGGATCTCGCATAGTAGCATAGTTAGTTATGGTGCCAGGAGCTAACTGGTAGAGCCATTCTCTAGCCAAGTCATGAAGAGTCTCTATGAAGAGTAATGACAGATACATCTTCATGTTTGACTACAAGCACTCCATAGGATATAAAAAAACGTATCCAAGTGGTCATCTAGATTCTACTTTCCATTCTCATCCTTTTGGGTAAATCATGCATAGGAGGAGTCATGTTAAGAGGTCCAAAATCATAACCCCGTGGAACAGGTGATGTAGGGGCAAGGGGCTAATTCTTCGTTATGAAAGGAGCACGTATTATTTGAGAATAGACCTGGTAAATAATTCCAGTTGCTGGATTATACTAGAAATGATCAAGAGGAGGTTGCACTTTTCTATCTAGTAAAATACTTTCCCTGTGACTCCTAGTTTGAGGAGGATGATTGAAATTAAATTGCTCCTAAAATCTATAAAACTTATCAATCCTTCATTGAGCCTAGCTAGAGTAGATGAATGGACGTTCTGCCAAATGAGGTTTTAATATAAAGGGGAACTAGTAAGAAAAGATTTGGTCTACTAAATTTGTAGTACCCATTGGAGTTTCCAAAAACTGTTGGCTAGACTTTTTGTACAACATAAAACCTAGGTAGTCATGAGATAAATATCCTTCATTTAACGATGAAGCTCCTTTGTAAGATGTTTATCTATTTTTTAGGGGTTTTACTTTAAATCCCTCATCTCGTGAACCACAACTAGGTAATTTGGCAACAAGTAAGAAGTTGTGTTGGGAATATTTACATAAGGGATTCAAATAGAAGTAGGGAAAGAAGAAAGGAAGATGTGCTGAATCAATCAATAGTTATCATATTTGGTCTCATCCATGCAAATTAAATAAATAGAGAAATCACAACATTCATCAATAAGGGAAATAAACAACTTCTAACCTAGATCTAATATAACACAAATATTATCTAAAACCTTTATGTTAAACATAGAATCCTAACTCCTTAACAACCACGACTTGCCTAAGGAATTACATGGAAAATAGAAAGGGAAGGCTATGTGGATTTTGAATGATGAGGATTCTTTACAAAATAAAAAGAAGGCTTTGAAAATCAATGACTTCACTTAAAATACTTGCGCTGAAAAAAAAAAGACAAGTCAACCAATATCCACGACTTAGGTTGTAATTTTTGCCTTCTAAAAAATGTGTGGAAATTAGCAGATAAGGTTGCTAATATTCATGATTATTTTTAAATTACTGCTCCCTTTTGTAATTGTGTGGATTTTAGGAAAACTGGATTGAATATATCCACTATTTCACTTAAAATACTTTGCTTTTTAATACAAGAGGATATGTGGACTTGCAAGTGTATGGATTCTCTTCAAATGGGCAAACAAGACTAAAGATATCCATGATTTGCACTTAAAATACTATCGTGGATTTTGAGGAGAGTGGATGATTGAAAATTAGAAGACTCAACCTTGAAGTATCATGATTTTCTTTAAGTGACTTTGCCTTGTGCTTTTTAATACAGAATGGCATTGAAAATTAGAAGAAAAGCTTTTAAACATCCACGATTTGCACTTAAGTGGTTTTCTTTTGATTTAAAAACAATTGTGCACATTCCCAAAAGCTATGTGGATATTGGGAATCCATGATTTTCTTTAAATAAAACCTCTACCTTTTAAAATTGTGACTTGGCTTTGCGCGTGCTTGAAAAACCATGACTTAGCCTGAATACTTGTGGGAATTCATTTAATTGTTGCTGGGATAAGTTGAATTCCAATAAAAATAATGGAGATCTCCCTAAAACCCTAGGCATTGGAAGAAAGACAAGGCTTCGATGATTATCGGGTGGAAAAGGAGAAAAAAACCAAAACCAAAACACAAAAGAAATAAATACAAACAAAATACCTGAAAGAAGCTGCGGGCAATTACACGAAAAGAATTCTCCAATTATCTGGTCTATAATACCCTTCCCCAGGTGAATGCTCCACTTTGAGGTGAAATTAATACTGGTGTGGTAATAATAATGGGGTGAAGTGCTTTATATAGCCCAAATTTCTTAATTTTAGCTCAATCTATTTTTAAAATAACTTTATTTGTTTTTTATTTAAAAAATAAATAAAATGGTTTCATATAAATAAAATAAGTCTCGGAAGGGAATTGAGTGAGCTTTTGCATATGGGTATTTTATGAACATGGCTTTATGTCTTGCTGTAGATACCTTTGAGCAACGCGAGCAACCGTGGATAAAACAAAACACAAAATCATGACCCGTTACTTAAAGAATGAAAAAATTAAAAAGGGGTAGTCCCAGATTTCAGGGTGAAATCTTAGGGATACCAGCACCAACCATCCCATCCCTTTGGGAAAGTTGGGGGAAAAAGTGTGGTCCCTCACATGAATTTTTAAAAACCAAAAATTACATTTTTTTCTAACTGACGTGTTGTTTCCTTCCTTGTGTGTGCATGAGAGGTGATGTTAGATTTTTTTCCAGAAACCATTGTAACTTATCTATTAACCATTTTTTTTCATTCCTCCATGATTATAAATGATAAATAAACAATAAAATTTATTTTTTTCCAAACACCTTGCCAATTTTTTTCCAAAGTGACTTCGTGCCCTAGAACAAGAAAAATTCATATCTTTCAAACCGCCAAATGGAATCAAATGAAATTTTCACAACCTTCCTATTTCCCAGATTCCTTCAATAAGAAAGTGGAATAAAATTAAATTATTCCCCATATGTTTAATGGAATCAAACCCTCATTTTATGCCCTAGTTTACTTTTTTTCAATTTCTCATCATTCTGGCGAACAGATCGAGCTGAAAAATTTGAACACATTCCATATGAAAAACCTATCACGGTGAACCTATTTTTGTCACAATATGAGGTATGAAAGGGGAGTTTCTAAAAATAGTAAGTATCTTGTTTTTCCACTTACTATAAATAGAAAATTTATTGAAATATTAAAATTCTTTCAAGGCAGTGAGCACATAAAACAACAAAGATGACAAACTAGGCAGTCTAGTCCGAAAAAGCAAAAAGCATGAAAAAGTAACTTTCAAAAAAGTAACTTCTAAAAATAGAAAGTTTCAAAAAATAGAAAAGTATCATCAATGAAGTGGAAATTAACATGTCATAGGATCAAGAAGTTCAAATGTGAGAAAAACAAGTGATATGTCCCAAAATAGTAGGTCCTACTCCCACCTGCTAAAAATAGAAAGTCTTCATTCTAAGTGTAGAAAGTTACATTTGGATCTATTTTCATTCATCTCTCTTATTTTCAACATCTTCACAAGTTTTTATGACAATTTAATATCTTATAAAATTAAATGCATCCTTCACGTTGATCCTAAGGCATCATTTTGGTCATAGTGGTGTACATGAGCAAAGCAAAATATCACAAGGTGCAGTAGTTGAAAAACCAATGATTTTGTACATTGCATGAAATATTCATTAAGAAATAGTGGTTCATTATAGAGCATCCAATTGTACAAACATGTCCTCCCCAATGGAAAATCTCCCCCACAATAATCAAGAGTTGGTCCCAAAACAAGCTCTTTGAAGAAGTGCTCTAGTGACAGACAACATGTCAACTCCTGAAGAGCCTTTTCCATGGATTCAAGAAATGATTAAGAGTAAGCCAAAGACAATGCATCTTACCATAATACCAAGTCTTGAAGTAATCTTAAGGAAACTGAAGTCCAAATGAAGAAAGAAATCTCAAACAACATTTTGCTTCTTCATTGGCATATCAGGAAATCAATATGTTGAAGTTGTCAAGCCTAAGAATGAAAATCCCATTAAGGACATGAATCTAATAGATAATGAGTTTACCATCATCTCGTTTGGTCAAGATTCACATGATGTTGACTCTCATTTATTCAAGGAATCTACCTCTCACCTCCTCACTTAGAACAAAAAATGTAAGAAAAAAATTATGCAATTGGAGGAATGGGTAAAATATCTCAGTGCCTACATCTAACCCTTCTTGGAATCAGACTCGTCATTTTCTCTTCCAATAGAATACATCCTAAAATCATTAGTTTTGATCCTAAATCAATCAAGAAAGAACAAGGATACATGCAGGGGATGAGAAATGAGAAGTGGATTGGGAAAATCATTAAACAAGGTCAAGCATTGTTTCCATATATCATCTCTCTCATCAAGTATGTTCTTGCAACTTTGATAGAAGTAAAGAAAGAAAATGAGGATTTTTAAAAATATGTCAATCATTTAGATGAGGTTTTCCCACTGGTTTTTGAGATGATATCCTTTTATTCTCAAACCCTCATGTATAAAAAAAAAATTCATCAACTGCTGAGAATTTATCTCAAGTTTAGATCCGCATTATGGATGCGAGATACGTAATGATTAAGAATGCAATCTCTGAGTTGGACTCTGGTAGATAACATGCTTTAAATATCTTGAACGATGTCTACAATTATGTTCAAAGATTTGAGTTCCCTCCACTCATTGAGGACTCGTCATCAGAAGAAATTATTACTTCCTTCCAAGAGCTAGTCAAGAAAGAGGCAGGTGACTCACTCTCCTTCAATGAAGTTAACTTAAAGTCCCTAAACAATATCAAAAGTTACATTGTTGTAATTTCAATGGATGATGAATAAATTATTAGTCAATGCAAGAAAATAAGTGATGTCCCTAAGACATGGATCAAGGTGTTGGGATCCATTTACATTCCAGATGAGGATAAGTTGGCACTTGCCGTAGCTCAGTTCAGAAATGAATTTAAGGAATAGGTACCCTTTCCAAAGGCTTCTCATAAAGAAACATGAATCGATAATTTATTCATCTAGGGAGCTTCTTCATCATATTTAAATTCTTCTTCCCTCTTCTATCTCTTCCCTTTCTGATTCTTCATTGAGTTTAATCATTTTATTTTGTCTCATTCACTTAAGTGACTTTCTAAAGTTATATTGTAAAATTCCCTTTTATTTATAAAAAGGGAACTTAATTTTCACTTCCTAAGAAGATGAAAAGTCACAAGTGAATGAGATCATGATGATTCATGTGGGGGGTAGTTGAAGGGTTAGTTCACATTGCTATAAATTTGGATGGATTCTCCATTCCAAAGGATCCTAAATTCTAGCTCTTTGGTAGAGATTTTGGATTGTTGTTGTTGAACTTTGTATCATCAATTCACAAGAAATAAAAGCTACATTTATTCCATTTCCCCTTTGCATACGTATTCCTCTATTTTCTCTCTTATATGCACTTTGTAAGCAGACTGATCAAAAAGAGCTTTGTACATTCGATGAATAGGCCCCAAAGAACTATGTTTATGTGTGGTTTTTATTTGTCTCACTAATGGATTCATTTTTTATTTATTCTAATTGAATGTTGAACTACTCTAGTTATTTTGTATGAATTTTTCTTGTACCTACTCACAGCAATCATATTTATTTGTCTAATATCTCTCCTTCATCCCTCATTTTTGTAATTTCCTCCCTTATACACCATACAAGAACTTTTCCATAGGTTCAGTGAAGTATTCCTATGTTATCCCTGACCTATTTGGCTCCCCCACAATAATAGATATGATTAGACTATTTTACATTCAATAATGGAATCCTACCCATACACAAGAAGGATGGGTGTAGCCGCATGAGCATTGGTGAAACACCCAATTTTTCATACAAAAAATTATGTCACCAATAATTATTGGTGACTCAACCTAGGAGATATTTTCCCAAGTTCACCTGTAAAGATCTCACAAAATATAAAAAAGTTACATATTACAAAAAAAAAAAAAAATGGATTTGAAAGAAAAATAATTTTTGAAGGCGAATCCATCAAGGAATGAATCGGTGGCATGTTCATCTCCCATAACACAATGAATAAATTTCCATATTGGAGTGAGGTACCAATGAGTGAAAGTGAAGAAGAGGAAGATGATGACTACTAAAAATGCAGAAGTCTGATCAACCATCATTCTGGACTAGTTCTTGTAAGGATGATAATTCAAGAATAGAAAAAGGGTCTCTTTCTTCAAGAAAAAAATTGTAATTAGACAAGGGAAAAAAAGATAGTGTCATGTCTCCAAAAATCAAGGAAATACTGTGTAGAATGAATTAAAAAAATTATGTAAATAACCTATCATCAAATTCTAGTGGATTTAGCTCAAGTAGACTACTACTAAAGGAAAAGAATTGGGACTCATTAATGAGTAAGAAGTTAATAACTTGATAAAAAATATGCAAAGAAGGTACAAGATTTTTTATGAAGCCAACGAAGACGAATAATATTATAAGGTAACATTTTCAACCTCACACAACTGAATAAGAAACTCGGAGCCATGTATTTTATATCTCTTCCTTGCGATGATTTCCTTGCATATAGAAGTGAATAAATGATAGCCTTGACAACTGATTATGTGCAAATAATTATGAGTATTGCATAAGTAAATTCATATCCCCAAATCTACCTTGAAATTATGAATTATGATGAAGCCATGAAATAAAGATACGAACAACTTGAAGCACTTCAAATCAGCAAGGAGGGAGAAGATGAGATTTTTCTTTTGGAGGAAGATCCTGATGATTGTCCAGACTATGAGGTTTTTATCCCTAGAAAATTCTTGGGCACTTCTGATGAATTTTGTATCCTTGATTCTTCCAATGAGAATCAAATCAACACCTTAGAGTATGATGAAGAAAATGCAATAGTTGAACCTACATTCATCAGCTCATTCTAGCTCGAGGTGCAGCCCATTGGAGAAGAAATGGATTCAATAGAGGAAGATTCTTATTTCACATCAGTTGATTTAGTGCTTTTTTAGGATTCTTCATCCTGGGTAGAAGATGAGGAATCCAAGGTAACCATGGATTATCTTCTTTCTAATTTTGATTCTTCAAATGATGTAGGAATACTAAATGATGAAATTGAAACAGTGGAAAAATCAAATTCTCTTCCCAATTCAATCATGGATGAACAAATGGAAGAATTAAATTTATTTCTAGAAACTAAGGATGGTGATAAAATTTATCATGACCTTTCTAGAGAGATGATTTTACCATCCTCACCAAAGGATTAAAATGATGATCATTGTAGTTTTACTACCCCAACATGGTTCTCTAACTCTCACCACAAGAAGTATGAAATGGACCTTGAGCTCAAAGGTGTGTCATTTCCAAGTAGTTTAGATATCTTCTCCTTGTTAGAGAATATTGAGAACCGAGTATGCCCACTCTTGTAAGAAGGTGACCCTCAGATGAAAATAAGCATAGAGCAGGTGAATGAGGATTTCTTAAATGAATCTTGGACATGTTTTGATCATATTTTCAATCATCTCCTTGAAGCTCAATGCAATGACATTTCTAGTAAAGGTGAGGAGTGCATGAAATACTTGGAATAGAAATCCCTAGAATACATTTTGAAGAGTGTGGAAGTAACTAAAGACCCTCAAATCGGTCTTAAGATCTCAATATGGGCCATGGAAATGCAAGATATGTATGAAGAATTTTTTTTTACCCTTTCCATGCACCAACGTTTGATGATGATATAGATAAAATGGATGAGATAAATGTCTTCCTCAATACATGAAGGGATGAGAGAAAATGTGAAGGTAATTCTTCCTCTTTCTTGTTTTGTGAAGAAGATCATAAATGCAAAAGAAAAGAGATTATTTAATCTTCTATGAATATTCTCAATCTTGAAGACAACACCCTCACCATGGAGGATGATCATGAGAGAAGTGTTGAGCTGATTTGTATCAAATATAATTGTTCAAAACAAAGAAAAAATGTGTGTGACTCTTGTGAAAGGATTCAAAATCAGATTGCACTCAACATTTCCCAAGCCCTTGATGGTCTGAAACATGTTTTTATTTTGTAAAAAAAATTCAAGGATGAAGAATACCTTTGTGCCAATGATGTGGAACACATTTTTAACTGCTCTCACTCTGTAAAACAAAGTGAATATTCAAAGGATTTTTTGATCAATAAGTGAATCAACTTGTTTTTGATTCCTCTAAGTTCCCTACTGATTTAGGAGATGATTTCATGTTGCATTTAAAGGATAATGTAGGTTTCCATGATAAGATCAATGTTTCTACTTTTGAGAATGTAGAGGAATGGTGTGTCATGATCACAAAACATCAAGTGAAAGATGCAAGATACAAGAGCTTCAAGCAAGTAAAAAAGTTTTCTTTGGATGAAGATGGAATATTGGTTGGTGTTCTTATTCTAAAGCCATCCAAATCCATCACAAGATCATGGTATGATTAGATAGTGATCTGAGTGCTTCAGAGATTACATTTCAGTTCATTGTTCCATGATGGTATGTACTTATCCCAAACCCATTCTTGGGTATGTGTACATTATTTCCCCACCTCTATAAATTTCCCCCCATAATATAATTTCCCTTTTCTATTGTGTTTTTTTTCTAGTTTTGGTGTGTTTCCCCTTCCATGTGTTTTTCCATGTGTGTGTGTGTGTGTGTGTGTGTGTGTGTTTGGAAGAAATGAATTCATTTCCCAATGGATAAGGAGCTAGTCCACATTGTATATTGAGATTTTGGAGTTCCTATTTTGATGCAGCCTAGAATCTACTATATAAAACCTAGAAAATCCAAGGTGTGTTGGCACATCACCCATCCTAAGCTAAGTACTCACCTTAAGCATACAAAGGTACCAGGTTCCTCTTTTAGAGTTACTTGAGAAAAATGTTAGTGTAATGAAGATACAACATATTTAGAAACATAAATAAGCATAACATTCCATAGAGCATATTCCTGATCTAGGTCTTAAATAATCATGAATTAAAAAATAACCATAATAAGATTAACCATGCAAGAACTAGTTATAGTCATGTTTAAAACCATTATCCATCCAATATACCCCATTATATTAAACATTGAATTACATAGAATCTTCTTACATTACAAAGCATTACCATAAGTTATGCATGTATCAGATCTAGCAGCATAACTCTACAATAATTCACTATTCAGCCTCTCCCTAACTAGACAGTTCACTACATATTTATAGGAGTGGGGGCTTTCCCTTCACCTCCCCCACACTTCCCAAAATAGGTTGCATGCTGATAATAGCCATGCGCCTTTACAATACCATGCACATATGCAAGTGCACTAATAATAGACATCCTAGTTAACTGGAAGAAGTAATCCTATTATTATCTTGAACTCATGTATGGCGCTTATCAGACACTCATTCCAAAAAAATAATTTATGTGTCGCACAAGTCTCCTTCCTGAGGTGTGCTCTACACGTTATCTTTCAAAAATAGCCTGCATCCATGAAAATGGCTAAGTCCTAAATCAGGTTTTCCTTGCATGTGTTTCCTTCCCTATCCTTCTACACCTTCAAGTACACCTTGTTCCTGTGCACACATCCTACGTGTGTCTTCTCCTTAGGACAATATTTTCTTCTCAACATTACCCCATACTAAATTAAATTGTCATCTTGGTAATGGGGATTATTTCCTATGATCCCAAAGAATAAAGAATAAGAATGGAAATAATATAATGAATCATTGTACAAAAGAATAGACCTCTACTTTGCATCACCTTCTTCTTCAACCGGGAGGATCAATTCTACATATTATATTTTAATCTCATCCTCTAATGTTTTCCATTCATCTATTGTGGTTATTGTCTTCTTTGGAATGTCTGTAGAAATGGCTTCCAATTTGTCCTGAGTAATCTCTTCCTTCTCATTTTGCAGTACTTGGAAAACATTGGCCATAGTAGTCATCATTCCCTCCAAAAGATCCATCTTCTACGTTATATGCTTCCCAATCTCATCTATTTTATCCTTATGTCGGTCGTGAGGTGTTGCAAGGGCTTCACACTTTTGTTTCACTAGTGCCAATATTTTTTCTCATTCTAGTGTCTCATCTTTCATAGCCTTCATAACAACATTATCTTCAACCAAATTTCTTATCCTTATCACTACTGGTGTAGCACAAATATTCAGAGCTTGGTCGGCTTTCTCCAATTCTTCCTTTAGATTTTTGAGCAATGCCTCATAATTTGAAATTTTCCTAACCACAGAGGCCCTTGCTCTTTCTTCTTCTTTTTTAGGATTCTTTGGCACTGGCATTTGAATTGGTCCATCTTCTAGCACAAAATCAACCAATGTGCACACATAATGCATAGTCGAAGGAAACTTCTTGCGTACCTTAGACTCAATATGAGGTCTTGCTTTCAGAATGTAGTCACTAATTTATTCTACCCTACTAAGGAAGGCTTCATTATTCTTTTGTTCTAGGTCCTTGTCTCCTTTTAAACATGTTATTTCTACATTTTTTGCCTTGTTATCTTCAAGTAGCACTCTAATGGTGGCAACCTTATCAATGGTCCTTTGTGCCACCTTTATAGATACCTTAACCAAAGCATTTCTCACCTACTCATCAGACATTAGAGTAGGCTCAATTGTCATGTGTCTTTTTTGGGGTGCCTTCTTCACTCTCCTTGATACACATGATTCATCACAGATGTTGAAATTACGCTCGTCCATATGGGTTTGCATGGACTAGGATAATTGTTTCCTTATGCACATGATGGCCATGTCTAGATCCATCATCTCACATCCATACAATTCCTTAAGGCCTATTGTGCTCTAAAACCGGGTGTGGATGATTTTTCTTGTATCCTCAACATATTCCATACTTGACACAATATATTCTTCACTTTTTCTCTTTGTTCTTGGCCCCTTAGGAACCTGAGTGCCAAGGTCTAGAGTTGGCCCTTCTTCTACCTGAGTAGTAACATGCGCATTAGGTTGCTCTTGTACCATATTTTATGTTTCCTTCATAACTTCCTCTTCATATTTCATCTCTCCATCTCTGGGTTCCTCCATATCTTCTAGTTGCATTGGTGTTCTAGGTGTGCTCTCCTCAGACTCCTCTACCTCCTCATCCTACTTCATTGTTCTCCTTTTCTTCTTCTCAAGTGCCTCTTTCTAAGGGAATATTCTAGTTGATCTTCTTACAAGTTATGGTGTTCTCGCACCTTAGGTCATGGTTCTTCTGAATACCTTCTTAAAATGGTGCTCTTCAAGGATTGCATCCACGTCTAAGTCCTCTTCTCCTTCTTGTACCTATGGTGGATAATCTACGTGCTCACTCTCCACTTTTTCTATGGGCTACCTCTAGCCTCTATGATCCAAGCCTCCACTATCTTCTTATTCCTCTTCCTCCTCATCTATATATATGTTCATAGTAGGATTTGGAGTTGGCACATTTTCCAGTGTGGCCCTGGAAGCATAAACTCATTCTCCACATACTTATTATTTTCTCACATAGGATTGAGCTGAAGATATATGAGGGGTGTTCCACTATACTTAATAGCGAAACTTACTGGCTTCATACTTATGACATATTAGATGAGCCCCTCAATGTAGGCAAACTAACCTAAATATACATATGTTTTCCTGAGAGTGTGGTAGTCACAATCTACCTTGTCTGCATTGAAATTCAGCTATTGCACATTAAGAAACATGTGACTTGAGGCCTGGAAGTAGCATGCTATGAAGGCATAGGGTATTTTACACCATAGACTCAATGTCTCATCCTTCATGGAAAACACCAAGATTCAAAAGTGTTGATATACTATGAATTGTACGGCCTTGCCTACTATCAAAGGTAGTTCCTTTAGAATGTGCCATTTCTCCTCAAACACCACGTGAATTCGATCATACCACATTTCTACCCTTTTCTTCAATGGGCCACTCATTGATCCTTTGCATAAATATTTCTCAAACCTTTCCACGAGGGACTTCTTCTCAGTAGGGTATTCCTAAATTCTATTCTTTATCCCATCATGCTCTCCAATTTATACAAAAACAAGAGATAACAGGATGGCACCAAAACTTATATTTTCACCTACATGTGCTTCCTCAACAATGATTTTTGTAATATAGCCTACTAAGTTGTAAGATTTCTCCCTATTTCATCTTCTTTGCAATGTATAAGCCACATTGTATTTACCTGTGACCATCTCCCTTGATCATTCAGCTTAATGAGTAGATGTGTGGCTACCTACACCACATGGTACCTTCCTCAATCTGTAGATGTCCATTTTGTATGGGCCCTTAGTATACCCCAACTCCTTGCTTGTGGCTATAATCATTTATTTATCAATCAGATCAATAACAACATATATTCATGTGCCCTTCAATCTTGTTAATGTTGCAATTAGGGTCGTTTTGAGCCTAACCCTCCATCTGGAAAAATAGAAGAAGTCATCATGGACTCTTCTCATAAGCCATTAGTATAACAGTTCATACTTTCCAAAATATGGGAGCTCATATAGTTGATAAACTCCTACCTGCTTAAGAAACTTTTCTCCAACATCGTCACACACTGGCATATCTTCCATTATGTGCTTGTTCGTCTTCTTATTCAGCATCACATCCAACTCTCCATTTTTCTTAGTGGTGTAGTGATTGTAGTCATTTAATTTGCATCTGCAGATGTGGGAATCCCAATCTTGTTCGATTTATTACTCCATCTAGTTACTGCATCTCTGAAAAATTGCTCTTGGGAGAAATTTCAACCTCAACTTCCACCTTTTTCTTTCCTTTTTTTCCTATTATAGGTGCTTTCTTTGGTGCCATCATAAAAATCACACCTTTCATCTTCTATGGTGAGTAAGTTAAAACCCTAGCTTGAAATCATGTGCCCTATCTCGAACCCACTTTCCCTAGATCCTTCTCAATATTTATGCTTCACCAATGAGTATGCAAGCCTATTCGTGTACAAAAATTCTCTCCACGTCTAGTTTCACAACTCTCCACACCTCAACACAATTCACTTAGCACAATTGTACTTAGCTCACTTGAATACTTGTGATTGCAAAGGTAAAAATGATCCTGCATCACATCCTTATATAAATTTTCAAAAATTTAGTGCACTTATTACTCCTTCACCTACCAACAATCCTCTCATTAATTGACCATTTTTAAAATTCTCTGAATAATTTCTATGCATAGTACAATTTTATGCCCTAGCTATAACCTTCTAGCGTGCCTTCCTAACCTCTGACTACAGATTTCTCTTCCACGTGCTTCCATACACCGAGTACCTTGCCACAACTCCTTCTCATAGTAGTTTCCATGGCCACTACTTACCTCGCGTTAAATTTTCCCTTCATTATTTTCCATCTATGGTCTTCTTTGGAAGTAATATCCTTTCTAACAACTCCTTTCCATACTTGAATAACACCTGTAATAGTTTATTCTTCATGTCTACCCATTTTTGAATAAAAAATAACAACCACCCCACACTAATGGTATGTGCAGTCCTGTGTGACATAAAAATAATTCAAATTTTAATTAGCTTCCACTATGCAAATGCATTCTTATTACACAAAACACCAAACTAATTTTGACAAAGTAAAGTGACAAAGAAGGAAATACAGAAAGGGAAGCCTATACTAAATGGAAACACTACCTTATTACAAACACCAAGAAGACTTATTTATAGTAGGGCTTCAGCCTACTCCCATTAAATTAACTGGGTAACCACATTCCATTAAGCACCTCTAACTGGCAACCACTTGAGTCGAGTATATGAGTGATAACATACGGTCCCAACCAATGCACCTTGAGCTTTCCTAGATGGCGCAGAAACTTAGAATTATATAGTAGTACCATTTTTCCAACCTCAAACTTCTTGTCCTTGATGTTTCGATCATGTCATGTCGATCTTCCTATCCTTTTCCTACTTCTAAATCCAACATGCTATGGTGCACCTCTCATCCAACTGTATTAATCATGTCAATTATTTCTTTTAATTTTTTCTCATCAGCAAGACCTCCAGCGCACACAATACACAAAGAAGGTAACATGAATTCCATAGGAAGAAATGCTTATGTGCCAAACACCAACTGAAATGGTGTGGCCTTAATCAACCTTTTGTAGGTTTTCCTATACACCCAAAGTACAGAAAAAAAAACTTTATCATCCTAATCTTTCCTTCCAACATCACAAAAAATTTTTGTCAAGGTCTAGCTCAATATCTTGTTAAAGGTCTCAACAGTACCATTTTCTTGAGGATGATAGGGTTTAGTCTTGTGGTGTGTAACCATAAATTAATCCATTGATATTTTGATTGTCTCATTCAAAAAGTGTGTTCGGCTATCACTTGTCAAGCTCAGTATACATCCATACCTAGTAAGAAAATTTTTCCATAACAATCTGGCTATTGTAGTTGTTGTATAGTCCTTTGTAGGTGTTTCTTCTTCCCACCTTGTAAGATAATATGCGCAAGTGATGATATAACGCAATCCAGTTCTATGTGCGGCTAGTGAAATAGGACTGACAAAGTCTATACCCCATTTCTCAAATGGCTCTACGTTAGCAATAGGCCTCAAAGTAATTTCATCTCTTTGACCAACTTTTCCAAGGCACTAATAGTGATCACATGCCTTACAATACTCCTTACAATCCTTGTATAGGGTCTCCCACCATAATCCAACTAGTAGAATCTTGTGCGTGGTAGCATCACTTGCATAGTACCCACCTACAATACCACCATGAGCCTCTTCCTTGATATTTGTGTGCTCATGTTCCAGCACACACCAATGGAATACTTCATCTCGGCCTAGTTTGTATAAATCTCCACTTATCAACATAAAGGGTGTCGCGTGAATTACAAGTTGTTTCTTCTCTAATACTTTCATTCCTTTTAGCATCATACCCGTGTGTAAAAAGATAGAAATATCCTCTAATTCTAAAGGCGCGTGATGTAACCTATACAATTGTGCCTTTGGCATTGTATCTTCAATTGTCTATGCATCCTCCCCTGACTAAATCCTTGATAAGTGGTCTGGGCCATAATTACGTTTACCTTGTTTTACCACAACTTTGAAATCAAATTCCTAAAATAAGAGCACCCATCGACATATGTGCCCCTATAAAATGGGTTTATTTACCAAGTATTTTAATACCATGTGATCAGTATAGAATACAAAAGGTGTTGCTAGAAAGTATTGTCTGAATTTATGCAGCGTGTAGATCACTGACAAGGCCTCATGCTCTATGGTTGTATAATTATTCTCTACGGGAGTCAAATGTTCTACTAAAAAATAGATAGAATGATCTATAATACCTTCTCTATGTTGAGCTAACACCACGCCAATGGCTATGCTAGAGTTGCATCCACATGTACATGAAATGGTTGGTTCAATGAAGGAAAATGTAGACTGGGCATTGTTGTAAGTCTCTCCTTCAATGCCTCAAATGTGTGTTGTTGTAGTTCTCCCCAATAGAATGTCCCTTTCCCTTTTAGTAACTCTTTCAGCGGTGCGGAAATATTTACATATCCTTTGATAAACTTTCTATAATACCCTATGTGGCCCAAGAATCTACATACCTCACTATGACTGGTAGGCTCTTCCAGGCCTATAATAACTGCAACCTTAGCTGGATATACTAACAAACCTTCCTTGTAGATGATGTGCCCTAAAAAGTTCCAAAAGGTGTAGAAAACATGCACTTCTTGATGTTTAAAGAGATGCTTAATTGTCTACATCTTTCAAACATTAAGCACAAATTGTCACAATGATCCTTAACAAGTCCATACACTGTCCAATCATCCAAGTAAACCTATAGGAAGTTGTGAATAAAATATTGAAATGATTGAACAACTATGTGTGAAAATATATCAAGCACATTTTTCAAACTAAAGGGCATCACAATATATGCAAAAATTCCCCTTTTAGTGTTGAAATTCATTTTCTCTTTATCCTCCTGTGCCATTCTAACCTAATGATACTTAGCGGATCCATCTATAAAATAATAAACTTCGCGCCCTCTAACACCTTCTAATATTTCCTCTATGAAAGGTGTAGGAAAAGGATCAATCACACATGTAACATTCAATTCCCTGTAATCCACACAAATCCTAATCCGACCATCTTTCTTTATATTGATCACCATGGGTCTAACTCACTCTGATTTCTCTAGGGGCTTGATGATGCCATATTTCAACATTTTGTCAATTTCTTCCTTAACTTTGATGCATAGGTTAGGGTTCATCCTGTAAGGTATCTTCCTGACTGGGTGTTCTCCTTCCTTTAGCTTAATCTTCATCTCTCCTAATGACTCATGCACCCCTTTTAACTAATGGTATCCCCTAGGAAATAAGTCCTAAAAATCCTAGAGTAACTCAATTATCTTTGCCACTTCAGAATCAGACCAATAATCCCCAATTATTTCCTCCTTAGGTTCATCATATGTGCCAATGTTCACTTTCTTGGTCTTCATAGGTTCATGATAGGTGTGCGTGTTCTTATCTGCACTGTCTAACACTTCATGTGTACCTACTAAATGATCTATATCAAAATTTTCTACTTCTTCATCATCCACTATGTAGACCATCTTTCCTTTTTATTTCTCACAGCAAGTGTGCTTAAGTAGTGTGGCATATGTCTCTTCTACTTCATCAAAATGTGCTCCTGAGTCTACCTCACCAAATAAATAATGAATGAGTTCTTCAGCCTTTGTAATTCCTCCCATAGTTAAACACTTTATAACCCTTAATGCCTCTTCCACCAAAGGTTTAGTAGAGAAGTAGTCAAAATTTTGGGTCATTCCAGTAATCAAGTTCTGCCAATTTCCAGTCTCCATATGTAGCTCTGGATAAACATACTAGGCTCGGGTGCAACATTTTAAAGTGGAATAATTTTTTTGCACCCAAAGTGAAGGTGGTAAAGCTTCCTACCCCTCGATCCAAATTCTCTTACACTATTGAACGTGGTGCTAAACAGGTTGATTACCATGATACATGTAGATAGTAGTAGGTGCATTTCTCCTGAAGAACTAAGTGGTTAGAGAAATTCTGACTTTATTCCATTCCATAAGATTATCCTTGTGAACCATCCACCAGCATGCTTCTTTCCCACACAAGGTATATACTAACATATTCCTTCTTTCCACTTGATTTTTCCACTTCTCCTCCATGGCACATAGGAATACCATAGGATCTCCTTCTCTAGTGTACCAAGGTATAGGGTTGTTACCTATCCTCCGAATAAATCAAGGTTTTCTTCTTTGTGCAAATGTGCTTTTTACTTCGCACCCAACCATCTCATAGGTGTCATGTGCCCAATTGTCACAAGCAATACTTGTAGAATCACTAATAGAGTGTGCATCTTCCCACTGGAGGATTCCTTCCTTTGATGGATTAAGTATTTCTAGGTCCCGAAAGACATGCACATAAATTTTTTTCAAGTCTTCCTCGCTCAAAGGTTCAACATAAGGCACATATTTCCCATCTATCAAAGGGATAATTACTCTTTCTTTCTTGTTCTCAAAACTTATATACCCCTTGTTGAATCGTAAATCAACATTATTTTCATAACACCAAGGGTTCCCAAGTAGAGATGGGAAGTTGTCTGATTCTGCAAGTGTTAAGACCTCAAATTCCCTAGTGAACTTGGCCCCTTGTATACTAATAGATACACCCTTTAAAACTTCTATGGGAGTGGCCTTAGTTTAACTGACCATGAATAGTACATTAGAAGATGGTTATAATGGAGGACTGCCCATCTATACCCATTCATCTAAAGTAAGCACATTAACTTATGCACCTGTATCAATCAATATATTACTCAAGAGTCACCCATCCACAACAACATTCAGAGTGATCTCCTTATCATAATCCAAGCTATGAGGGGGAATATTAGCATGCAGGATTTGTCTTCCATTCTCAACACGTACACACAGAGTGTTTCCCTTTATCAAATTCCCTAGTAATGGAATGATATTCTCCTGATGCAATATTCTGCATACCTCTTTCAAGTCATCAATATCTTATTAAACTATCTATGTTTCCTTCTTTTGTTATAAATTTTGTGATTGTTCCTTCAAACACTACATTTCACCCTGAAGATTTCTGAGTACCTACATGATTTCCTAATAAACCTCTTTCTGATGTGTAGGATATGGGTACCTTACATGTAAAACTTCCTCCTTGGTGATGGTAGGCTTTTGCTGTAATGCCTCTCTAGCGCACATAGCTTCAACACATGTAGTAATGCCTCAGGTTCTAGTGCCATCTTTTGCGTCCACTAATTTTCCACATCACATTGTATTATGACCATCCCTACACCTTTGTTCTTCTATTTATGTTGCTTACTAAGATGCTCATATAAGTATGGGAATTCCTCATAGTTGTGATTCTCCCCACAAAAATAACAAGTAATATTTTAAGGACATTCACACTTATAGCGGTTAGGTGATCCACATGTAAAACATGTTCCGTGAGGGAACTCACCTCATCCACCACCACAACCTTGGCCCCTGAATCCACAATGGTATCCTTGATCTCTTCCATGACTTCCTTCAAAGTGCCCTTCATTCTGATCATAGTGCACTTGAGTGTGATCATGATCATGGTGCTCACTTTTTCCTTTAGAGTTATCTGATACTCTAGTCTGTCACACACCAATATCTATGGCATCATGGATCTAACCAATCAACCTACAGTATTTTATATCATGAGTCGTGGACCATAAAATTTTACAATAACAAGATACATTCTTCCTTATCGTGCATTGTAATAATGGGTATCGGGTTGCAACATGGTCTAAATGACATATCTCATAGTCTAGCAGCAATGAATGCACTTATCTTTGAGGATAACTATATTTGGTGTGCCCTTCCACTTCATAATCTATACACCAAATCCCAGTGTGTGTCTCATGTGTTGAACTTGTCGATAGTTTCTCCAACTACTTTGACATAGCTGTAATCTATGCCTCTAAGAATGGGATCACTCTAGTGTCTATACTTCCCACTACCTCGGCATGAAAAGTTGCTTCAAGTGCTTCGCACGGGTTTGCATAAGTCTTATGTGACAACGCCCTCCTAAAAGGTGTGATCAAGCCCCCAAAAAACCACTGTGCATGCTGGCTTGCATGAATATCATAAGAAGTTTTAGACAATAGTGTCTTGAAATGGGAATTATATTATTAAACTCTCTCACTAGTGCCCTACTTAATATCCTTGAGCATTCTTATACTCTTTTGCTCAAACTTGGGGATATAAAACTCCTTAAGGAAAGCATCCTTTAATGCTACATAATCTACACAAGTCTTATCAGGGTCAAACTTCCTGTATGAACTATGTGCATGTCCCTATAATGTAATTACAAACTCACTTGCCTTACACTCAGAATCCATAACTCCTTTTGCACACCACATTATCTCACACATGTGCACGTGCTAAAAATCATATTTTATGCCCCTATACTCTAGAATATAAAGAGACATCTCCATGTAAATATTATGGGGTTGGTGTGGACCCTGCCCACCTGATCCAGAACCTCTTGTGTTACCTCTACCTCCAAAACCACCAGATCCACTAGAACTAGAGCCACCTATGCCCCCTGATCCTCCACCTATAGCCGTAAGTTGACCAGTGGATGTACTTCCATGTGTCCCAATAATGTTACTAAACTAGACTCCTATAGTTTGCAAAGTGTTACTACTCCCAGAAGTGAGTCCAAAATTATGCACACTTGACTTATGTGCTAATGATGCACCTGAAAAGGCACCTCTAAACAACAAAGAATATGTTTTCCCTTCCATAGATGTACTTTCTATTTGACTTACTCCTTCTCTTCTACTACCCAAACTAGCTTTTTGATTATTGGTTGTACTAGATACTGGAAATCCAAGCGCAAATGTTAGGTTACTAGGTAGATTCAAATACATGCCTGTGGCCTAGGTCGTCTCTATTGGCACACTCCCATGTGAGGCCGAGGAGGGTTCCCTATTATTCTTGCCCAAATGGGGGAGTTCCAAATGCTCTGGCTCCAAGCCTCCTATGTGAGATTCAAATCCTTCATGAGCCATATCTCTCCTCAATGCCATCTACTCTTTAATATCATGTTGCTTCTCTATCTCCCTCTTGTGTGCCTCATTATACTCAAGCCACCTTTCTTCTCTTTTCCTCTCTACCGCTAGGTCCATCATCTTTCACCAAACCTGTTCCTTCTCTCGCACATGGTGGGGTTTAGCTAGCCATCGGTTTTTCTTCCAAGTTCAGGATTACCATCAACATTTTGATCACTAATGGAATGCCTTGAAAATAATTTTCCTTGGATAAAGTAAAACCTGGAACTTAGCTTCCTCTGGGCAAGAATAAGTGGAAATTGAGTACTCCAAAATATAACTATTCAAAACACCACGGAACCAAGTATCCACATCATGCATCCAAATCAAATCAGCATCATAAAGGGCCTGAAATTCTTCTTGCATCCAGACAAGTGTGTGATACCTCTAATTCCTTTTAGATGCATAATAAATCAGCCGCTCGTACATCTCTACTGTAAAAATAGCAAAGAAGCTCTCATAGAGACAATCATACAAATTATGCTCCACCCACATGTGTTCATCAAACTCCGATCCAGTGTTGAACCTCCAAGCGTACTCTTCTTCCAGATCCTTTATCCACTCCTCAACACTTGCTAAGTTCAACCGATATGTTTTCATCATAAAACATACTGAAAATAGCTGAAAAATAGGTCTCGCCAATAGAACCATTGATGCAGCCTAGAATCTACTATATAAAACCTAGAAAAACCCATGTGCGTTGGCACATCACCCAACCTAAGCTGAGTGCTCACCTGAAGCACACAAGGGTACCAGGTCCCTCTTTTATATTTTTTTGTTGCAAGATGTTAGTGTAATCAAGAAACATCATATTCATAACCATAAATAAGCATAACATTCCATAGAGCATATTCCTGATCTAGGTATTAGATAATCATGAATTAAATAATAACCATAATAAGATTAACCATGCAAGAACTAGTTACAGTCATGTTTAAAACCATTATCCATCCAATAAACTCCATTATATTAAACACCTAATTACATATAAGCTTCTTACATTACAAGGCATTACCATAAGTTATGTGTGTATCAGATCCAGCAGCATAACTCTACAATAATTCACTATTCAGTATCTCCCTAACTACACAATTCACTACATATTTATAGGGGTGGGGAATTTCCCTTCACCACCTATGCACTTCCCAAAATAGGTCACATGTTGATAATAGCCATGCACCTTTACAATAACATGCACACATGCAAGTGTGCTAATAATAGACATCTTATAGTTAACTAGAAGAAGTAATCCTATTATTATCTTGAACTCATGCATGGTGCTTATCAGACACTCATTCCCAAAATATCATTTGTGTGTCATGTAAGTCTCCATCCCAAGGTGTCTTCCACACATTATCTTCAAAAAATAGCCCACATCCATGAAAATGGCTAAGTCCTGAATCACCTTTTCCTGTGCACGTTTCCTTCCCTATCCTTCAATGCCTTTAAGTACACCTTGTTCCTATGCGTGCATCCTACGTGTGTCTTCTCCTTAGGACAATATTTTATACTCAAAATTTTTTCTCTTTCAATCCAGAACAAGTCCCCAAGATAGATCCAGTTGCTGTCATGTTTTTTTGCAAGGTAAAAATTCAATTTGAAAACATGACAACTATACTCTAATGTCAATTTTTGTGTTTGCTTGTAAACCCTGTCGAGAACTCATTTTGATTAGTTTCCCCTCTGTTTCAATCCTATACCAATCCTCCAAGTTATCATAAGTATTGTGAAAACCTTTCCACTATGTGTGAAGGATGAAAACTAGCTCATGAATTTCTTTCGAGATAGTGCTTCTCAAGGTAGATTTTTTAATAGACTTAGAAATGGCTATTTTTAGCCTTTCTGATGAAGGTGTGCATCATCTGAAGTAGATTTGAAGGAAAAAATTAATTTAAAAATTGTTATTAAGGATCTAAGATCATATTTCAAGTGATTTACGAAATTTTAGGGAATATTTGAAGGTATAGAGATAATATCGGTGAAAGTGGATTTTTGAAGGTGAAGGAGCTTGTAGTTCAAAATAGTACCTGAGTTTCAAAAGATAATTCCTAGAGCTCCATAAAGAGTTATAGGTCAAGAAATATACCATTTAAAATATTATTCAATTCTCTAAATTATGGTGCTTTCATATTTTTCACAAGACCAAAGTGCTTCTCTCCATAGTCTATTTTTGACAGGCATAACCTACGGTCCTGATAAAAAAGGTTATTTTTTATGGATTTTCAGGAAGAATTAGATCATAGGACCCATCATATTGTTCTCAAAATTATATTTTAAGTCAATTTCATATAAATAAGTTCCCAAAAATTCCACCCGGAGCTCTAGAAACTTCATCTTCAAGTCTCTCTCTAAGGTAAGCTTTTAGGACTTAGCCAATTTCACAAGTGGACACATGTCATCACCAGATGAAGGTGAAATTTTTTGTCCCTTATTTCCCATACCCTTCAAATAGGTTGGAGAAAAATTTTTCCCATGAGAAATTTAGCCCCCTGGTTCACCACATGACCTTGTTGAAGCCTAATGATGCAAGATAAGCCCCTTCTCACCTAATCTTAGCCCTCCTCGTTGTTCAATCACAAAGTTCCACTTGTCAGCACTATGTGAGGGCAAACTTTTTTGTCCCATCTATCCAATCCCCATGGTATATTTGGGACTAAAATATTTACCCATGTACAAAGTTAGCCCTTGATTCATCATGTGACCCCAAGAAGGCTCCACATGCTATTTTTCAGCGCCCTCTCCTCTCCGCCTGAACTAACCACATTTTATGAATTTTCATGTTATGGTGAGGGTGTATCTTTTTCACCAAATATCCCATACCTTTTGGAATTTGGTACAAAAAAAATTACCCGTGAGAAATCCCCTTCCCATGTTCCTCATACCCAGTCCCATCCCTCAGAAGCTTTTTATTCTTTTCTTTCTCCTCCGCAGGGAAATCATCATGTACCACTTGTCATGATGTGGTGAGGGCACATTTTTTTGCACAAAATTTCCCATCCCTTTGGGATATTTGGGACTAAAAAAATTTCTCCCTCAAATGAAGTTGTAAAAACCAAAATTTGTAATTTTTTTCTAACTATTGTGTTATTTCCTTCCTTGTGCATGCATAAGAGGTTTTGCCGGATTTTTTCTAGAAACCATTAAAACTAATATATTTTCCATTTTTTATCCATTCCTCCATGATTATAAATGAGAGATAAATAAGAAGATTTATTTCTTTCTAGACACCATGTAGAAATTTTGCTAGAGTGACTCTATTCCCTAGAACGAGAAAAATTCATATCTCTTAAACCGCCAAATGGAAGCGAATGAAACTTTCACATCCTTTCTATTTCCTAGGAGCCTTCAAGAAGAAAGTGAAATAAAATTCAAAGATTCCATATATTTTTAATTGTATAAAACCCTTGTTTTGTGCCCTAGTTTACTTTTTTTCAATTTCCCATCATTCTGGCAGATGGGTCGAGCTAAAAATTTGAACATAGAGTCCATATTAAAAACCTATCCTGGTGAAGGTGTTTTTATCCTAATCTAATGTGTAGAAGAGAAGTTTCAAAAAAAATTAAGTCTTTGGTTCCCTTTCTTACTATAAATATAATATTTCATGAAGTTAAAAAAAACCTTTCAAGATAGTGAGTACAAAAAACAACAGAGATAACAAACTAGGCAGTCTGGCTCAAAAAAGCAAAAAGCATGAAAAAAAAAATTAAAAAGAAACTTTATAAAAATAGAAAGTTTCCAAATATAGTAAATCATCATCAATGGAGTGTAAATTAACATTCCATAGGATCGAGAAGCTCAAATGTGAGCAAAAAAAGTGAAATGTCCCAAAATAGCAGGTCTTGATCCCACCTGCTAAAAATAGAAAGTCTTCATTCTAAGTGAAGAAAGTTACAGTTGGCTCTATTTTCATTCATCTTTCTTCTTTTCAACATATTCACAAGGTTATACAATAGTTTCATATATCATATGAGGAAATCCATCCTTCACGGGGATCATGAGGCATCATTTTGGTCACAGTGGTGTAAGTGAGAAAATCATAACGTCATAGGGTGTAGCAGTTGAAAAACCAATAATTCTTTGCATTACAATAAATATTCATTAAGTAAGAGAGATTCATTATAGATCATCCAAGTGTATAGTTATGTCCTCCCCAATGGAAAATCTCCCCCACGGATTTCAAGAGTTGGTCCCATAACAAGCTTTTGGAAGAAGTGCTCTAGTGACAAACATCATGTTAACTCTTGAAAATCCTTTTCCATGGATTCAAGAAATTCTTGAGAGTAAGCTAAGGACAATACATTTTTCCATAGTGCCCAGTCTCGAAGCAATCTTGGGGACACTAAAGTTCAAACTAAGAAAGAAAACTTAGACAACATCCCACTTCTTCAGTGGCATATTAGGAAATCAGTATGTTGAAGTTTCCAAGCCTAAGACTAAAAGGACCATTAAGGACATGACTCCATCATATAATGATTTGAACAGGATCTTGTTGGTTCAATCTTCACATGAGGGTGACTCTCATCTATTCAAGGAATATGCCTCTCGCTTCCTCTCTCACAATGAATAATAAAAGAAAACAATTATGCAATTGGAGGAACAGGTAAAAGCTCTCAGTGCCTACATCCAACCTTTCTTGCAATGAGGCTCAGAATTTTATCTTCCAATATAAGGCATCCCTCTAATCAGCGGTGTTGATCCTGAATCAATCAAGAAAGCATGAGGCTACATGATGCAGGGGAAGGTCAATGAGAAGTAGATTGGGAAAATAATTTAACAAGGTCAAGCATTATTTCCAGATATCATATCTCTAATCAAGTATGTTCTTGTAACTTTGACAGAAGTAAATAAAGAAAATGAGGAGTTTTAAAAAGAGGTAAATCATTTGGATGAGTTGTTCCCAGTGGTGTTTGAGATGATATCCTTTGATTCTCACACCCTCATGGATAAAAAATTGTTTGTATCAACTACTGAGAACTTGTCTCAAGTTTGTATCTACATCATATATGTGGGATACATAATGCTCAAGAATACAATATATGAGTTGGAATCTAGTGGACAACATGATTTAGCGATCTTGAATGATGTTTACAATTGTGTTCAGATATTTGAGTTCCCTCTGCTCACTGAGGACTCATCATCAGAAGAAATCATTCCTTCCTTCCAGGAGCTAGTCAAGAAATAGGTAGGTGACTCTCTCTCCTTCAATGAAGATAACTTAGAGTCCCTATCCAATATCATAAGATACATTGCTACAATTTTAATTAGTCATGAAGAATGGCTCGGTCAATGCAATAACATAAGTGATGTTCCTGGGACATGGATCAAGATGTTGGGTTGTGTTTTCATTCGAGAGGAGGATAGGTTAGAACTTGCGGTAGCTTAGTTCAATAAGGAATTCAAGGAACAGGTACTCATTCTAGAGGCTTCTCATCAAGAAACATGAATCAACAAGTTCTTCATCGAGGGATATTATTCATCATATTTGAATTCTTCTTCCCTCTTCTATATTCCTCCCTCTTCCATCTCTCCCCTTTGTAATTCTTCGTTGAGTGTAATCATTGTATTTTGTCCCATTCACTTAAGTGACTTTCTAAAGTTATATTGTAAAAGTCCCTTTGATTTATAAAAATGGAACTTAATTTTCACTTTCTAGGAATATGAAAAGTCACAAGTGAATGAGATCACAAAGATTCATGTGGCAGGTAGGTGAAGGGTCAATTCACATTACTATAAATTGGGATGATTTATCCATTTCAAAATATCCTAAATTCTATCTCTTTGGTACAAATTGTGGATTGTTATTGTTGAACTTTGTATCATCAATGCACAAGAAATAAAAGCTACATTTATTTTGTTTCCCCTTTTCCTATGTATTCTTCTATTTTCTCTCTTATATGCACTTTGTAAGTATAGTGATAAAAAAGAGCTTTGTATGTTCGATGAATGGGCCCTAGAGAATTGTGTTTCTGTGTGGGTTTTGTTTTTCTCACTAATTGCTTAATTTTCTATTTTTTATAATTAAATTTTGAACTAATCTGGTTATTAGGTGTGAATTTTACTTGTACCTACACATAGCAATAACCTTCCTTTTCCTAATTTCTCTCCTTCATCCCTCATTGTTGTAATTTTCTCCCTTATACCCCGTATAAGCACTTTTCCACATGTTCAATGAAGTTTTCCTTTGTGATCCTTGTCCTATTTTTCCACCCCACAAAAATAAATAGGATTATACTAGTTTACATTCAATAATGGGAGCCTCCCCTTACAAAATAATGAGGGGTGGAGCCCTGTGAGTATTGCTGAAAACACCTAATTTTTCATATGATAAAAAAAAAAACCAATAGGTATGTAAAAACTAAGAATCCTTAAAAGGTGGACACCAGATTAAATGTAAATTTGGGAGACTGAAATAAAACACGCATTGCGTGATTTTGGAAGCACTATTAACATGATGCCAAGATCCACTTGGGAAAGCAATGGGAGCCCCTTATTTGGCGTATATTTTTGTAACACTTAGCCTCATAACCTATGGAAGAGTATATCCAATTGGTCAATTAGAAGACATTAAAATATAGGTAGGAGACATATGTTTAAAAGGGTATTTTGAAGTCATATGCATGAAAACAAATGAAACACACTATCCAGTTCCGATTGGAAAGAAATTTTACTATGATGGTAATATGATGATCAACATAGTCACTAATCAAACAAAATCAAATATAGATGATTCTATTATTGTAATTCTAATGAATAGTACTAAACAAGAGCCATATACCATCCCTAAATAACCATTATCTTCATATTCACATGATGTTGAAAGTTAGTTTAAGGTGAGACATCAATAAAATTCTTATGTCCCATGATGTGTGCCAGAAATAAGAATGGAAGAGTTCTTAGAAAGGACAAATATAATTCAAACCCGCACCAAGAATCCATTCATAGGATAAGAACCAAGTTATACTATTCGGTCCCCAACCAAATCAGAGATATCTTAGCTCTATAAACTTTCACAACACGATCAAGACCACACAAATCCAAATGGAGAAATCCATATTCCATGGGAAATGGAATCTTCAGTTGGCGGTGATTCGGATGCAAATTTTAATCATTGGATGAGAAGGGAACACGATATAAGACCAATGAAGATGGTACATGTTGAAGAAAAATGTATTACACAATAATTTGGAAATTCAAATTTAGATATATTCTTAGTAGAATTGCAAAAATATGTGTCGCACATAGAACTAAGAGTAGGCACATTGGATTATAAACTCAAAGGAATTTCTGCATCATAGTGGCTTCAGTAAAAACTACAGAATCTAACTTATAAGGAAGTCACATAAATGTTTTGATCACAACTCACAATAGAAGGTAGGATCACTCAAAATGGCCTAAGTATTATGCAGAAGAATTCCCAGAAATACATATCCAAGAATTCATTGAATCTTGGAAAATTATGGAGATATATCCAAAAAATGGTGGGTGTATATATTCCTAGAAACATTGACATCAGTGTCAAAAGTATGGTATGTTCACCAAGAAAGAATAATACAAATGTGTAATTAGGGAAAATTGCAATAAAATTTTATCCAAACTTGCACTTTTGAAGATAGTAATCCTATGGTTGATACTTTTCTTCACATAATTAAAACATTCCTATTGTATGGAACTATTGACTTAGAAGGAGAAGAAGAACTTCTAGACCCTCGAGGAAACAACAAGTGAAACTACATAGGATACAATAGAGAAATTACAACATATAAAAAATAAGAATGTAAAGTGAGAAGTTGCAATAAAGTGGGGATGATAAAGAAGACAATAATGAACAAAAAATGATTAGGATAATGAATTGAATGAAATATTTCATCAATAACATCTTCACCCAATACCATTAGAAAAAGAAGTGAACAATAAATAAGAAAACAGTTGTGCAATCTAAACATAGAATAAAAATAAGGATACATGATGGTTATAGACACTCACAATAAGGGGAAAGATAAATTATATGATGAAAAATTTTGCAAGAGGGTAGAAGACATTGGAACAACATGAATACTAAAACTAGCTACCGTGGGGATTAATGGATGGAAAAGGATATGTCATAAAAATTGTAATTGTTACGAGACTATGAAGATGTTTTCCCTACAAAATTTAGTGAAATAAAAAGAGTAGATCCATAAATCGGTGAAATGTGCTTCGAGTTGAAATATAGAGAAAAATGTATAAAGAAATGACCGTATAAATTGAATCTAAATATGAAAGCAAAAGCAAAAGCGTAATTGGATCAAATGATAAAACTAGGTTTAATATACCAAATAGGAAAATAAAATTGGATAATTTTGATAGTCACCCAACCAAATAAAATGGGATGAATTAGAATCTACTGAGACTATATGGCTTTAAATGATGCATGTGTTATTGACCCATTCCCAACTCCATTCACAGATGAAATGTTAGAAGTAGTAGCGGGACATGAAGTATAATCTTTTATAGATGGATCCAGTAGCTACCATAAAATCTCAATTGTGCAATAATATCAATCTAAAATAAATTTTGAAACTAAATTGGAAAGCTTCACATATAAATTCACACCATTTGGACTGAAAAATGCATGTGTAGACTTTTTTCGAGTTGTTGTCATTGTGTTCAAATATTTCATTCATGACTTCCTAGAAGTATACTTAGATGATTGGTTTGTATTCTCCCTATTCAAAGAATGTGTGTATAAGGTAGACTTAATTTTAGAAATATGTAAATTTTTCTAATTGCGTTAAATTTGAAAAATAATAATAATAATTTAGACCATTTGGAGTGTTACTCTGGCACGTAGTATATAAAGAAGGAACTTTGTTTGATGAAGAAAAAATAGTTTTTATAATTAAACTCAAACCACCAATAACACCCTCAAATATTTGCACATTTCTAGGAAATATATGGCATTACATGAAATTTATTAGAGGATGCAAGTATAGTACAACCAATGGAGAAGCTATTACTTAAGGGTGAAAATTTTGAATGGACAACCAAATTTTAAAATGCATTCACAAAATTAAAACAGAAATTGGTTAGTGTGTCAATACTTGTATTTCTATATTGGTCAAATATTTTCCATGTGCATGTCAATGTGTCAGATATGCAATTGGAAAAAATCTATATCAACCAAGGGAGGGAGGGATAGAGCATATGATTCTCTTTGCAATCAAGAAATTCTCACCCATAACAATAAACTGCACAACTACAGAACGGGAAGCTTTATCCACGATCTTTACACTCCAAAATTTTAGGCAACATATGTTAGCAATTGATTATGAATTTTTCATAAACCACTAAGAATTTTAATATCTAGTAAATAAGTTACTCCTAGGAGGTAGCATATCAATATGGTTGATGTTATTCTAAGAATAAAAATTTAAAATAAACATAAAACTGGGAAGAGAAAATGCAGGACCAACTAACTTGAGTTGCATAAACACAGGAGAAGAACCAAAGGAATTATAATAATATTCCTTAGATGCACACTTATTTCATGTTATCATAATACCAAAACTAAAAGGAACGATAACCAGATCGTACCAAGCCAAGAACTCAGATGTTAATCAAACACCACGATCAATAAGATGAAAGCAATTCACTAGACTAATTTTACATAAGCCTTTGCAAACAAATGAGCAGCAATATTATATATTATTATGTAACTCAATGAAATACAATGATAATGGACCTTGCTTATATAGACAAGGAATAATAATCTAAGAACCATTCAAGGTCGTAGATCAAGCCATAAATCAAGGAAATAACTAGTCATCAAAGAACTATTCAAGTCAATAGATTTATGAGAAAACTGGACATCAAGGATCTATTCAATACCATACATCAAGGAAAAAACTATTCAATACCATAGATCAAGGAAATAACTATACCTAACAACTAGATAATATACCCCTAATATCTAAATAAATAAAAATAAATATCCACACACATAAGTGGGTGAGGATAAATATAATAAAGGTAAATAAAGTACCTAGGTGAACATGAGCTAAGGTAAATACCTACTCTAACAAAAACAATAGGAAGAAATTATGCAGTTCTTACAAAAGGGAATTTTTCCACAACATTATACAAATAAAGAAAATAAATAGTTGATTACAAAGGCGTTACCATATACTATAATTAATGGAATTATGTACAAACTAGGAAAGGGTGAAGTATTGTGTAGAGTTACACTAGAAAATGAAATATAATTATTATTACACGAACCTCACAAAGGTATTTCCATAGGAAATTTTATAGGATAACTCACTACGAAAAAGAAATTGCAGAGCATAATTTGGTAGCCAAACTTGTTTCAAGATGTGCATCATATAGAAATAATTACAACATTTTTTGGTGAGTGGGGAAACTAAATCCAAAGGATAAAATTCCTCTTAATCATGTGTTACCATGCAACCACTTGAGAAAAGGGGAATAGACTTCATTGAGCCAATTCACCCTCCATCAAGAAGGTATAGAGAAAGATATATAATCACAACAACAAATTATTTTACAAAATAGGTAGAAGTTGTAGCTAAAAACATCAATGTATCAAGGGACACCACTAAATTCTTATATGAAATTGTAATAACTATATTTGAGTGTCCACGTAAACTAGTTAGTGATGGGGATACACATTTTTTGAATAACACCATCAAGATCCTCACAAAATAATTTATGATCGTGCACCATAAAATTATATCATATCACCCATAATCAAATGGACAAGAGGAATCTAAAAACAAATTTGGAGAAAAATTATTAACAAATATCTATAATATCCAAATGCGTGATTGAGAAGATTAAATACCCATAGTCCTATGGGAATACAAAACCAACTATAAGAGAATTACATGAAAAATGCCATTCCAATTGGTTTATGGAATTGAATCAATCATGCGAATGGAATATATTGTACCAATCCTTCATATTGTTAACATTACTCAATTGGGAGACAATGATTCTATTGAAAATAGGTTGTTGGATTGGAAAAAAAATGGAGGAATACAAGGCAAGATTGCAATAGAATTAATAATAACACAAATAGATCTAGAAATCCTAGTATGATTACAATGTATGTAGCAATAAATTTCAAACAGAAAAAATATTTTTGGTGTATGAAAGTGGGTTAAAAGCACACCCAAGAAAATTATGCATGAGATGGAAAGGCTCATATATCATCCATTGCATCACGAAATAGGGCATTGTGATATTATAGGATATACAAGAAAACATGTTGCCAAGATGAATAAATGGACGTAGGATGGAATTGTACAGTGTGTAAATTATGCAAAGTATCAAAAAAAGGAAATAAGTGCCTCAACATAGTGGTTAGATAAGGAAGTCATTCAAATTTTTAAGTTTCATAGATTAGATGTTTGTATATTTAATTGGTGTGTGTGAGTGTGTGTAAGTTAACAAGGATTAAAACAAGATAACCATTGAGCACGGCACGAATTAGAAATGTGGAAAGGGAATGAATCCAATAATTCTAGGAAATATGCATAGTAAACAAGAAATAAATGGAAACAAAAATCTAGAATATGAACATAATAAAATAAACAATCCAACTAACAATATGAATGGTGCATCAAAGGCCTAAGATCTCATGAAAAAAGAGATCTCTAATGGATAAAATAGATTGAGGAAGTAGATCAAGTGATCAACAGTTCAAAATTCCACTTCGAAATCACTAAAGGTATGAACAAGAAAATCAATTAACCAAGAATTCATTTTCAGGAAAAAGAAAACAAGTAGCAGTGAAGTTTTAATAAAGAGAAAGTACAAGTAAACAAGTTAACCCGGAAGAGAAATGGATCCCTTCAACAGACATATTGGCCCAATAGTCAAAGGAATGTTGCAAGAACAATGATTTACTATCATTTTCCCTCACATATGTAAAAAAATAATACATGGAGATCTTTGTAATGCTCTGAAATACTAGGTGGAGTGACCCTTAAAACCACAAGCTAACAAAGTTTTCCCTAAAAAATTGGGGGGCATAGTAGCCAAAATCCCAAGAAGAATCCACACAAGGAAAACTTGTGCCAAAGGATCTAGTTTGAGGAACAATTGCACATAGGATTGTAAAAAATCCTACATGGGATGCCATATAGAGCACATATAGACAGTCATGAGAAGATATCACAATGAATCTATCTAGTTCTCTAAGTAGGATGGCATTCACATTAACGTAACCACAATTTCCCAAGCCATAGGTCTCCCAAACTGAAGTATTTCTATTCTCTCATACAAAAACACCAGACCACTTGCAAAGCTGACAAATATAACCATAATGGGCATTTATGCAAAGGGAGAGGCATTCCATTGGGGGCCATCATAAATCATGCAATAAAATTTCTACTAGAAATCGTAACGGAATCATATTGGTAGGCAATTAGGGGGAGTAAACAAACACCCCTTGGAGTTGTGGACATCATCACAAGAATGTAGGACAACAGTGTAGAGTTCAATTGGACTATAAACTCCTTACACATAAACTTAATAATAATTCATAAAATATCACACAAATAAGAGGTAAAATGTTCGAATAGTAGTGGCTCATCATTCTACTATGTTTGACACACTAAAAGGCCCCAGAGAGCATTATAGAAGTAGAAAATGAGTTTTTCCCTTAGGAGATATTTTTACAGTTTATCCTAGAAAATTCCTACACAAAATTTGAAGACACGTAATTATTGGGAAGTTAGATACTAAGTATTAAAATAAATCTTAGCGCAAACCGCAATATACTTAGGGAGGTAAGAACATACACAACCGTGTATGCTAAGATCACTATGTTGCATGATGGGATCATATTAAGATCAGAAGTTCCCTATTCCAAACATTAAAATCCATTTTCATTATTCATTAACATATAAATAGAAAAATATAAACTTAGTAGACAACATGGCATGATTTGAACAAGCATCTGACCATTAATCATTAAAGGTCCAGAGCAACCAGTGAGGTGAGAGATAGAGATGGGACTAGCTAAGAAAGATCAAACCATAGAGAAATTTAAAGGGGAATATTCAACAAGTGAGTATAAATGGAAAAGAGGTAATAAGCTAATCATTACACATACATGAGGACAATTATCAAGGGTAGAAACAGACCGTATGTTACTAATCTGGTTTTCTAATCTCAATTTTCAACAAATGTAAATCGATAGGGATAGAACATGTAAAATCATAATTTTAGAAATAGGAACCAAAATGTATCTTCCAAAGGAATGGAAATGGTACACCTAGAAATATATCTTAATAGAACAAGACACAACCAAGAATCTAAGGTCAGAAGATAGAGTTTAACTCTCACCTATGCCAAAGTCTCTCATGATTAGTGCATGACAAGAGGAAGTGACATAAGAATAATGGGTACACAAAATAAAGGAGGATATAAAGGACCAAGGGATTTAGGTAGCTAGGTTAGAGGAAGAATTATTAGTCTCCCCACCTAACAAGAAGAGAAGTGAAACAATCCCTTTCAGAGTGGTGTGATTTCCTACAGCTGAAGAACCAACTATGTTAATTATGGATGTTAACATGCGCAGAAGAGCCTCGCTTACATAGGACAACATAAAACAAAAAAATACAACTACGCAATAGGGGAAAGAAAATTCTATTGATGATAGGGATCTAATAATGTAGAGGATATGGAAATTCAAGGATAAAAGAAGACTCAAAAGCACAATCCTTAAATCTAGAATATAAATACCAAGCACATATTCTCCTCCTCCATCTCTACAAGAGGTAAGTAACCCATCCAAAACTTTCACAATGAAGATTTTAACTACACAAATAATACATGAACAAGAATCCATCATACATATCAGTGAATAGTCAATAGAGGAACCAATACAAATAATATTTCAAGAAGAGGATGTAACTAAACAAAAACAATTGAATCAAAAGGAAGTTGAAGAACATATACAAAAATAATAAGTTTAAGAGTATAAAATATAAGACGAAGATATATTGAGCAAGGAACATGAACAATATCATAACAATATAAAAAATTATGTAGGTCTAAGCACAGAAGGCCGTGGATATGAAAATTAAGCAAGAAGAATAAGAAACAAAGCATAGAGAAGAAAAACAAAGAGAGTAAGAAAAGAAGGAAAGAGAGGAAAAATAAAGATAAGAGGAGGAAACACATGCTAAGGAAAATAAAAGGAGAAAGAAAAGGAAGTATAAGAAAGTATAAGGAAAGAATAAGAAATAAACAAATAAGAGGAAGAAAAGAGAGCATCAAAAGAATGAAAGCTGCAAGAGAAAAGAGTTGCAAATTTCAAGGAAGCACAAGAAAAAGTAGAGGTCGAGACATTTATCTTAGCAAAAATTGAGACAAAATAAATATATAAGGGAGATACATAATTGTTTGGGTGGACAATGCAATCAATGGTGCAAACATGAAAACACAAGATAATTCTCCCTTCATCCCATGTTCACAATGTACTCCCACAAATTTCTCAGACAAGTACACAAGCTACAACAACCCATTTTATAGTGAACATAGTGGAAGTAGAATTAGAGAAATTACCATTGAAAACACATATCAAAAGAGTACATACATTGTAATAAAATATTACAGTAGCCACACTACATATGTCTTATAAAAAGGAGAACTTGGATAATGTAATGTGCAATCTAAGATCGTATGTCAGACAACAATGTCCTAAGTTGGTCACAAACACCATCGGTGACCAAGTCATGAGTGAATTAATGCAAATAAAACTTCTCATTTCTAGGAAAGTAGACAACTAGAATGAAAATGAAGCGGTGAAAAATATTATAGTACAAGTAGCCAATGTGAAACAAGAAGTAAATGAGGGTATAATGATACTCAAAGAGTATATCACAATGCTAAAATAGGATGAAGCTTAGGTGAAGTAGCTAACATTCAAACTCTTGGATTATAATACACATTTTTAGGATACAATGAGATATAACAACAATGATATTGAAGCAGGGAAAAACTACACCAATAGATTTTGATAGAGGCAAAAGATTAAAATATTGAAACTATTTTGTAGATATCATTACAATCCAAGGATAATGTCATTGAATATTGTGGGAATGGGAACAAAATGTGACAATGAATAATTTTGTAAGGTCTCGAGCACATCAAATGAGAGATCGACTAGAGACCATCTATTGGTGAAATAATTTGTCGTAGTGCAAATTATTGGTTTCCACCAATGGTCGCGGGGATAAGCCTCTCCTTCTTACATATGGGGAGGTTCTCATTATTGAATGTAAACTACCTAAATATGTGTGGTTTCCATAATACTAGGGATCACAAATTAATAATCCTCTAAATGTGGAAATGTGCTTGTATAGAATACAAGGAAGGAATTTACAATGAGGAGAGGTAAATGGGAGTTAGGGAAATAAGGAGAGAGATGGCTAGTGTTGTGAGTAGTCTTACATAATTCGCATACATCAATTGGATTAGGTTCACGTTCACTTAAAAGAACACAAAAATGATAATAATGATAATACGAACAAATCATAGACATAAAATTCTATTGATTCATTCATAAAAAGCACAAACACCTTTCTTGGTTTTGTAAGATTACCATGTTTACAAAGTTGTAAAGTAGAGTGAGAACAGAGGAACATAAGTATAGAAAATAAAATAAATGCAACTTTTATTGCTTGATGTAGTAGTGGTAAATCTCAACAACATACAATCAATCAACAATTTTCAACCCTTTCAAGTAGAGAATCCATTCCAAATTATAGCATTACAAATTGTCCTTTCATCTCCCCCCACATGAATTTTCACATTTCCTCATCACTTGTGACCTTCCACATTCCTAAAGGGTGATTCCTTTTCTTATTGATGAAAAAGGACTCTTACAATACTTTATTGAGTTCCACTTAAATAGGAAAAATTAGGGAAAGATTGCATTCTTGGTGAATAATTAGAATATGCATAGAAAGAAGGAAGAGAGAGAGAGAAAGAGAAGGGTTGACCAATCCAATAACAATGAATCCTTTTCTGATGAAGAGCTTTCTGACTTGAAGCACTGAGATCACAATATCCTTATTTTGTGAGATACATGAACATTTTGGATCATCGAATAAGTTTTTAAAAATGCTTCCATGAGATCCAGATTGAAATGGGATCATGATGATTTTTTCTAATTACAATGCAAGAGTGAGGATCACTTGCATAATTTTTTAGGCCTTCACAATTCACCCTAGTGATCAAAAATCAACTCCATGATGCTAAAACCCCTTTTATGTTTGTCTTTCACTCATTCAAATGGATCCTTGCTTTACAGATAGAGTATATCTTCTTAAATGATATTCCTATCATATAGCCATCCATTGAACCAAAATGAGGTGATTGCACATGTTTCTTCCTTTGGGGTGTGATCATACTACCAAGTGGTGAATTAGTTTTTAGGAACACTACTAAGTAATTTTGAAACTAATATGGTTTCTCAATCTTGAAAACATGGTACTCCAAATGAAAATCATCATCTTACCCTTTATGGCTCCATAATCCTAACCTTCTTTCTCATGTGCCTCCCAAAGGAATAGATGACTCTTGTATTCTTCACATATAATGGTCCTAACAATCTCATTGGATTGATTATATCTTTTTGACTCATTCCTCGAAGATATTTTTTTATTAAGGGTAAAGGTTTTTTGGCTAGGACCCTACCCAGTTACAAAAGAGGCATAAATCCTAGATATTCAGTTACATAACAAGAGATAGAAATAATACTATTAAAATCATAGTCAACATGCAACACAAAAACAACAAGATGTCAGCACATTATCATCACAAAGTCATCAAAATTACAAAAATATACCCAATAAATAAGATAGAGACCAAGTCATTTCATGAGCTTGTAAAATCTCTTCTTAACATTGTCCAAGCCCTTCTTAATGTCTTTGAAAGTGGTACCCTTACTAGATTTATCTTTGTTGTTATGTACCTTAAATTAGTCCATGAAAATGGAGAGGAATTCAAGAGTACTCTTTTACATTGATATGATATCACATTGTTTTCCTTTGACTACTTCTACCTCCTCAATTTTAGTGACTATGTTTTGTAGCTCCTTGATAGTATTTTTATCTACCATGTCCTTAGCGTTGAAAGAACTGCAAGCTTCAATTTTTCCTTTAATATCCCTGATCTTTGACAATTTTTCATCTGGATCATCATTGATTATAATTTCATCCTTGGATGGTATATCATTTCCCTTTCCACAAATGGAAAGCAAGCCAAAAAGAACATCCCCATCCCCCATGGAAGGAGGAGATAGGAGTGCAGGATCTAGATAATTCAAATTAGCCATTTTTATTCTGGTATATCTTCTTGGAAATGGGACAGTATGATGTTTTCTAGTAGAGGTGAATGGTATATGGGAAATAATAGGAGGCAGAGAATAGGTGGGAGTGGGGATATGAGTGGAGAGGGGGGATGGAAGAGAAGGGGATAGAAGAGCAAGGGATGGAGGACAGAGGAGTAGAGGTGGAAAGAAGGGATAGTGGAGTGGGAGGGGGATGGGGAGGAAAGTAGGGGTGGATGAAGAAGGTAGAGGATGAGTGGCACAAGGGGTATGGAGGTGGAGGAGGAAGAGGTAGGAGGCGGAAGGGTGGCAGGGGAGGAGAGACTAGTGGGGGTGGAGAATAAAGAAATCAAAATATTTTTAGAGAAGGAAAATCACAACATGATGCATGGGATTGACCCATTTTACCTGTTTAACCAAATTAACTAAGTGCTCCAAGGAATGGAGAATGTAAAATGGTAAACTGACTTAAAAATTTCTACAAAAAATGATTAAGAAAAATGAGATGAAAAGAGGGCATTACCGTGAATCTACCCTCCAAATTAATGAGCTATATGACCAAGATACCCACAATGTTAAACGGAGGCAGAAGGAAATTATGAGTAAAAACTCCATTTTTATACACCAAGGATTCCCCAACACCAAGAAATTTTTGTTCCTCCTCATCTAAATCAATGTTTTTCATGTATTATCTTAAACCCTTTCTTTAGAGACTTGTCACTCTAGAAATGATTTCTTCATTGATATCAAAGGTCATCCCCTTATAATACACCTTCCTATCATTCCAATTTCTAAATAATTCTTGTGACAAGTTAAAATCATACCCCATGGTTCTTTTTATGAATTAAGAGAATACCCCCTATGCAAGATGCCCCTTAGTTCCTCATTTTTCTTCCATTTATCGATTTCCATCGGCTCCACTCTGCAACAATCTCCCCCCATGCTTGAGAATGAAACCCAAACCGGAAGCACACCAAGGAAAGGATGATTAATAATGCAATGGTCGAAATTATAAGAAAGGAGATATAAAGAAAGTGGTAGAAGCCAACACATGTGCCTATTCCAAAGATCCATTGATAGCTTCCATCTCATCATTAATAATATTAATATAACAAGTAGGGGGGACTCTTCCCCATTTCAAACTTGTATATTATTAATATTAACACCCACTTTAGCCATAATATATGATAACTTATTCCCCTCACAGTAGGTGTGTTGGATCAAGCAGTTTTGTAAAGTTTTAATGATGTGAGTGGCTTCTTCCATTATGTTTTTCATTGACCAACTAGACTGAGTAATACCTTTTAAACACTTGGTTATGTTTAAGGAATCCCCTTCTACAATGATATTGGTAACATTAATTTATTTCGATATTCTAACCCCCCAAAGAGAAGTAAGTGCTTCAGCATGATGATTTGATTTGGTACCCATGGGACCAACATACAGTTTGATAAATTTTCCATACTCATTTCTGATGTAACCTCCTCCCCCCACTTTTCCCAAGTTTCTTTTAGAAGCACCGTCATAATTTAACTTAAGCCAACCTGGTATTGATGGATGTCATTTAATATGTTCTCTCGAAATATCAGAATCAGCCTCCTATTGGAAAAAAAATTTAATCCTCATAGCTCAAGGATTATACTATCTTCTCTACTCTTCTTGGTATTCTTAGGAGGTCTAAAATTGGATACATCATGTCTAAGATCATCAAAGATCCCTGTTATCCAAAATTGCCCCTTTCAGGTAATTTGATAACTTACACTTTCATTTTGGTTTGGGTAAGGGTGAAGCTAGTAAAAATGATGAAATTCAAGGTTCTATGGTTTACCTTCCTCATTGTAAAACTCTAAGGATCCATAATTAGCCAAAATTTTGAGAGAAAAATGTAAAAATGGGCTACTTCTAGTGTATTTTGGACTTTGTGTGTTTGGGTGGAACTAGTTCCCTAGGGCTCACAGTTCCTCGCATTTCCTTTGGACCCACAAGATAAATAAAATGGTGTAATGCAAATGGGGTGGAGATTTCGAGAACTGGGGGTCAAAAAGAACAAGTTCCATAGGAACATAAGCTCCCCGCACTTGATTTCAACCCATGGGTCAAAGGGGATAGAGGATTGCGGAGATGCAGGTGTAAGGAGGAACAAGGGAACTTTCTCCCCACATGAAAGGATGAGCTGCAAGTCAAAGGGAGCATTGAGGAAAAAGGTGTGATGCAGAGTTTTTAGGCTACAGGGGAAGAAAGAAATGTAATAACCTAAGAAATAGGTGGAACAGTTCCCAAGTTCCACCGGCAACCTGAGTACTCGACCAACAAACAACTCAGACCCTTTTCAGTGAGGTGGATAAAATTGAAACATACGGAACAGTTCCATCTCCAATTTAGTTCCCCACACACCCATTTCAAATGCACAACAAAGGAAAAATGCATTAATTGTAGACTTTGGGATCCCATGTGGAACCCCAACCCCCTGAACTTAAAATGGCCATAACTTATCTTATTTTCACAAAATTGAACTTTTTGGAAAGCTCTTAATGTCATCTACACGAAAAAAAACTAGATTTCTTAATTTTTTTGAGGGTAGGTTTGTGTAAAAGATGAAAAGGTCTTTAACATTAAAGATTCAGTTCCATGTTGCTAAACAACCATTTTTAATGAGGTATGGTGGCCATTTCTTCTCCCACAAGTAAAGTGACATGGTGGAATGGGTTTGGCAGGGTTTCCATGATTGTTTTCAAAGATTTAATGCATCTTGTTGGTGGCTAAAAAGGGGAATTTGAGTTTCCCTCTACTCTCTCTCTCATCTTCTATATATTGTAAAAACCTCTCATTTGTGAGGGGCTGTTCTAAAATGTAAATAAAGTCTGCCAAAAAAATTATGAGCAGTTGTGAGTTGTAATCCTTCATTTTGGACTTGGCAAGTGTTATTCTTTTTTCTTCTTCACATCTAATGTTATGTGCATTCTTTGAAAGAAATAAAATCTCTATTTTCTGGTTTTTCTCTCGACCATAGCTTATATTTTATTGTATTTCCTTGCCTCTCCATTATTTCTATGGTATTTTGTGCATGTATTTCTCACTTGCAGGTTCATCTTGTTGTATTTTATGGATAATAGATGGTAAATGAAGCTTTGGGTATGTGTCACCTTTGTCTAGCCTCTCCCTTATCCATTTTCCTTCTCCCTTTTCCCTGACTATATTTTCTCCACCCATTTTATTAGTGTTATCACCTCCCCTTAGCTTAGGATTTATGTTTTCATGAATCTTTCTCTTTCCATGGTCCCTTAGAATCATAGAGTAGGATTAGATAGTTGCATTTCCTTCCTTAATAGTAGTTTAGCATTAGGATTAGGTAGAGGAACCATCCTTCTCTGGAGGTTTCTCTCTAAGTAACAAATCCCACAACTTGAAATACAATCCCATGTTATGTAAAAACATTGATTTCTCATCCACACATACATGAAAAATCAAAGCGTTCTATTTTTTGGTGATAATAGTTCTGGCATGCCTGGTGGGACTATGAATATTTTCTTTCTATTTCAATGATTTTTGGCATGTGTCTTGGTAAATTTCAGCCTTTGCAGGCTCTGCAGCAACAAATCTAGCAACTCCAAACATTACATCAACTAGGTTCAGTAATGTTAGTGCCTCAATTTCATGAGAAGAATTCAAACAAGGTCAAAAAAGTAGAGGAAAGAATATTTAATTACTTGCATCTGTCACTAAGGAGAAGGAGAATAGGCAGATCATTCCATAGATCACCATCTCCACCAAACAGGATTTTTTCTACTCCACCTCCTGATAGACCCTTCTTACAGCCTTCTAGATTTTTAAGACCTATTGCAATCATGATAGAACATAGAAATCTTCCCTTTATTATTTTCAATAATAATAGTCCTTTAGCTCTCACTGTGCAACATGATATACCAGTGCCCACACTTAAGATTATCCCTTTCTTCACTAGTAAAAACCATATTACCCCAGTTGATCATATCCAAGATATTTCTAATGTTTGTTTAGTTCATGTTGCTACTGAAGAAGATGTTGCAGTTAGAATTTTGGCCTCATATTCAAGATAAAATCTTTGCAATGGTATAATAGTTTAATACCATCTTTTATTGCCAACTAGGATCAACTTGGGATGGCCTTATATAATCATTTTGAGGAAAAATCACATCACTTTTCCTTGTTAGAGCAGCTAAAAACAACAAATAGATCCCCTAAAAAGTAGATGATAGATTTTAACATCAGATTTCAAAGGATTTGGGATAATATTCCTCAATTGGTAAGGCCTAGACCCCAACATGAATATCTTTATTACCTAAAGGACTTCAATAGTGACATTTCAATCATGATTTATTCTATGGGGGTTAGAACATTACCAAGTGCTTACAATATTTCTATTAGAGCTGAGAATAGTCTTATTCAAGATAGGAAACTTTCTCCTAAACCTCTAATTCCTATTTTCCTAGAGATTGAGACACGTGTTTCTCATCAAGCCCCTAAGTTAACACCTATTCCAACCCCAAGAAATAAAATATCTATATAAGCATCCACTTCCTCAAACACCTCAACTGAGTTACAAGAAGTAATGAAATATTTACAAAAATTTTGGAATGAGTTACCATCCATCAAGAGGTAACAAGATCAAAGTTTCAGACCTTATCAACCTCCATACCAGCCAAATAAGGCCCCTTACTAGCCAAAAAATCCTTCATCCCAAGTTGTACCTCAAAATAAAAATAAATTTCCCTCTACTAGGCCATTTCAACTATACAATCCAAATGTAGCTATCTCATCTCAAGCTTTGGTTCCTGTTCAAAAAAAACTTGTGTGATATTATGAGTGGTTTTTCCCTTGTCATCTTCCACACAACCAAGTAACATGCCCCAATGGAATTTTAAACCAACATTTGATGGTGCAAAGTACATTTGTCTCTCAAGAAACACCTACGAAGGAGAATCAGCATTACATAGTCAATCAGGAGACACCTCCAAGTGACACATCACTTGTGAATTGGCAAGTGGAAGACTTTTGTAGGATAAATCATAAATTTCCTCAAGGTGTGGCTGTAAACACTAGATATATGAAAATATATATGGAAGAGGGATAGTCAATTAATTTATTTCCTACTCAACCTTCTTTGACACTCCAAGGAGGTGGTAGTTCAAACATAGTTCCAAATGTGTAAAATCATCCTAAATAACCTTCCATATCAGCCCAAGTGCAAGATAAAGGTTATAGTGAAAAAGGTATAGTAGATAAGAGATAATTCATCTCCCTTCAACATCCTTGAGTAGATGAATAAAACTAATGTGAGCATATTAATGTGGGAATCATTAGAAATTACGGGATAAAGAGATCTCTTGTAGGCATCCATGGCTAATTTGACTATCCCAAGTGAATCATCCAAGGAACATAAAAAGGTTCTTACCGATGCAATGAAAAAAAGGGAGGATCAACCAAGAAGAAACATGAAGCCTCCACCATTCTATGTATCCTTGATCATCAAGAATAATTTATTGCACAATTTCTTGATTGGCTCCGGAGCAATCAGTTGAGTAATGCCAAAACAGATTACAAACTAGTTGGGTCTCAAATATGAATCTCTTGTTAAAGGAGTAGTGTAGTTGGATTGGAAAGCTATGGGTACTATTGGAGTTATCAAAGGGTTAAAACTCACATTACATGCATTCCCAAATGTTTCGGTTCCTCAAGATATTTTCATAATTCATTTACCTCCACTATTTGCTCTATGTATTTCCAAATATTTCACTGGTAAGATTGGAGGATAATTATTAGCTGATTGGTCTCACATGTTTTTCAGCACCAGGTATGGCATTAAGGTCACTACAAGTTTGAACCAATTGTTACATACCATATAGAACCTTATGTGTGTATCCCTATCAACACAAATTGCACAATTTTTTTAAGAAGATTTTCCAAGTACTCAAGAGATAGATACCCAGATTGGGGGCATTCCTGATTTTCTACTTGATGAATGGGGAAATGCATGTTATGGTTTATATCCATATAAATATATTTAAGAGGCTAGCCTAGGTATTTACTTCTTGCATAAAGAAAATACACATCTGCCTATTGTTATCAAGCCAAATGATGAAGAAGATAGTAGCATTTGGAAAATATTATTTGACGAATCAAGAAGCAGACAAGGAGATGGAGGAGGTGTAATAGGTGTGTATCCTAGAGGTATAAAGTATTACTCATCTTTCATGTTTCAATTTATCTGATCCAACAACACATAAGAGTATGAATACCTCATCCATGGTCTTTAATGGGCAAGAAACAAGAACATCAAAAAATTGTGTACCTTTGGAGACAGTAAGCTGATTGTGAACCAAGTTAGAGGATCAAATTCAGCCAAGAATGACTTGCTAAAAGATTACAAACACAAGGTATGGGACCTCCTTGAATATATTGAATATTTCAACATCTAGGCCATTCTAAGAAAATAAAATGAAGTTTTTGATAGAATTTCTTAAATTGGAGCAAGGTTTGACGTTGTTGAAAACATAAAGAGAGACAGAGTGTAACCACATATTAGGGTAATAGAAAGACCTGTTATACCAAACAATGACATAAATTGGTAGGTGTTTAAAATGATCAATAGATTATCAATTTCAATAGAGAAGAGGCTGAGTTTTCTTCAAGAAATTAGGACAAATTGGAGAGGCAATATGGAAACTAGGTTGTTCAACTTAGATCAAACAAGTTTCCCAAGGTCCTAGTGACCTTGGAATCCATTTTCAACCCCAATGACCAGTTCATAAAAGAAAAGGCATACATAACAGTTAAAGGTGAAGATTTATAACCTATCTCAATTGGTCAAGGAAAATTTCTTCAAATTGGAAAGGTAAACACTCCACAAGAAAAACATGATTTTGTACAACGTTGCCAAGAATTTTCTAATTTATTTGCATGGATTTATGTATACCTTAGAGTTTTTGATCCTATCTTAACTCATCACACCATTGAGTTTGATCCAACGGCCAAGCTTGTCAAGTAGAAACAAGGCCTGTCAATCCACATATAGAGCCTTTGATGAAGAAAGAACTAAACAAGTTGATTGAAGCCAATATAATTTTTCCCATCAAAAATTCATATTGGGTTGTTGATTTATTTCCAATGCGGAAAAGGAATGGAGAAATTAGATTGTGTGTTGATTTCAGATATTTAAACAAGGCATCTTTGAAGTATCATTACCCATTTCCTTCAATGGAAAAAATATTACAAATGGTAACAGGTTATGTAAGGTTTTGTTTCCTATATGGATACTCAGGGTACAATCAGATCACGGTAAAGGAGGAAGATCAGTTCAAGACAACCTTTACTAAAAAATGGGGAACCTGTGCCTACAATAAAATTCCATTTGGCTTATCTAATGATGGAAAAACATTTTAAAGAGCCATGGACATGGAATTCAAGGGGTTGATCAACAAAATTATTCTTATGTACCTTGATGATATCACAATATTCTCCAAGAATGCAGTTGATCATCTTCTCCATATGAGATAGATATTTGAAATGTGTAGGTAGTTTGGAGTTTCTCTCAATCCTAAGAAATTCATTTTCCTAGCTCATGAAGGTAAAATCCTTGGTCATATTGTCTCTAAATAAGGGTAAGCATTGATTCAAAAAGAGTTAAGGCCATCCTTGCATTACCACTTCCTAGTCATAAGAAGGCACTCCAAAGCTTCTCAAGAAGAATCAATTTTGTCAGAGGATTTGTTCCAAATTTTTCCAATCTTGTCAAACCTTTAACATTGATGTTAAATAAGAGCATGGATTTAAAATGGACCACAGAAGGAAAGGAAGTCTTTGAATCCATAAAAAAATTAATTGTACAGGCCCCAACCCTTATTAACCTAGATTTCACAAAATATTTCACCATGTATGCCTTTAAAGGTGCTAAAATTATATTTTCCATATTGGTGCAGCTGAATGAGGTAGGATCGGAACTAGCTGTTACATTTTTCAACAAAAATCTTGAGGATTATGAGGTGAGGTCTTCATTTATTGATAAGCATGTCCTCATTGTTATATGAACCTTGAAGAAATTTAGACATCTAGTATCCAACAACAAGATCCATTTTCTAGTTTCACATGTTGGTGTGAAAGACTTTCTCTTGAAAAAATATCTAAATGATAAAAGAGTTATTTGGATAACCAAATTGATGGAGTATAACATTAATATCAGGGTGACCAAGCTAGTTGGAGGCAAGTGAATGTGTGAGAAACCCGTTTCATACCAACACATTGATGATGAAGCCATCCTCATGCTTCAAGATGACTAAGAGAAATTGGCTAATGTCATGCCTACCCCTTTTTGGACTCATGATGAAGTCAAATTCCTCCAAAAAGGCCAATGCCCTCAAGATTTGAACAAGGATAAAATAAGGTATTTCATAATTAAATCCCTTCTATATGTTTTTTTAATGGCATTCTATTCAATGAAGATGTGAATGGTGTCCTCCTAAGATGCGTCAAAATAGATCAGATAGGAAAATTGTTTCACGAGTTCCATGATGGAGATGCAGGAGGTAACTTTTCTCTAAGGGCGACAGCTCTCAGGATCATGAAGGCTTGGTATTATTAGCCTAACCTCTTCAATAAATTTTATCCATGGGTCAAGCAATGCAAGAAATGTGCCTTATTTACAGGTAAATAAACGTTAGCATCCCTTCCACTCCATCCCATCTTAGTAGATCAGCCATTCACGTAGTGGGGTTTGGAATTCATTGGAGAAATCAACCCACATTTGAGCTTAAGCCACAAGTGGATCCTAACATCCAAAAATTATTTCACCAAATGGACAGAGGTAGCTGCACTAAAGGAAGCTAATGAGACTAGCATTTTGGACTTCTATAAAGGTATTGTGGCTAGATTTTGTGTTCCATCTGTAGACACAAAATCACACACTTACTATTATTTACTATACCACCAAGTATGTTGTTTTATATTTAGATCTTGTGTAAGAAAAGTATTCACTGATGGCCCATTTTCTAGTTTGTTGGTTTGTTTGGCTTGTTTCTATTAGTTTATCTTTCACACTTGTCACTCATACACCTAGTTCTAGTCAAATCATAGGGATCCATGTCAGTCAATCTCCATGCATTTGTCATCATTTATCTCTAGACACTAGCACCTAGGACTGGACACTAACACCCAAGCATTCCTGTCCATCCTGAATACACATGCTCTCTTTATGTTTGATCTTATTTTTGACACTTGAGGTTGGTATTTTTGGTTTTCCAACTCATATCTTGAGGTAATATTTGGCATGTCAGGTCATTAGTGTCAAAATTCAAGCGAGAGATCCCTATATAAACACAACATACATACAATTATAATGGAAAGAAATTTATATCAAGGGCTATCTATCTACATATCAAAGGGAATGCATCTTGGGCTTACTATTCTACATACACACTCATAGGAAGGGGAGTTCATTTTATTCCATCCACAGATTTGCATTTTATCTAGCCACTGTCTTTTATCTTAGCATCGTTGGCATGAGGGTGACCTAGGATCACTATTGCACACACAATCACATAGAACAACTATGGATCTAATATGTAGTGTAGCGCTCAGTCATAATTCCACTAGTTGACAATTGAGGACAGTCTGACCCCTCATTTTGCATATTTATTTTTTAGGATTTGATGTCCTTTTTAGGGTTGTGCAAGAGTATATTTGTGTGCATATTTATAGGTACCTTGAAAATCTAAGTGTGATATATAGGTTACCTAAGGAGAACAAGTGTGAAACCCTAACGATAGTATCGGAACTAGGTTCTGACCTTTTCTACAGACTCCAACACTCCCACAAAGGTCTTGGGCGCCTGTGTCCAAGAATTCCCACCTTCTCTGTATTTTTCAAAGGTTTGTTATGACATCGTGTATTCCTATTTCATCGCATTCTTCATCCCAAGAATACTTCAAGGCAAGCAAAATCAAGGTAAGTATCTTATCTCTCTCATTTCGTTTCATAATTAAAATCTAATAAATTGCCTAGCATTTATATTTTATTTTATATCATTTATACCAATCATTGCTTTCAAATTTTAATAAAATAAATCAGATTTTTATTAAATCACCATCCAAAATCATTTCTAGTAATGCTCTAGCATTCCTTAGCACAAGAATATATTGTTGGGTTGTTGGGAATGACATATACTTGAGCACATATTCAAACTATTACACTCAGGGTAATGGACAGGATGATTCCACAAAAAAAAATTGTTTCAAAATCATAATAAGGACTTTGGATGAGAATCATAGGACTTGGCACACAAAGTTAAAGTTAGACTTTTGGGCTGATACAATTACTCCCAAGAGGTCAACTGGTAGCTCTCCCTACAAACTAGTTTATGGAAAAGAAACGAGGCTTCCAATATCTCTTGAATGACCATCATTAGAGCTCATCAAACAGCTAGAATTATCTGAGTTTGAAGCTCGTTTAGGTATGTAGAGCTCATGGAGTTAGAATATTTGAAAAACTAAGCAATGTAAACAATGGAAAAGGATCAAGCTCATATTAAGAGGAGTTTTGATAAGAAATCAAAAGATAGGAGCTTCTAGGAAGGGGATCTTTTTCTAAAGTGGGATGCAGATAGATCCAAACTAGGAAGGAACTCAAAGTTTGAGGCAATGTGGAGTGGACCCTACATGATCTCAAGCTATAAATTAAACAATTCTTTCCAATTTTCAATATTATATGGAGAAGAATTTCATATCCTAGTAAATGGGATTTATCTCAAGCATTGTTATTAAAGGAAATACCTTCCATTGTACATATTAGTTTAGTTATCAATTCTTCCAAGTTAATTCAGCACATTATCTTGTTAGTAGAATAGGTTTCGGTTTTCTTAAGTGCTTTGCATGGTGTTTTGTTCTTTTGGTTAGCATGGTTTTGTTGCAAAATGCTTCATGAAGGACTCCGAAGAAGATATTTTTAGAAAAGTTGAGATTGGAAGAGTTCCAAGGATCAACTAGAATGTCTCAGAAGATCAAATGCAAACCAACTAAAATCAAATTTGGGACAGTTTCAAATTCTTCATTCATTTGTTCCAATAGATCAGTTACTGGATCAAAATGGTATACATTTGAGGATGAGGACATTGTTGCTCAGTTCCATCATTATTTTCTGGGAAGACATGGTGAAATAATTAAGTTAGAACAATTTTTCACTCTCCTAAAACTTAATTCAAAAAAAAAATATGATGATAGTGATCAGTTCAAGATCAATATTATATCATCTACAAGCCCAAGTAGTGCTTCAGGTGGATTTAGAGGTGAAGCTCAAGTTTCAAATCAGTTTCAGACTATCAAGTTGACTCCATGCCCAATGTATGTAATTAGGCCATTGATCTCTTCATATAGCAGGCAGATAGCCCCGTTGAGTCACCAAATTGTTATCCAAATTTCTCCATTTTAGATAATTTGATAAATTTCACTTTCATTTTGGCTTGGGCAAGGGTGAAGCTAGTAAAATTGAGGAAATTCAAGGTTCTAAGGTTTCACTTCCTCGTTGCAAATATATAAGGATCCATATATAGCCTGAAATTTGAGAAAAAATGGAAATTTGGGCTACTTCTAGTGTATTACGGACTTTGGGTGTTCAGGTGGAACTAGTTCCCCAGTACTTAGAGTTCCCCGCATTGCCTCTAGAACCATAAGACAAAAAAAATGGTGTAATGCATATGAGGTGGAGATTTCAAGAACCGAGGGTTTGGAGAGAAAAAATTCAATAGGAACTTAAGTTCCCCTCACTTGATTTCAACCCATGGGTCAAATGGGATAGAGGATTGCGGATATGCATGCGCAAGGAGGAAAGGAATAACTAGCTCCACCGGGGAACTAGTTCCTCGTATTAAAGGACAAGCTATAATTCAAAGGCATTGTTGAGGAAAAAGGTGTGATGCAGAGGTTGTAGGCTGTAGGGGAACAAATTAATGTGGGAACATAATCCATGGGTGCAACATTTCCCAAGTTCCATCTGCGGCCCAAATACCCGACCAACAAACAACTCAAACCCTTGCGAGTAGGGTAGATAAAATCAAAACATATGAAACAGTTCCATCTCTAAGTCATTTCACTATACACCCATTTCACCTGCACGAAAAAGGAAAAAAGTATTAATTGCAGACGATGGGAGCCCACGTGGAACCCCGACCCCGTGAACTTAAAATGGCCATAACTTTTGACATGTTACTATGATTTTCACAAAATTGGACTTTTTGGAAATATCTCGGTGTCTTCTACACCAAAAAATTATATTTCTTAATTTTTTTGAAGGAATTTTTATGTAAAAGAGAAAAACATCTCCATCATTAAAGATGCAGTTCTAAGTTGTTGAACAACCAGTTGTAATGAGGTTTGTTGCACATTTCTTCTCCCACAAGAAAAGTGACATTGGGGAATGGGTTTGGTAGAGTGCCCATGATTATTTTCATAGATTTAATACAAATTTTTGGTGGTTGAAAAGGGGAATTAGAGTTTCCCTCTATTCTCTCTCTATCTCTCTCTCATCTTCTATATATTATAAAAACCTCTCATTTGTGAGGGGGGTGTTTTAAAATGTAAATAAACTCTGCCAAAATTGTTTCTGAATATATGTGAGTTGTAATCCTTCATTTTGGACTTGGCAAGTGCTCTTGTGACTTATTCTTCACATATAATGGTTTTTGAATGCTTTGAAAGCAATAAAATCTTTGTTTTGTGGTTTTTCTCTCAACCCTAGCTTATATTGTATTGTATTTCCTTGTCTCTCCATTCTTGTTGTGGTATTTTGTGGATGTATTTCTCACTTGCAGGTTCATCTTGTTGTGTTTTATGGAGAATAGATGGTAAATGAAGATTTGGGTCTTTGTCACCTCTATCTGGCCTCTCCCTTCTCCCTTTTCCCTCATTAGAGTATATCCACCCATTTTATTAGTGTTATCACCTCCCCTTGGCTTAGGATTTACATTTTCATGAATTTTTCTCTTCCCCTAGTAACTTGGAATCATAGAGTAGGATTAGATAGTTACATTTCCTTCCTTAAGAGTAGTTTAGCATTAGGATTAGGTATAGGATCCAACCTTCTCTGGAGGTTTGTCTCTAAGTAGCAAGTCCCACAACTTGAGAGACAATCCCATGTTATCCAAAAACATTGATATCTCATCCACACATACATGAAAAATAAGAGGGTGTTATTTTTTAGTGATAACAATCCCATTAGCAGTTCTCTAAACAGAAAGTTTTTTGTCCTCAAATATTACAACGTTACATGATTTTGATATATTTCCAAATGATGTGAGGAAACGAGATCCTCCATATCATTTTACAAATGGAATTTTTAGAGGGGAAACACTATTATTCCCATGCATCCACCATAGACTCTGGAAAGATCCACTTAGTTTTCCAAAAATTCAAATAATAAATCTGAATAAATCTAGCAAAGTCACAGTGTAAAATTAAGTGATTTACTGTTTCCTAAGAGTTTTTGCGAAGTATACACTTGTTCAGAAAATGTTGACCACGCTTCACCCAATTATCAATAGTCAAAAAAAAATTATGAAGGAAAGTACAAAGAAAGTGGTTGATCTTGGGAGTGAGCAATTTAATCCAAACTCTATCCCAATCAAATTGAGGAGGCTGGAATTCAGAAAAGATAAAATAACAATATTTAACCAAGTAAATCCCATCAAAGGAGTTGTCCCAAATAAATTCATCTTGCCTCTCAATTATGGAATTGTGTTGATTTTTGATAACATTATGTATCTCAACAAGCTTTCTATCATTAGATTTTCCATGTACCTGAAGTTGGACCTAATAATTTTTGTTGATATAGTCACTAACTTTTTCACCAAATTGATCCTTGAAGTAAGTGTAGATCTTGGAATCGTCATCAAAGTTGTTAAGAGGGAAGTTGGTATCCCATTTATCTTTCTAAAAAATAATATCCTTAATGTTTCCAAGCTTCCATTTGTTGCCTTTAGAGATCAAAATTTTTTATTGACCAAAGCATTTCAGAAAGAGGAACCAGAGGGTATATCATCATTGTGAAGCCAATAAAGGTTACTCTTTAGAGAAAAAATACTTAGTTCTAAAAATAGAGGTCCAAAGATGATCCTTTTTTATCAGCCTCTATCCCATTTTTTCAATCATGACCTTATTCATCTAGTTGATATTCTTTATTCCCAACACACCACATCTCTAAGGGAGGAAAACCTTCTCCCAAGAGATCAATGGGATTCTATTGATTTATTCCACACCCAACCACAAGAACCTCTTTTGGATTCTTTCTATTTTTTCAATTATTGATCTAGGAATCCTGAAAAGATACATTAAATATATAGGGAGACTCTATAGGGTGTTTTTAATGATTAAACACTTACCCACTTGAGAAATAAATGTACCCTTCCAACCCGCTAATTTATTTTGAAAGTGTTCAATTAAGTAATTCCAAACCTCAATAGGAACCTTACTAATGACCAAATGCACACTGAGATAAGAAGAAGGAAACTTCTTAGTGTTGGAGCCAATAATTTTTGCAATCTTAATTTTTCTTTGTTCTAGAGTATTGAGGAAGATCATAGAGCTCTTGCTAACATTTATAAACTTTCCTGAAGCTTGTTCATAATCAATGGGGAGGGATTTGAGTCTCTTATCTTCAATCACCAAATCCATCATGATGAATATTGTGTCATCTACAAAATTTTGATTAAGAACTTTAAGATCATCGGAATATGGATTGAAACCTTTAAGAAAACCCAAATAGATGGCAGCAACAATATTTCTACTAAGGCTATATGCCATGAGGATAAACAAAAGCAAGGAAATGTGATCACATTTTCATACTCCTCTATTGTTGTTGAAGAAGCTCATAGGTGCACCATTGACAATGACGGAAAATATAGGAATAGAAATTCATGTCCTCACTATTTTTTGAAAATGGTCATTGAATCCAAAAGGAACTTATTGAGGAAACACCATGAAACCATGTCAAAGGCTTTGTTCATGTATAATTTCACAATCATGCCTTCCTTTTTGCTTTTCTCCATGGAATTTATAACTTCATGCACCAAGAAGATTCCATCTTGTATGATCCTACCTTTCACAAACCCACCTTGCTAATTGGAGATGAGTATAGGTAAAAGTGGTTGAATTTTAGAGGAAATAGTCTTGGTGAAGATTTTATAGAGAAAATTTGAGATACTAATGGGTCTAAAGTCCTTAAATTCCTTGGCACCTTTTTTCTTTGGAATGAGCACTATAAAAAAAATTGATCTCTTTGAGAAATCAACCATTCTCATAAATTCATTGGTATCCTAAAGAAGGTCATCCTTACAAATATCCCAATATTTTTGAAAAAATATAGTCAAGAAACCATCTAAACCCAGATAGTTTTCCACTTCTATAGAAAAAAATAGTCTTTTGGAGCTCCTCAATTGTAGATTTTTCAGTAAACTTCTTGAAGGAGTGACTATCAATCAAATTGGATGGGATATCAACAGAAAAATTGTCCATAATGTCTTCATTTTGAGAAGAACCCCCATTCAACAGTTGATTATAGAAGGATACATCCTCTTTCCTTATGATTTTGATATCCTTACTATAAGCACCTTCTTTAGTTTTGATTTCCATAATCTTGTTGTTGCTTATGTGCTTTAAAGTAGTCATGTGAAAGTACTTAGTATTGTTATATCCTTCTTTAAAATAAAGAGCTCTGGATTTAAGTCTCCAGTAAGTTTCTTCCTTAGCATTTATCGTGTGGATCTCGGAAAGAAGATATTTTTCTAGGTAGTAATCATCTACATCTATGCATTTGTCATTGACCCTTTTTTCTAACTCATCCAAGCCTTCTTTCATTTTTTTTTCCTTTCGAATATGTTCCCAAAAACCTCCTTGTTCCATTTTTTGATATTCCTTTCAAATATATTCTCAAAAACCTCCTTGTTCCATTTTCTAAAATTCCTTGGAGATATTTAAACACAATGGTAGAGTCAACATATGATGATCCTTAACTTATTACATGAGCTTCCCATTTCACCTTTTAACATGATGACCTCTTTTCAATTCACCTTCCTGACCAATATGTCACATGAATGGAAGCCTACTTACAATTTATGAACACATTTTTTACTTCAATCACTTCTCATGGGAATGGATTTCCTTCACAAGATACGAGGATTGATTCCTAAATGGAACTTGAAGATATGTTTGAGATTGATTTCCATTTTCTTGACCTCCAAATGGCATTAAAGTGATGTAAATTCCACCTTCTCTGACTTGTTATATGTGAGGACATTATCAAGCATGGATCAAGTGTTTAAAAACACTTCAAGAGGTATGTATTGATTTAGATGACTACCATCATCACTCATAGTGACATTATCTCATCATGATCATGACGATCATCCTCTTAGTGGCTTGAACTCAAATGAATCTCTCGATTCTTTTCAAAATCTTCACAAAACTTATGATTTTCTTGATTACACTTGTTATCCAAGTGAACACTTTGATCTTGTTCCTTATCATAGTGTCATCTACATGATTTTCCTTTCATGAACTAATTCAATCAAAGTGACTTCCTTATGTCATAATTTAAGTGAGTTAGATCATCTAGTTCCTTTCATCAAACTATGTTGTTCAATGATCTCCTCATAATTGATGCTTTGAGAGGTTCCAGAGGGTTTTCTTTCCTATTTAAGCCATGAGACACCTTCATGGCCTTGTGATAGTTGAAAAATGTAGTGATATAAGTAGAATGGGAGTTTTTGCAACTTTATGGGCTCAATTCCAAGACTTACTATTTTTAACAAGTCCTATCCAGGATTGTTATTTCTAGTAAGTTTTCATAATTTTAATCTTTTGATGTTTCTTTCCTGCCTAAGAGGCTACATATGCTAAGAATTCATCTCTTTTGAAAAAATATTATTTTTAGACATGCCCCACCATGAGTACATCCTATTTTTATTAATTTCACCTACATGTGGTACATTGCAACGAAAATAATCTTGAAATTTTGGGTTTCATTCCAAGATTCCCTGCTCCAATTTTCGGATGATTCCCTCATCCAGATGAGTGGGAAAATGATATTTTTATCAAAGGGGGTAGAATACTGAGGAAAAATCAGTTCTTCATATCTCAAAAAAACATCCACCTCATCGTGCAAGAAATGGCTCAGACGAAAGTATATTTTTTTAGGATCATTAGCTCCAAGTTTCAAATGATTTCTCTTGTCGGATCTTCGTAGAAATGAAATCGTGGCTTCCTGACATTTTACTATTGTGTTATGGAAGGAATTAATGGATGTTGGGGTATTTTTCAACAAAAAAATTCATGGAAATGATGACCTTTGTGGTGAGAATGAGTTTTAAATGACTTTTAGGGAGGTTTTAACTCACCCTACTAATTGTACCTTCAACCCAGATTACAATGGAGTTTGAATATGGTGAAATTGGGAAAATAGTGGTAGATAATTAAAACTTATAAAAATATCATGACAAGTTACAACATGTGGTGTGAGGATAATGTGATGAGGGGTTGAGAATGAAGTCTGTGGGCTAGTAAAATACACATATAGAGTTTTGTGAGGTCATATGGGTGTCCAGAAGCTTCAAGACTGCATGGGTCACACTTTTTTGTACATATTTTCCCATTGGAGACATTGGGGACACTAGGTACACAAAAATTTGACTTGTATGAGGGATTGAGGTCACACTTTTGTGCAACTCTTGTCCCCCTTGCACCATGGGGGTGAAAGGGACAATTAGGACACCTAGGGCACAAAATTGTGACTTGGGAAGGAGGTTGAGGTCAAAAAAAATTGTCATTAACTTCACCCTTTTCCCTTAAGGTAAAAAAGGGGGCACATGAGTGTAAAAAGTGTGGCTTGGCCAAAAATGGAAGCCATATTTGTTGTGGATGTCCAAAAATAGACATAGAACTTGCTTATTTCACAATGGAGACTTATAATAACGTTTTTGGGTCAAATATTATATTAATTTGACTCAAAAACACAAAATAAGATCAATGGAACAACTTTAGGAACTTTAATATTCATTAAATTAAAAATTTAGGCCCATTTTTGTCCTGAACAGGGAGGGCAGTTGCATTATTTTGAAATGCTTCATGAAACCTTCAAGCCTAAGAAACAATTGATGTTACCACCTTATAGATGATTCAAATAGATTTAAAATTCCAATTTTATTTCCCCATAAATCCTTACAGAGCTCCTAGAATCATCCAGAGAATTTAGGTTTCATAATTAGGGTGTTTGTTCCTTGCACCTAGAAAACCCGTTGTTGAGCATATTATCCGTGAATGAGAAATCCTTTCCTAAATATTCATAAATTTCCTCAAGAACCTTAGAGAATCCCAAAAACCAATTTTAGATGTTTTAGATATTTCTTGAACTCTCCTAGAGGATTATTACTAGCTTCAGAATGGCCACAAATAGCCTTTTTAGGCCTCCCGATGAAGTAGTCTTTCGTTGAATCTGACTGAATTCACATATCACCTTGACTAATCTTTCCTACACATGGAAACATACTTAATTAGATTATTAATACTTTCATTTAATCTTGGATGGCAGTGAAATTGAATGCAGGTTGGCCATAGGAAGGATGCACAGTGTCTAAGAGGTAGGATTTCACTTAGGGACTTAGTTTTCATGCTTTAAAAAAATTCAACTTATTGGGTTAGTCATTCTCTATGAAAAAAGTTGGACCTTACTTGGGGACATTTTACTATACTTGGTAATAGAGAAATCCATATATCACATGGGTAGTAGACCAGTGCTTTGTACATTAGGCAACAAAGTTCTTACACTGAACAACAAGAAAAGCTATAAACACAACTAACACACAATAGGGAAGGAAAACACAAGACAAAAGGGAAACCACATAAAAATATCCTAAATCACTTATGTTACATGTGAGGATAACCCACTTTTACTATATCACCAATTCTCACTGAATTCTTACCCGTACACAGGTATCATCGAATGTATTTCTTCCACAAATCCATTGACGTACTCACTAAAATATTACCCATTTCTCAATTTCTTCATAAATTTTGCATGATTGTCTTTGTAATTGAGGATCGAATGAGTCAGTTCTTTCTCTTTGTTGATTTTATATCTTTCTTCCTTATGTTCATCCATTTCCAAATTCTTTTCATTCACTGATTTTCCTTCACTGCTACAAGAATGAGTCTTGATCACATTAGGCCCATTATTTTTACACTGAGACCTATGATATTTGATAGGTATTTGTTATTCATTTTCCATCCGCTTCATGAGCATTTTGTTCATGAGTTTATTCTTGGCTAATTTTTTAGGATCTTTGACACTATCACAAGTCTTTTAATGCTCCATGTTTCTCAAATGCTATAAGCAATATTATTTCATGCACTCTGGCTCTTTCTTGACATACTTATTATTATTATGTGACTTACAAAGTGCTTTATCTTCATGAAATGAAAATGGGTGTAAGGTTAGAATTGAAGGATGAAAATCATCACCTTATTTATCACTGTCATTTTGAGCTTTAGAATCTGGCTTCATGGTGAAAGCACATTTTCCTTGTCTGGATTTGACCTTGAAGAATACAAGTATGCTCTTATTCATATATTCCTTGTTGAGAAGTTTTTCATCTTCGTGAAAGGGGAATTAGCACAAGTTTGGGGTTCAAATATATAGATTCCTTTTTTCCAATATTGAATGACATGAACTAGGGAGTCCATTTCAATAATGAATTCATCCTCATCCTGTGTAGGTTCAGCTTCAAGAGGCCTAAGCATATTGTTATTCATAATTTCTTGTTTTAAAGAGTCATCCTCTCCCAATGAGAAAGAGAAGTCTTGGTATTCACAATCATACTCATTGAACAAATTTTCCTGATGATTCTTAAGAAATTGATCAGAAACATTATACCTACCTAACAAGAAGTTGTTTGATATCATTTTACATTCATGACCCACAGCACTTATCACCTTGAGATTTCTTTGTTGTAAGTCAAAACTTCATTTCCATCATCACCACTCAGTAGATAAACTATTTTCATGATCACATCTAATGAGAAGTACATGTTTTCAAATAATGATTCAATCAAGTCATCATGATGCTCTCTGACTAGCTCCATGACACTTAGATACTCTTCCATCAACATGGGCAGCTCAACATCTTCTTTTGAAGTTATGAAAAAGTTATAAGACCTTGAATCTTGAAACAATATATCCAATCTTGGGTCATCCATCTTTTGGACTGTGTATTTCATTTTCCTGATGGGAAGGAGATTCCTCATCTTACCATTGACCAGAATAGTGGCATGTGACCAATTCATCTGTATATCTCTTCCCTCATCCCTACAGAAGCTTTATCTCAACAATATACCATATGAGGCTATCATGTTTGCTACAAGTATCTTCATCATAATCTTCTTGTCAGGAAAATTTACAAAATCTACTTCATCATTTCTTTCTTAACCAATGAGAGGTACTTCTTTCATTTCTATGGAATAAAATTAGACAGTAATAGGAGTGAGGGAAAGACCAAGAGATTTATCAAATTTTGTAGGCATGACGTTGTTAGAGGAACTAAATTCAATAATTTAATTATTTATTTATACCCATTGACTAGAAAGGATAAATAAAAAGGATCTACTTTCTCATAGGTGTAAGGTGTGGAAGGGAGAAGGTTATGAGGAGTGGAATGAGGGGGGAGGTAGTTCTTTGAAAGTGGAATTTTTGAAACATGAACTTGGAATACTTCCTTTGATAAACTGAACAAGCCTATAAAATTTATTGGCATGGGTTTTCAAGTACTCATACTCATAAATTTGAATTTTGGATTTCTTATAATGTTCAATGATGTCAAAAGGTGGAGAAATAGTTGGCACATCAAGTATAATGGAAGCCTTGACCTGAGTAATATTTGTGTATTTAGGATCAATAGAAGAAGAAATTTATTTTTCAAGAGAAGTTGAATGGGACGTACCTGAAGATGTAGAAGGAGTCTTAGCTGAAGTATTCTCAGGATTCTTCCTAGTTAATTCCATAGAAGAAGAAGATAGTGATGATCCTTCTTTCATTGTTGTTTTTTGTAGATTCACCATTTGAGGATCCAAATGTTTATTCTGGGTAATGGAAGAATATGATTATTTCTCTGTTTGTGATTAGTTGTACATTACACATGAGTAGATACCTATAGTTTCTTCAAATTCTTCATTTGTTTAGTATTCAAAGTACCTAATCCATGAATATTCATCTTCTTATTCTTCTTCATATTCTGATTATTCCATTTATTTTATTTCCTTTTCACTAGTCCCTCATATTGCATTGACCAATGGAGCTCCCATGACAATCCTTTAGGGTGCTCCTACAATCTAATTCATGTTCTAGTTTTTGTATGAGGCACATTGGGAAACTTCCTTTTTCAACATTGTAAAATCATTGGCCAAATTTTGTAGTAATGGATCAGCTCTTTCATCTTCGGAACTTTGATCCTTATCCATCATTGAATAGTTATTAATCTTGTCTAACATGATGACATCATCTTCCACTCTAATGGAAAGTTCTTAACTATTTTCCAATTTTTTTGGTTGATCCCTCTATAGTATAAAAATAACCTCAGGAAGTTAGGCATTCATGAAGAACCTTTTTTTATCATCCGAAGTAGGATGAGCAATGATGGGAATCTTATTGATCAAATTATTGATTAGCTAAAAATGTTTAGATGCACTAGTTGATCTAAGCTATGAAAAGTTGTAAATAAAGTAAATAAATGCAGTAAAGAAATATGTAAATGACCCAAGCAACTAAACAAATGTAAATAGAAACCCTAATATGCAAGAGATAAGAGGAAAGAACTCAGCTGAATAAAATATGCTCACGGGATTGTGTCGCAGAGGTGACTGGAAAATCAGGAAGAAATAACAATTATGCAGGATCCCCAAAATGGATGGATCTAAGAAATATGACTGGACTAGGGTGCCTATGGGTGCTTTGGTCTGTAAACTAGGTGCCCAAGTCTGTGAAAAATCTCTGATACTTGTTTTCATAGGTTCAAAAGATGGTCTAAAACCCTCATTGTGTGTAGCATCAAGTTCGTTGCATTGCTTCATATGTCGTTGATATTCCAAGATGAATAGAAAGACCTGCAAAACCCTAAACAAGCATAAATCCCTAAAAAATAAAAATGCATATGAAATGGTTAAACTGACCTCATCTTCCATAATGGTGGTCTTACTAATTGATCACTACACTACATTCCAAACACAAATGTAGTTCTCTGTGTGTGTGAAACATGCCCTAGGTTGCTCTTGTGCCAGTCACATTTTGTGATGTAACGAGCTAACTATATGTAGAAAAATGTAATAGATGGTGCATGGAATAGAATATAATCCTCCCATATGTTTTGTGTGATGTAGATGTCCTAGATTTGTGCCTTGTGATGGATCTATGTAGATGTAAAATTATCTCCAATGCAATAGATGGATGCAACTCTAGGTAGATGATAGTAGTGATAGTTCTTGGTCCCTCATTATGGTCTTATAGATTTATATTTATAGCGTTATCTTGATTTAATTTCCTAATTAACCCCAAAATGGCCAACCACTAAAAAAGATAAAGACCTCAAACGGCTAAAAAGATCCCAACAAGTTACGGGAAAGTCCAAAAAGGATCGAGGTGCCCATGGTGGGACCAGGGCACCCATGGGCACACCAGTACTAACTTGGGTATCCCAACCAAGGCTAAAATAATGTGAAAGTGGTAAAACATATTGGGCATATGTGGGGTATAGATCAAGAAATTATGAAGTAAAATAAAGTAATATGGCCAAAAGACGGGGGTTAATTAGCATTTTTTTCACTCAAAAACCCTCTAAATAGTAGTATGAGATTGGGACTAGATAATGTCTAAAGTGCATGATTTTTTATCTACATTTTCCCTCACTTTATGTTGGTGAGTGGAAAGCTCGGTAACATAAAGTAGATAGAGATGCATACCTGATGCTGATGTATATCAATGAAGAAGGATTTCCAAAGGAATAGATAAAGCATGGAATGACCAAAAAAATATGATGGAGAATTGAAACTAAAGATGAAAAATGCAAAAAAGTGATGAGATCAAACCTAGGGTGGAAACGTGTGTGTATTTGTTGATGTGTGCACCTGCATGGTTAGTATACAAGGTGTGCTGTTGTGAAGTGTTGTTGTTGTTTTTGTTGTTTCCCCCATTTGATTGTTTGTTTCTCATATGGTCAGGCCTACAAGGAGAAAATGATCAAGTATTCAAATGTGTGTGTGTGTGTGTAGAAATTCTATGTAAAATATGTATGTGTATGTATGTAAAAATCATGTAAATGTAAAGTACACAAATGAAAAATGTAAATGGAACATGTGCACATGATCCATGTCAAGAGAGTGTGTGTAAAAATGATATCATGTACTATCAGGGTTTTTTTGGTGATCCAACGCCATAGGCCAAAGAAGTATAGGGAGGAAAGGATTTGTGTCCTCCAACCTTTAACTACTTCCCTGAATTGTGTGTGAAGAGATCTCTGTACTGTCCTACTTTTTTGAGTGATCTGACACTGACGGTAGAATAAGCATTGGGAGGAATTTCGTTGTATCCTTCAACCGTTAAGTACTCCCCTGAATGCTAAGGACTATCATGTCCTATAAAATCCATTCTGTATGGAGTTCATAGATTGGTCTGAACTCACTCTATGTATGTAACCCACAATGCCAAGGGTAGAAATTACACTGAACTGAGCCATTATAAATGCGATGTGTAGATTGTAAAAATTTAAATGATCTCCCCCCTCTTTGAGGATGCATGTAATTTCGTTGATAGGAGAATGCAGCCCCAAAAGAGGACCAACCACATGAACTTTGAAACTCTTCCTTGCATGGGGAAGTGAAATCTTCTTGGTAAAAACTAAGGTGCACACAAACAAGGATGGCTAGCCAAAGACAAGTGTTAATATAAAAAAGCATGCATGTAAAAGACAGTGTGTAAGCTACGTAAACAGTGTATAATAAAAGTAATGAAAACATGCAATAAGACAAGTAAGCCGCATAAAGTGAGTTGAAAACATGGTACATCACTCACGATTTCATAAGACACGTAAGGCCATCATGGCCGTAAACAAAAAAACAAGTGTGCACACCAAACATATGGCAAAGCCCGCAGACACGATCAAATAGTAGTAGACAATGTAACAAACAACTATGGAATAAAATATCCTTGTATAACAAATGTTGCACATGAAGCACCCATTAGCATGTTAGAAAGATAACTAGTATGTCAAAGCGTGAATAACTAAGTAATGTAAAGTGTTAAGTACAAAATGAAATGATAACACCAGTAAGGGTCGAATGTGGATGCCCCCAATGACCATTGTAGGAAGGGTAAAAGGAAATAATCCATGTTACGTGTAAGATACTTGTATCTGCAATCACCACTAGAAAAACATGTGAACATGCATCTATGGATAATATAGATAAGTAAGATAAATATCATGTGTAATAAATTGACCATGAATAAGCACAATTAAGCAAGATTAAAAGTAACCGTAATATGCATTATGATGTGGATGGATGGAATGGAATGCAAGATGGAGTGATAGGAACCGTGTACCCCCCGAGTGAATGGAAATGTATGCAATGAGGTTCATTTAGTTTTCCCCCTCAACATTCAAGAATGAACCATAAATGAGAGTGCATCATCAGGAAATGGTCAAAAGAGTTGTTGTTTCTAACGCGTTGTGATGAATGTGTATATGTATTGGTGATGAGATGTGAACTAGAATGGATTATGTGTGCATGAACCCTATAATTGAACCGTATATCATGACATGATGAATAGAGGAGTTTTGATTTATCCTAAATCATATATCACTATAAGATGAATAGTAGGGAGTGGTGATGTAACCTAAATTGTATACCACTACTATATGATAGAGTAGGTGACGATTTAATCTAAAGTGTATGTCACTAGCTTAGGAATTTCACATAATGAAAGGTTGAATGATTAACGCATGATGAGTGTAAGGTCCATTTGATTTGTAAACCCTCAGCAGTCAAGTATGGACCGAAGAACTAAAGTGTGTCATAAGGTAGTGAGTGTACCACATAAAATATGTAATAGGATATGTGATGATAATAGATGACCATAAGATGAGTAGAATGTGTAATGTATGATATATAAGATGTAATATAGGGTGTAGACTAAAAATATTATGTATGGTGAGTAGTATGGAATGTTATATGTAGGATGTATAAATGCACAAATGTCAAAATGTTATAGATTAAATGTAGGATGTAGGATGTATGTTGCAGGATGTGTGATGAAACTCAATGTGTAATGCCTATAGTGTAGTGTGTGGGGTTGAAGTGTGGTAATCCCTCAATAGTCAAGTGTTAACCAAATCACAAGAGTGCTTCATTGAGTAATGTTCGATACTAGAATGTGTGATGAGCATGCCTATATTAAAATGCAGAGATGATAGATGCTAAGGTGAGTGGGGGGAATATTATATGCGATGCCCCCCAAGTATATATGAAATTGATGTACTAACCAATGAAAGTGAAGGACAAGGTTCCTCCATCTGATGCCCATGGTGGTGAAAGCATAGGACCATGCTCTAATAGTAATGTTATAGTGGAAGAATGTTGTGCTAGTGAATGAAGTCTATACACATGTGATGGATGAATATATGATGAAGGTCATGGCGTATTAAAATGCATCGGTGATGGAGATCTACGTGATGCTAAATATGAAGGTGAGTGGAAGCCACGTGGAATAAACTAAGGTGGGGACCTATGTATCAATGCAGTGATTATCTTAGGAATGGGCCTATGTTGATGTGTAGGACTAGCGAAACAATACGGTCATGTAGACAATGCTCAAGTAGGTGAACTAGGCAAAGTAGGTGGTGTGCTAGCTACTACGCAAGGAGATGATGACCATGGAGTGGATGGAGGAACACCGTTAATAGAAATAACTTGATTGTTTTGAATAAATTTGAGTTGTAAATGATTCATATAAATGATATATTGATAGCGACGAATCCAATCGAGACTAAGAAGCATATCATAGTTTTCAATAGTTTTTCTAACGAGGAAAGGAAAAAGCAATGTAAGAAGACCAACTGTGACATACAGTTTGACAATACCAAAGGGTTTGTTAAAAGTATATTCAATTTGTGATGGAGGATAATCAATATCCCGAAGAAGTGAAATAAATCATGCACTAACGGGCCATGATGGGTCAAACTTAGTGTTGTTAATGGAGATTGAGCCAACAGATGTCATGATGTGTAAATGATCTGAGAAGAATATGATTGGTGGTGAAGCGTCAGTGTTTACAAATAAGAAATCAAGAGCTCTTGATGCAGGAGAGGGAATTGTGTGATAGACATAATTAGCAAAGGACTCAGTCATTTTTGTATTACGTTTTGGTAAGGGATTATTAAAGATCTTAAGTTTGTGATTTTCATTAACAGGTGTAGATGTTGTAGATTCTAGAAGCTCAATTTGACCATTGTCAAGAAAATATTGAATGATATCTCGTAATCGGAAACAACTATTAGTGGAATTTCATGAGCATTGATGATAATCACAATAATAAATTTCATCGAAGTTACACCCTTTTGGTCGAGATGGATCAAGTTGTAGAGGCAATGGTAAGGTAATAAGATTACTATCAATGAGTTGTGATAGAAAAATGCTCAGAGGTGTACTGAACTTAGTGAAATTACATTTGTATGGTTGGATTCAAAGCTCCCTAGGAGTGGATACTACATTGACAGTGGTTTTTCCATCCATGGGTTTAGTTGTAGAAGGCTTAAAGGTTGGCTTATTCTGAAAACGTGTATATGATGATGCTTGCTCTTGATATTTAATTTTTCCTATTGCCAGGAGTTTAGTCTCATTAAGCTTGAGAGTTTGAAATTTTTGATCGAACAAAGAGTATTTCTTAAAGATAATGCTTTCCTAAAGTGGTGGTAATAGAATTTGAATAAATAAGTCCTGAAGCTCGGCATCTGTAAGTACGTTAGTCATATTAGCTAGATTGTTTTTGTATCACAAGACATAACTGGATAAGTGTTATTTATACCTTTGTTTGAGTTGTGTCAGCTGAGAATAGGAGATCTTAGAGACAATTTTAATGGAGAAATGTGTGAGAAATGCATAGGCCAGATGCATGAAAGAAACTACCGAATGGATAGGTAGGTCATAGAACTAGCACATCGCATAGTCTTGTAAACTATGAGGAAAAATCTTAGCGAGAATAGTGTGATCATCTGCATAGTTGAGACATGATATGTGGAAATATCATATATGCTCTTGTGGGTCACCATGGCCTTTAGAAATGGGAAATTTGGGAGATATGAAGTTAGGTGGAAATGAATAAGTGGAAATATCTAGCGCAAAAGGGGTATGCAGTAATGAAGTAGAATCTAAAGATGGTGATCCTCAAAAAGTAGTGGATTAGAGCTGGCAAATTTGATTTTGAAAATCATGATATAATGATCTTAAATCAATATTTTTCGAGGAAGAACCTAGCTATATATTAGGATTTCCAGGGTGGGTGATGGGAGCGGTAGTTGTAATAATATGAGCAGAAACATAAATCGGTGGAGTGGAGACCATGGGAGATGAATAATACATGACAAAAGTGGAATCATCGCGGGTTCACTTAGCATAAATTAAAGCATGCAATACATGAGGAAGATGAGTAGGTTTTTCACGCAAATCTTGCCAGAAGTTAGTAATATCATTGATTTGATCTTGGTCAACATTGGTGTCTATATCATAGGACTTCTTACTATCAGACGCATCTATCTCATGAAGGGGTACATTATGTGAATTATCTAAAGGATTGTCGATGTGAACTACAAAATTAGGGATATCGGTCATTGGTATGGAAACCCTACGGGTGAATGAGGGCAGCTAATAATATTTAGAAGTCCCAAAATTACCACTATAAGTGATGAGCATACAAAGGAGAATCCTAAGGAATAAGTGTATTCGAAGATCGGGTTCACCAAAATGATTAACTAAAAAAATTAGATGCACTAATTAATTTAAGATATGAATAGTTGTAAATAAAGTAAATAAATGTAGTAAAGAAATATCAAAATGACCCAAACAACTAAAAAATGTAAATATAAACCATAATATGCAAGAGAGAAGAGGAAAGAACTTAGTTGAATAACAGATTATCGTGGGACTCTGTTGCAGAGGTGACTAGAAACTTAGGAAGCAGGAACAACTGTGCAGGAGCCCCAAAATAGATGGATTTAAGAAATATGGCTAGACTGGGGCACCTAGAAAGGGACTGGGACACCTACGGGTGTTTTGGTCTTCAAACAAAGTGCCCTAGTCTATGCAAAAGCTCTAGTGTTGGTTTTCATAGGTTCGGCAGATGGTCTGAAACCCTCACTGTGTGTCGCATCAAGTTCATTACACTGCTTTAGATGTCATTGATATTCTAAGATGAATAAAAAGACCTGCAAAACCCTAAACAAGCATCATTCTAGTTAGGTTGTGGAGCTAAATAACTTTATAAAAGGCGTGCATTGTAGGTTTTTTAGTTTACATAGTAATTGGTATCAGTAGCCTAGTTTAAACCGGTATCATTTCGGTAAAAGGCATCGGTTATCTATGCGTTAATTTTTTTATATTAAACATTGATTAGATCTGACCCTTGGTAATAAAGGTGATTGGAGGGTTGTAAATCCATAGCTAAGTTGCCCTAAGTTTGTATATGCTTATAAGATAGAAAACTAGGGTTAGAAAAAAAAAAAGAATTGAAAATTATTGTAAGAATATTTTCTTGGAGAAATCTTAAAAGGAAAATTATTGTACATCCATGAGAGGTGTGGAAGATTGTAGATCTTCATTTTATTTCCTCTATGAAGAAAGAATAATAGATTGGTTATTTCTTGGTGGATGTAGCCCAAACTGGGTGAACCGCGTTATATCTTATGTATTTTTCTTTTGGTATAATTTATGTGTTTATTGCTTGCATGCTTTAATTGATTACAGATCTATATAATAATGGTGTGTGTCTAACCCCAAAAAATGGTATCAAAGCGAGGTTTGAGGTTTTTGTGTGTTGATAGATTTACTCAAAAAGGGATTTCTGATTGAGTGGGAGCACAACAATGGAAGAAGATAGTGAATACAAAGTGGAGAAATTTGACAGTCGTAATTATCAATTATGGAAGATACAAGTGGAATATTATATGTATCAAAAAGATTTATATTTACCGTTGGATGTGAATGTGAAGCCTACAAAAATTACTGATGAAGAATGGAATATTCTTGATAGAAAGGTTCTGGGATCTATAAGATTGGTACTGGCAACATTTGTAGCTTCAAATATTACTGAAGCAAAAACCATGGTATATTTGATGAAATATTTAGCTAATTTATATGAAAAACCAAGTGCTTCAAATAAATTTTATTTGATAAAGAAATTATTTAATTCAAAAATATAAGAAGGTGGATTTGCATCAATCCACTTGAATGATTTTTGCTCCATTGTAAATTAATTAAAATTGGTTAATATTCCATTTGATGATGAAGTCAAAGCATGTTTATTCTTATGCTTTTTGCCAGATAGTTGGGATAACTTGGTACTGGTTGTTAGTAATACATCATATGCTACTAATATTTTGAAGTTTGATGATGTGGTTAGTATAATCCTTAATGAATAAATATGTAGGAAAAGTACAAGAGAGTCATCATCTGGAAATGCTTTGAATGTAGAAATCAAGGGAAGGAAGAAGGAGAGATCCAAGAGCAATAATAATGAGAAATAAAAGTCAAATATGGCCAGATCCAAATCCAGAGGTAGAGGAATAACCTGCTTGAATTGTGGAAATAAAGGACATGCAAAGAAGAATTGTTGTTTCAAGGAAAACAAACAGAATCTACCACATAAAGGTAAAGAGGAAAATGTTGCAACTAAGGTAATGCAAGATGCCCTTATTCTCTCCTTGGATAATAAAATAGAATCTTGGGTTTTAGATTCAAGAGCTTCTTTCCATGCTACCCCTAATGAGGGTTATTTTAGAAATTATGTCCACGATAATTTTGGGCATGTTTATCTATGAGATGATGAGCCATGCAATATTACTGGTAAAGGGGAATTTCATCAAAAATTGTAGAATGGAAATACATGGATATTGAAATATGTGAGGCATGTGGAAAGCCTCAGGAGAAATCTAATTTCTACAGGAAAACTAGGTGAAGTTGGTTGCATGGTTACATTCACAGCCGACTCTTGGAAAGTTATCAAGGGAGCTCTTGTTGTGGTAAGATGCAAGAAGGTATGAGCATTATATTTTTCTACCTGTAGTATTGATTCCTTTTTTATTCTATCTACTTCAGATTTAAATGCAAGCATGTGGCATAATTGACTAGGCCATATGAGTAAAAAGGGAATGCACATATTAAAGGAAAAGGGTAAGTTATTATATTTGAAACATTTAGCTCTAGATTTCTGTGAGCATTGCATATTTGGAAAGAAAAAAAGAGTGAGATTTCTTAAATTTGGGGCAACAAAGAAGAAGCAAAAATTAGAGCTTGTGTACTCATATGTGTGGGGGCCAGCCCAGGTAGCTTCTCATGGAATATCCCAATATTATGTGACTTTCATTGATGATGCCACAAGAAAGGTATGGGTTTATTGTATAAAATGTAAATCGAATGTTTTTGAGAATTTTAAAAGATGGAAATCCCTTGCGAAAAATGAAACTAGTTTAAAGTTAAAATGCCTTAGATCTTACAATGGTGGTGAGTACTACATCAAGGTTTTCAATGATTATTGTTTAGTGAATGGAATACGCATAGAAATAATGGTTCCTAGAACACCACAAGAGAATGGTGTGGCTGAAATAATGAACAAAACTATCATGGAATGTGTAAGAAGCATGAGAATACATGTTGGATTACCCTTACAATTTTGGGCAGAAGTTGTAGACATGACAGTATATTTAATCAACCATGGGCCTTTAAGTGCACTGGATGGTGGAAACTGGAAGAAGATTGGAATGGAAAAGAGGTAGATATTTCTTTTCTTAGAGTATTTGGTTTAGAAGCTTTTGTGCATGTTAATAAAGAAAATAGGAAAAAGTTGGATGCTAAATCCAAGAGATGCACTTTTATTGGTTATGGCTCTGGTGATTTAGGGTTCCATTTTTGGGATTTAGATTATGCTAATATTGTTATGAGTCATGATATTAAATGGAATGAAAAGAGAATGTACAAGGATCAAATTTTGATGCCTAAGGATGAACCGGTTGAAGAGTTTGTGGAAGAAAATTCATTTTTGGATTTAAAATAGACACCTACATGAACCAGTGTCAGTTACACCAACCGGTGTCGGTAGCCTAAACTGACATCAATAGAGACAGGACCGACGTTGGCAGCAAAGGACTAGCATCATCAACCATAACTGAAGTTGGCAGCAGAGAACTAGTGTCAACAGCCATAACTGACATTGGAAACAAGTAACCGGCGTCAGTCACTGCAACAAGTTGATGTGAATTTACAAAATGAACAGAATGAGCCTCAAATGACCCATATTTCTGTGAGAAGGTCACAACGAGAAAGTAGACCTCTAGAAAAATTTACACCTTTGTTATTTTATCTATTATTGACTGATAGTGGTGAGCCTGAAAGTTTTGAAGAATTAATACATGTAGATATCCATAAGAAGTAGGACATTACATGGATGAGGAGATATACTCCTTAAAATAGAATCAAACATGGGATTTGGTTAAGTTGCTAGCATGTAAAAGAACGTTGCAGAATAAATGGGTTTACAGGATCAAGGAAGAAGAAGGTGGACATAAAAGATACACGGCAATGCTTGTGGTAAAAGGATTTGCACAAAAAGTAGGTATTGATTTTGATGACATTTTTTCTCATGTAGTAAAAATGACTTCCATTCATACTGTTTTGAGATTATTTGTAGTAGAATATTTGCACTTAGAGAAACTCAATGTTAAGACAAATTTCCTTCATGGTGATTTGGAGGAAGATATATATACAGCAGCCGCTTGGTTATTAAGTCAAGGGTAAGGATAAACTTGTGTGCAAGTTGAAAAAGAGTGTGTATGGGGTCAATAAAGCTCCGAGGAAATGGTATATGAAGTTTGATAGTTTTATGCATGAGCATGGTTATATGAGATGTGAATATGATCATTGTGTTTATTTCAAGAATCTTGAAATTGGAAGCTATGTTACTATATGTAGATGATATGCTTATTTTAGGATCCAATATGCTAGACATTATTGAGCTTAAAGAAAAGTTAGCTCATACATTTTCAATGAAGGATTTATTAGCTACAAAGAAAATCCTTGACATGCAAATTCATATAGACGAGAAGAAGAGAAAAATTTATTTGTCTCAGGAATATTATATTAATAAGGTGTTGGAAAGGTTTAAAATGGATAATTCAAAACATGTAAGTACACCTATGGCTGGACACTTTAAATTAAGCAAAGATCAGTTTCCTACATCACATTAGGAGGTTAAGTACATTGCACAGGTTTCGTATGCTTTATCATTTGGAAGCCTTATGTATGCAATGGTTTGTTCTAGACTAGACATTGCATAGGTAGTGGGAGTTGTGGGTAGATTTATGGCCAATCCAGATAAAGAGCATTAGAAAGAAGTCTAAAGGATACTCAGATATTTAATAGGGACATCCAATATACATTTATGTTATGGAGGGTCAGATACATCTTTATGTGGCTATGTTGATTCAGATATGGCTGGAGATTTGAATGGTAGGAGAATCACCACTTGATATATATTCATGGTAAGTAGCATGATAGTTAGCTAGATTTCGAGATTACAAAAGGTTATGGCATTGTCTATTACAGAGGTTGAATATGTTATAACTACATAGGCTAGAAAAGAGATGATATGGATGAGCATGTTCATGGAAGATTTGGGAAAGGAGCAAGAGGATTACCAAACAAGATGCCCTAGTCTGTGAAAAAGATTAGGTACTAGTTTTCATAGGTTCAACAGATAGTCTGAAACCCTCGATGTGTGTCGCATCAAATTCATTACACTGCTTCAGACGTCATTGATATTCCAAGATGAATAGAAATAACCACAAAACCCTAAACAAGTATCAATCCCTAAAAAATAAAAATATATATGAAGGGTTCAGACTGACCTCGGCTTCCACAATGGTGGTCTTACTAACTAAGTGTTGCACTACATTCCAGACCCAAGTGTAGTTTTGTGTGTGTGTGTGAAACATGCCCTAGGCTGCTCTTGTGCCAATTGCACTTTGTGATGTAGCGAGCTAACTATGTGTAGAAAAATGTAATAGATGGTGCATGGAATAGAATATAATCCTCCCCCTGTGTTGTGTGTGATGTAAATTTCTTAGAATTGTGCCTTGTGATGAAGTTATGTGGATGCAAAATGATCTCTAATGCAATATATGGATGAAACTCTAGGTGGATGATAGTAGTGATAGTGTGAGGTCCCTCATTATGATCTCATGGCTTTATATTTATAGGGTTCTCTTGATCTAATTTCTAAATTAACCCCAAAATGGCCAACCACTGAAAAGATAACAACCTCAAACAGCTAGAAAGAGCCCAAAAAGTGGCAGGAAAGTCCAAAAAGGATCGGGGTGCCCATGGTGGGAACAGGGTGCCTATGGGCACCCCAGTACTATCTTGGGCACCCCATTCAAGGCTGAAATAATGTGAAAGTGGTAAAATAGACTGGGCATATGTGTGGTATAGGTCGGGAAATGAAGAAGTAAAATAAAGCAAGATGGCCAAAATATGGGGGTTAATTAGTACTTTCTTCACTCAAAAACCCTTTAAATAGTAGTATGAGACTGGGACTAAATAATGTCTAAAGTGCATGATTTTGTGTCTACACTTATTGAATTTTGATACAAAATCTCTCTTGGACTCTTGTGGTTATTTCTTCATCTATTTTAATTGGGAAAGGAGGGCATGAGAATCGTATGTCATCTTAAATCTTACCTTGAACTTTCTTTTCATATCATCTGAATCAATAATTGAGTATGATGGAAAGTAGTAGAACCAATCTGCAGTAGCATCTTATAATGTTTCCATGAATAACCAAAGTACAACATATTCGTGTTGCACTCCAAGAATTCCACATGATGTGATGAAAGTTGTAATATGGTCATCAGGTTGTTGATTTCCATCTCCATAGAATTTGGGAAAGTTATTTCTTGATCCTTTTGAAAGTTCATGAAGTGGTGGAGAAAAATCAAATAGACCAGTATTTTGTCCACATGGCTTATGTGTAACCATTATTTCTTCTTCTCCCTTTGTTTCTTCTTCTCTTTATTCTTTAAGAGAAATCGGGACTAGTGGTTCTACAACTGCTTCTCCAATATGACCTTCAATAGGAAAATTAGGATCAAATTCAAGAGTACTCTTGACCTATTTTCCTTGTTATTTGAACAATGGGAATTCTGAAATTAGCTCTTTGTTGTTCCTTGAATGTGAGGTCTACAATTCCACTTGCACAATCAGCTCGAGTGTATATTCTTTCTACCAGTTTGTTTAAAGCATTAGAGAGGAATGATCCTACAGGAAGGGAAACCTCAAGGGGAAGAAAACCCACTAAAACCTCTACTAATATTACTCATAACAAATGACTTGCAACAATATTACACATCAAGCAAGATTTGTTTAGTGAAGCACCCACTTCACAAGGAGCACCCACCCCTATTTAGTATAACACCCACTATACAAGGAGGCTACTACCCCCTAAGGTGATCAATAACACACTCAACCACATGAATATGAAGATCACTTAATATTTTTTCTCCCACAACTTATTGTGATCAAATATTCAGCTCCATGCACACCAAACCCTCTCAAACTTCTCTCTTCTCTTACTCACTCAAATCTTCCCCTTCATTTGTTGATTAGGTCAATTGACCTTGAAAATATTCTCCTAAAATATTTCTCATCCCTTCATACCTCTTCTCAACTTATTTCCTTTACCCCTCTCACTCTTCTTTCACCTCCTAGCTGGCTCATCATCCTCCTCATCTCAACTAGTCATAATGAGCAAATATTAACATGCTTTATATATATGACACTAGCTCATAAAATCCTATAGTTCGGCCATGACCATATAGGTAAGTCATAACAACAATAAAACATATCATCAACACCATATAAATCACACCAAGATGCCCAATTAGGTTTGAAAGGGTCACACCATTAAGGAATAGCTCCAAGGCTTCGTAAGCAAGCCTAAAACAAGATCTCCTTCTCCAACGAATGCAATCTGATATTCAAAGGAACATAACAGGCTTCACCAAAGATCTAAAATATTAGGACACATCATGGACAACTTATTAAAATCATCATCATCACACAATAATCTCTACAACATTATCTCCACCATGAAACACACCAAGAAGCAAGAATGCACAACTAGGTCTTTAAGCACCCAGAAATCAATCCCAAGAAAACAAGCAACTTCACATAGAAAAATCTTTCATTGTGGCTCAAGTAGTATACCATTGAAAATTATCTCTGAGATATAATTTTTGTAACAACTCACTTCAACCTCCAAATCATAGCAAAAGGCCTTCAACCAGACCAATCTCTGAAACAAGTCAAAAAACCAAACAAGGACTCAAGAACCAGTCTTGAGAGAAACATAACTACAAACAACTATAGGACACTTCCAATCTCAACCACCACCTATAACACATCAAGGAAAATTCTACCAAAATTTTCAAGCACTAACAATCATATGTCATTTGGAGAAAATCAACCAAAGACACATGTTTCAGTCACCTTCTTGAGCAAGCCTAATAGGGTTATCTAGGCCACTAGGGTTTCAATAAGAAACCATTTCTCCATATCAAAAAATCACTTAAAAACATCATGTTAGGTGTATATCAACTATCCATGACCATTAATAGTTACAACAACATGTAATTTATATCAAACTCACCTAAAACCTCCAAGACTAGGTTTTAGCCCTTCAGGCCAAAAGATGGTAGGGCACCTTTGGAGACCTGTATCTTCCATTTTCTTAATTGTACATGCTTTTAAATTTTCATGGATCATCTAGCACATCTCCCAAGGATTCTATAATAGTTCACTTTTCATCGTGAAGCTTCCATCTCATCCCTGAAACTACAAATCTCCATAAAACAAGGTTTTTCTCCTACTTCATGAAATAGTTGGAACATGAGATCACCACTAAAATGAGCCCTGGAGAATCCTCTACAACCTTGATGCATAAACTTTATCTTTCCCAATACATTTGGATCCCAAACCATGCAAATCTTCCATATTGCTCTAGAATGAGGGTTTAACTAGGGTTTCAAATCACCTTAGCTTGTTAACAATTGTTCATAAATTTATGAGGCCAAATCATCCCATTACTTTTTTAAACTCTGAAACTCTTACTCATAAGTTACATGCCCCAAATGGTGAAAATAACATGTCCCATGTAAATATTTTATGAGTGGGTGATCATTTGAAGTTGACCTATCAAACTAGAATTTTAACTTTTAGAAACTCGATTGACCAAAAACATTATATCTTGTAATTTTTTCAAATCCTTGACTAAAATTTTGTCCCTAAAGCACTATAGACAACCTCCTCTAACTATCCCAAGTCTCATCCATGTCTGCAAATCTGAAGAACCTCAACCACTAAGACTTACCTGTGTCTTATACCTTGTTCACAATATTTCTTCTTAAGGACCTTGAAACAACTTCAAACCTCTGAATACTGACCTGAAACTCCTCCTACATATGTTATGCCATGTCAAAAAACCTTTTCCATGCTCATATAAGACTTCTCTACTCCATACTTCATGCTTCCATGTTATACATCATGCACTAGGTCTAGGAATAGGCCTAGAATGAACTTTCATCACTTCACATGAAATGACCATGATGACCTCTTGAAAAATCTTAGACACCATTACACATCATATGACACATGTTTGACCTCATGAAATCCTTAAACCAAATTTGGAACTCACCTACAACACCTAGCTTGCTTGACCATGCACCAAGACACCATGACAAGACAACATGATTGGACACTACCAATCAACCTTCATGCTTGACCTTGATTGACACCTCATGGAGACACCAATGACACCTAAAATAAATTTTCCATCAATGATCTTTGAAATTAATGAAAACCAGCCAATGGATAGAATGGCCAATAATTGATGAAAACCACCTTTGTCATTGATGGCAACCATAAGACCAAACACTTACAAGACTCCCATTTTCTTGTTTTTGAGCCTACTCTCCCCTTTTACATCTATGACAAAGGATATAATGACAACATGAAAAACCTGAAAATACATTTACAAAAATGAAAAACTAACTTAATTTCTCATAAGCTCCCCTTGGACTGTACTTCATTTTTTACTTCAATAGCACAAAATGAGATCCATGGACCTAATATGCTCATGTAAAAGAGCTCCCCCTGAACAGTATACATCATGCACTTACTGCTATACACCTTCTATCTATGCCTCTAGCCACTGTAATCATGCTAAAATATAAGATTTTACTCCAACCAGTAACAAATCATCCTTTAGGACTATGATCCTAAAGTAATCTTTTAGGCCAAATTTGACAAATTTCTCAATGCAATAGGATCAAATAATACATGTGAAGATCCATCTAACTGATCCTCCTGATATCATATTGTCACTGCATAAAAGAAAATTTAAGGTCACATACCTTAACATCATGCCATGAAGATGAGCCAAATAAAATGCTATAGTCCTGAAGTTATTTTTCAATGGTCGCTTCCTCCTATGACTATAAATCAACCTTGTTCATTTAGTATACTTCCTTCATATCATCACTTTGATATAAAATATTCTAGATCATCAAGACACTTAAATTCTCCCCCCCATGATTATGCTAACATTGATATGATTCAAAAACATAGACCATTACCTCTTGATCTCAAAACTGAAACACAACTGTCATGACCTTGATCCTTATAATGCAACTTCCAATCTTGAATCTCTTGTTGTTAGACCAAAATATTTCAATGAATATCTTCTTGCGACATGATGTAGATCTTCAAGACTCTTCATACTCAAATTTCAGTGCTTGACCCTTGGACAAGCTCTCTACCTCAGTTTCATACCTACTAACTCCCATTTATGCCTTCGAAGTACTATGCATCAACTAAAACTCACCATACTTTAAGCTTACCTTCATGTTGTCTTAATGAACGGTAAATATAAACTTTCTTGCACACACCTAATAACTCAAAAAACCATAGAGATAATATCTTCACTTGAAGATATACTTATTCACCTAAACATACCTGATACATCATTCACATTCCTTGAATCTTTTGATTACCTTATATGGCTCAAGAATCAATTGTCGCTGCATTGTTCACACTTGTAGCTCTGTCATACATGCTCTAAGGTCTTCATTATTTCTAATCAGGATTGATCTATACTGAAACCATATTCATCCTGACTTGAGCCTTTGTATAGCACTTACAGTCTTGGAACAACATTTATTCTTTTAGACGTGATGACCAATCACTTCTTCATGTTACTTGATACCACTTGAAAACACAATATACCATGTTTATGCTTCACATAATCCTTCATATATATGGTACAACCTTATTATCATCTTTCAAACCAATAAACCTTATGGATCATCATGGTAACACTCCTCTAACATTCTCATGATCACCTACTTAGTTGAATCACCATATGAGTTGTACTACTTCTTCAAGAGACTGACACAAACCTCATGCCTTCATTGCTTAAGAAACCTTTAAGACTAACCAAGGGTCCAAGAACTCACATATACTACATCATGAATAGGAAACCAAAAAGGTAACAACATGAATTCACTACTTCTTGGGACCACTTAATCTTTAGTCATACTTCAAATGTATTCAGACATCTTTTGCAGACCTTATTTCAACTCTCAAGATCATTTCCTTGTTTTAATTACTTTGACTAACAACAAGGACATATACCAGTCTCAATACCACCATCTTACTTGTATAATCATGACATAGCACAATCACATTTGGATACCTACATACTCAAGAACACATCATACTTGAGACTTTTCATTACTAAACTCAAACTCACTTCACAACAGTATCATACCAATGATGCACATCAACAACCTACAGACATTCAAGAGATTGATCTTCATTTTTTCAATGTTTTCCCTACAATTATACTTCTCCAACTCAAATGTTCCTTTAGAATGATAATCATGATTCCTATTAATATCATAGCACAGCTACAAGAGCTTATGACAAGCTCTACCACTCATTATACTTATCAACCCAAAACTTGGAAAACTTCCACTTCCTTTCAACGCCAATTCTCTGTTACAAACCTTCAAGTGTAGATCATCAACACTCATAGAAACATGAATCACATTTTATCTTTGTTTCAATCTTGTATAAGTGATTCCCTACCTTTCAATAATGTCAAATTATTTATTGATCCTCCTAACATCTTCAAAGAGCAATATGAGACCTTGAAATTTCGAATGATTTAAAAAACACCTTGACCATATAGAAATTTCCTCTTGAGCTCAAGTAAAGTGACAAGATCTGTAGAACTTTAAATTGTATCATCAAGACCTCATGATAATTTTGAACCTTCTTGTATGAAAACACACACTTATTGACAACTAATATACGTGATGTAATAAAATAGAAACATGACACATTATATGACCCAAGACTAACTCTAGGAATCTTCATACCTTTTGTTTTGACTTAAGAGAATCATACTATATACAGAACTTTTTTGACATAGTTATTCAAAGCTTAGACTATATAATCAGACATTACACAACCTAACAAGAATCTTGATGAACGCACACAGACCTTATGACCGATATGGAGCTATAAAAGACACAAAATACCTTATTACTTCCTTACTTAGAGCTTTGACAATCTTTACTAATCCAAGACTTCATGAGAAATAACCTTCATGACCATATACATACCAGATAGGATTTGAATCTGATTGTTGACAATACTTACATCAGCATAGATCTTCAACATGAAAATGTACCTTGAGTTCATTTAGGAAAATTTATCATATCTCCTTCATAGTACTTTCAACATAGCTTCATAGAGCAGACACAAACCTTCATAACAATATCATATCCTTCCAAACATCCAACTTACCTAATCTGAGATCAAAATTTGAGCAATCACACAAAATACAACTTACTCCCTCTTGATGTCATTTTACCATCCTTTAGACCTTAAGACCATCATAGTTCCCCCTAGGAGTATTATGCATTATAAATTTTATCAATTCTTCACTTGATTGCAACATGACTTATAGTCCTCCTTTTGTACTTTTCAACTTATCTATAGTCATGTGATCAATTTTCTTGAATGAAAAGAAGTATTCATTGAAAAACCTTCATACTTTTCTTGAAATAATGATGGATCATTAACTATCTCCTCTCTTGAGAATGCCAATTCCCTCTTGACTTGCTACTGGTTATATTGAATCTCAAACCTTGCATGAATCCTTACACTCATAGTGTCAACATTATGCCTTGACTTAACCATACTAAATTTCACTTCATGGATTTTCATTCTTGTTATAAGTATCTCTTTGATGTTTTTCTAAAAAATTATGGCTTCATGATATTATTCTAGTTCTATCGGTTTCAATCATATCCTAATCATCTCAAGAACATCTTGAGGGCATCTTTAACATCTTCACCTTTTCCTTTATGGGAAATCAGCAACATATGGATACATGGAGAATAAATGGAATACCTCAAGGATAGATAGCCATATGTATAAAAAAAATGATTTAAAACATGTTCTCACTCTGAAAAAATGAGTTACTTCATCCTCAAAACTGAAGCTCAACATTGCCATACATGTGCTTCAAGGATCTCCTATAACCTGTTAAACTTACTTCACAAGGACATTAGCTCTAATACCAATTATTTAGAAGCACATAGACTGAGAGGGGGGTAGTTGAATCATTCTTACAAAACTTTTAGCTCATTTATCTTAGATTGCATATATCATTCATTGCATTCATTCAACATGCATACATCATGTAAGATTATTAGGTGTGTATTAAACATTCACAAGAATATGAGACAAGAGAAAGAGAGAACAAGTACACATTATATAATGTGGGAAACCCTCAAGGGGAAGAAAAACCATTGAAACCTCTTCTAATATTACTCATAACAAAGTACTTGCAATAATATTACACATTAAACAAGATTTGTTTAGCGAAACACCCACTTCATAAGGAGTACACACCCCTATTTAGTATAACACCCACTATACAAGGAGGATATTACCCCCTAAGGTGATGAAGCACCCACTCAACCACATAAATATTATGATAACTTATATATTTTTTCTCCCACAACTAATTGTGATCAAATATTCAGCTCCATGTACAACAAACCCTCTCAAACTTCTCTCCTCTTACTCGCTCAAATATACACCTTCATTTGTTGATTAGGTCAGTTGACCTTAAACACCAGATCCTTACTATTTCTCATCACTTCATACCTCTTCTCAAATATATACTTAACCCTCTCACCTCTTATTTCACCTCCTATGGCTCGCTCATCTCCTTCTCTTCTTAACTAGTCATAATGAGAAAATATAACATGTTTAATATATAAGACACTAGCTCATAAACTCCTTTAGGTCGGCCATGACCATATAGGTCAGTCATACCAATAAGAAAAAATATCATAAAAATCATATAAATCACACCAAGATACCCTCAAAATAATAAGGACTAGCTCCAAGGCTTCTCAAACAAGCCTTATACAAGCTCTCCATCTCCAACGAATGCAATCTGATCCTCAAGGGCACATAGAGGATTCACCAAAGCTCCATAATATCAGTACACATCGTGGAAAAAATTTTAAAATCATCATCAAGGATAAGAAAATATGCAACTACTATCACCACCATGGAACACACCAAGAAGCGAGCATGCACAACTAGGTCTTCAAGCACCTAGAAATCAATCACAAAAAACAAGAAACTTCACATAGAAAAACTCTTTATCATGGCTCAAGTAGGATACCATTGGAAATTTATATAAGTATACTTTATGTAACAACTACTTCGACCTTCAAATTATAGCATAAGGCCTCCAACCAGCTTAATCTCTAAAACAGGTCAAAAATGCCAACAAGGGCTCAAGAACCAATCTCAAGGAATATGACTCCAAACACCTATAAGGACACTTATAAGCTTGACCACCACCTGTAAAACATCAAGGAAAATTCTAAAAACATGTTCAAGTACTAACAATAATATTTCATTTGGTGAAAATCAACCAAGCACACTTGTTTCAGTCACCTATCTTGACAAGTCAAAGAGGGCTATATAGGACACTACGGTTTCAACAAGAAACCATTTCTCCATATCAAATAAACCACTTCAACATGTCATTATAGGATGCTATCAACTATCCATTACCATAAAGATCTATAAAAATAAGTATTTCTATCAAACACACCTCAAACTTCCATGACTAGGTTTTAGCCCTTAAGGCCAAAAGTGGTAGGGTAACTTAAGAGATTTGTATCATTGATTTTCTTCAATGTACCTGCTCATAAATTTTCATTGTCAACTATCACATCTCCCAAGGATTTTAGAATAGTTCAGTTTTCATCATGAAGCTTCCACCTCAGCCCTGAGACTACAAATTTCCATAAAACAAGGGTTTCTCTCCTACTTCCTAAAATAACTAGAATATGAAACCACCACAAAAATGATCTCTAGTGAATCCTCTACAACCTTGATACATCACTTTATATTTCTCAATCCATTTGGATCCAAAACCATGCAAATATTCCATGTCACTCTAGAAGGAGGGTTTAACTATGGTTTCAAACCACCTTAGTTTGTCAACAATCGTTCATAAAATATAGGCCATCATTTAACTCTATTGCAACTCTAAAACACTTTTATTTCCATGCTCCAACTATTGTGAAAAGAACATGACCCCATGCAAATATTTTACGAGTAAATTATCACTCAAAACATGACCTCGAGCTAGAAAAATCACTTTTAGAAACTCGATATGACCAAAATTAGCTTATCATACAATTTATTTAAATCCTTGACATGAAGCACTATAATAACATCCTCTAACTATGCCAAGTCTCACTTTTTTATGCACACCTCTAAAAGCCCTCAACCACTAAGACTTACTTGTGTCTTCTAGCCTTGTCTTCATTATCTTACTCCTCAAGGACCCTGACACAACCTCATACATCTGAAAAGTGACCTGAAACTCCTCCTGCATATGATATGTCATGTAACAACACATTTCCCATCCTCATATCAAATTACTCTTCCCCATACTTCATGCTTTCATGTTATACATCATGCACTAGGTCTAGGAATAGGCCTAAAATGACCTGACTCGACCATGAATTCACATTAATTGACCATGATGACCTCTTTAAAACACTTAGACACCTTTACCACATCATATGACACATGTTTTATCTCATGACATCCTTCAACAAAATTTATAACTCACATACAACACCTAGCTTTCTTAACCATGCACCAAGACACTGTGACAAGACAATATGATTAGACACTACCAATCAACCGTCATGTTTGACTTTGATTGACACCTAGTGGAGACACCAATGACACCTAAACTCCCTCTTCCATAAATGGCCTTTGACATCATTGACAATTTCATGGATACAATGGCCAACAAATCTTCCCTAGTAGAGTCACCACAAATTGTTGGTGAAATAATTTGTCGTTGTGTAAATTATTGGTCTCCACCAATGATCACAGAACTAAATCCCTCCTTTTTGTGTATGGGGAGTCTCCCATTATTGAATGTAAACAACCTAAATCTATGGGGTGGACATTAGGCTAGGGATCACACAGGAATATGCCACTAAACATGCAGAAAAGTTCTTGTATAAAGTACAAGGGAGGAATTTACACTGAGAATAGGTAAAGGGGAATTTGGGAAATAAAGAGATATGGGGTTAATGTTGTGAGTAGGCTTATAAAATTTACATACATCAACCGGATTAGGTCCACATTCAATTATAAGAACACAACAATGCTAACAATGATAAGACCAATAAATCATAAACACTCAATTTTATTGTTTCATTCATCAAAGGCACGGACATCGTTTTTGGTTTTTCAAGATTACCATGTTTACAAAGTTGGAAAGTAGAGAGAGAGAATAGAGGAACATAAGCATATAAAATAGAAGAAATGCATATTTTATTGTTTGATGTAGTAGTGTTGAATATCAACAACATACAATCAATCAATAATTTTCAACCCTTTGAAGTGGAGAAGTCATTCCAATTTATAGCATTACAAATTGTTTTTTCATCTCCCCCCACATGAATTTTCACCTTTCCTTGTCACTTGTGTGACCTTCCACATTCCTAGGAGGGGATTCCTTTTCTTATTGATGAAAAAGGACTCTTACAATTTTGTATTAAGGGTCACTTAAGTGAATAGGACAAAATATGGAAAGAATGAAATCTTGGTGAAGAATTAGAATATGGAGAGAGAAGAAGGAAGAGATAGAGAGAAAGAAGGGTTGACCATCCGATTATGATGAATCCTTTGTTGATGAAGAGCTTGCTGACTTGAAGTACTAAGATCACAATCTCCTTCTTTTTTGAGATGGAGGAACATTCATGAGCATAAAATAAGTGTTCTGAAATAATTTCATGAGATCTGCATTGAAATGGGAACATGATGATCTCTTCTAATTACAAGGTAGGAGTGAGGATCACTTCCATACTTTTTTAGGCATTCAAAATTCACCCTAGTGATCACAAATCAACTCCATGATTCTTAAACCCATTTTATGCTTATCTTTCACTCGCTAAAATGGATCCTCACTTTGCAAATAGAGGATTTCTCCTTGAATGAGATTTGTATCCTATGGCCATACATTGAACAGAAAAGAGGTGATTACACATGATTTTTCCTTTGGTGTGTGATCACACTACCAGGTGGTGAATGAGTGTTTAGGAACACTATTAAGTGAGTTGTAATAGGTGAAACTGAGATGGTTTCTCGTTCTTACAAATATGGTACTCCAAATGAAGATCATCCTCTTACCCTTTCTGGTTCCAAAATCATCACATTTTTGCTCATATGCCTCTCAAGAGAATAAATGACTCCTTGATTCTTCACATATGATGGTCTTGAGTAACTCAGTTTCTTGATTAGCTTATTTTGACTCGTTCCTCAAAGAAATTTTTACATAATGGAATATTCATGATATGATGAACCTTAACTTATCACATGAGCTTCCCATTTCATCTTTGAACATGATGACCACTTTTCAATTCACCTTCCTGACCAATATGTCACATGAGTGGAAACCTACTTACAATTTATGGGAATATCTACTTATGGGAATGGATTTCCTTCACAAGATATAGGATTGAGTCCTAAATGGAACTTGAAGATATTTTTGAGAGTGAGTTCAATTTTCTTGACCTCCAAACTGCATTGAAGCGATGCAAATTCCATCTTCTCTAGTTTTCTAGATGTAAGGACATTATCAAGCATGGATCAAGTGTTTAAAAACACCTCATGAGGTATACATTTCTTGAGATGAATACAATCATCACTCACAGTGAGCTTATATCATCATGCTCGTGATGATTATCCTCTTGGTCACTTGAATTTGAATGAAGCTCTCAATTCTTTTCAAACTCTTCACCTGCCTCATGAATTTCCTAATTGCACTCGTTATCCAATTGAAAAATCTGATATTTTCCCTTATCACAATGTGATCTACATGATGTCCCTTTCATAAATGAATTTAATCAGAGTAACTTCCTTCTGCCACAATTGGAATGAGTTGGATCACCTAGCTCCTTTCATTAAACTATGTTGTGTAGAGATCTCCTTAAATCTTATGCTTTGAGAGCCTACAGAGGTTTCTTTTTCTTTTTTAGGCCATGAGACAACTTCATGGCCTTGCGATGGTGCAAAAAAGTAGTTAGATAAGCAAAATGGGATCTTTTATATTTTTATGGGCTCAATTCTAATACTTACTATTTTTAGCAAGTCCTATCCAAGATTGCTATTTTTGGCAAGTTTTCACATTTTTCTTATTTTGATGTTTCTTTCCTATTTGGGGGGTTGTAGATGTTACGAATTCACCTCTTGTGACAAATTAATATTTTTAAACATGCCCCACCATGAGCACATGCTATTTTTATTAATTACACTTACAGTTGTCAAATTTCAACGAAAATAGTCTTGAAATTATGGGTTATATTCCAAGATTCTCTGCTCCAATTTTTAGATGATTCCCTCATCCGAATGAGTGGGAAAATGTGATTTTAATTAAGGATGAAGAATAGTGTAAGTGCAGGAAGTTGATGGACAAATATAGGGTCATCCGTAGACATCATATTGCAAATAACAACATAATATCAACTTGTAGGGATTATTAGCAATACATAAACTCAAAATTAGACAAAATTATATTAATATGCATCGTAGCATCCAGAATCTAGTTTCTAAAATACTAATTTTTGTAAAAAATGGACAAGATTAGCTATATTAAAAACTCAAAATTCAATGACTTGGTATTTTTTTTTAAAAACGACAATAAGATTATAGTCCGTTTGCCCAAAATTTGGATGACAAAAAATTGATATATATTTTTTTCCTTTGGTGAGAAGTTATATGCCACTATCTATCTTGGGATGGATTTTATTTTGTATTTTTTTGAGTAATATTTTATTTTTTATGATTTTTTCTGTGAAAGTGGTATGAAAACATAAAGAAAACAGAGCACTTTCCGTTTGCCTGCCATAACTTCATCAAAAAATATTGAAATCAAATAAATTTTTTTTTTTAACATGTATATAATTTCACCGCGGTTGGGATGGTGTAACTTTTATCACATTCTAATAAGTGAAAAAAAAAATTCAGTCTTAAACGTAGACATAAACATTGACAGGAAAAAGTGTCTTAAAGACCTACTATTAGTAAAAAATTATAAAACGATATTTATCCTCTTCTATTCACTTTAAAATCAGTATTTCTACAAAGATAATAGTCTCCCCTATGCAATGGTACCATTTTTATGACATATTTTTTACTTTTCGGCATGGTTCAAGTCCGCGAAAGACTAAATTTGATGTTTTGTTGTTTTTAATGTAAAATTCAGGATTTGATGTCCACTTAATTGTCCCCCAACTTGGTGCACTTACCCAATACTAAGAAAAACTTAGTCCTCCATATCTTAAAAAATAAGACATCTCATTGTCCAAGAAATGGCTCAGATGAAATTAGATTTCTTTAGGATCATTCGCTCCAAGTTTCAAATGATTTCACCTATCGTATCTCTGTAGAAATGAAAAATCATATTGTCATTTTTCTGCTATGGCATGACAACCATTAATGGAGGTTGGAGGATTTTTCAACATCATTTTTCATGGAAATGACAACCTATGTGGTGAGAATGATTTTTAAATGATTTTTAGTGAGGTTTTAACTCACCTTACTAATTATGCTTTCTACCTAGGTTACAATGGAATTTGAATATGGTGTAAATGGGACAATTGGGAAAATTAGGGCAGAGAAGTGAAACTTGGAACAAATTCATGACAAGTGGAAGCATGTGGTCTGAGGATAATGTGATGAGGGACTGATAATGAAGTATGGGGGATGGGAAAATGCACTCACGGAGCTCTATGAGGTCATATGGGGGTCTAGAAGATTAAAAATGCATGGGTCACACTTTTTTATCCCCCTTGTCCCCTTGGGGACATGGGGGACACTAGGGACACAAAAGTGGGACCTAGATGAGGGAGTGAGGTTGCACTTTTGTGCACCTCTTGTCCCCTTTACACTGTGGGGACGAAAGGGACAATTAGGACACTTGGGACACAAAAATGTGACTTGGGGAGGAGGTTGAGGTCACAATTTTATGTCCCTCATGTCCTTTATGTCCCTTATGGGGGAAAAAGGGACACAAGAGTGTCAAAAGTATGATTGGACCAAAAAAGGAAAGCTAGATTTGTTTTGGATGTCCACAAATACACATAGAATTTTCTTATTTCACCACATATTCTTAGAATAATGTTTTTGGGTCAAATCATTTATTATTTTGACTCCAAAACACATGAAAATATCAATGGAAAAACTTTCATAGCTTGAATCTTCCTGAAATTAAAATTTTAGGACCATTTTTTCAGAACATATAGGGGAAGTTGCACTATTTTGAAATGCTTCATGAAACCTTCAAGCCTTAGAAAAACAATATTGTTACAATATTTAAGATAATTCCATATATTTCCAATTCCTATTTTATTTCCTCCTAACTCTTTACGGAGCTCCCGAAATCATTCAAAGAAGTTAGGTTTCACAATTAGGGTGTTTATTTATTGCACCTAGAAAACCTGTTGTTGAGCAGATTATCCCTGAATGAGAAATTATTTCCTAATACTTCATAAATTTCCTCAAACACCTTCAATACTCTTTGACGCCACCTTTGGATGTTTTAGATATTTCTTGAAATCTCCCAAAGAATGATTACCAACTTCAAAATGGCCAAAAAAAGCCTTTTAGGCCTCTGAATGAAGTAGTCTTTCATTGAATCTGACTGGATTCACATATCACCTTGAGTACTGTTTCCTGCACATGGAAACATACTTTATGAAATTATTAATACTTTCCTCTAAGCTTGGATGGGGGTGAAACTGAATGTAGGTTAGCTAGAGGAAGGATGCACAATGACTAGGAGGCAGGATTTCACTTAGGGACCTAGTTTTCATGCTTTAAAAAAATTCAATTTTTGGCTTAGTCATTCTACATGACAACACACTCATTCAAAATATCCAGATCACTACTCTTCTTCATGACCAAGCTTCCCAAAAGTCCAAGGACGATTGACTATATGAAGTTATACATGTACTCACATAATTACAGATGTACCATGGAATAATAAATGAATCCTTTATAGATTAGAATACATACAAGGAAGACCTAGAAGTAATTCTCCTAGCTATGTAGGAAATAAATAACACACCAAGGTTCATTTTGCCACATATACTTCTTCGAAGATCCAAGGTTGCCCTCGTAATGCCACCAACACCATTCACCTCTCGCAGTCAAACCGATTAAACGGAGCAGCAGAAGCAAATTGAGTAGTAGCAGTAAACAATGAGCCTCACAATTTTGTGGAAGGTAATTAGGTAAAAATATTAAATGCATAAATTTTATTGTATCTGTATGCAAGGTCGCATTGTTTGAAAACCCGCAAGGGCAGATTATGAGGGGGTTCCCATAGATTGAAAATATGAAAGGGCAGTCTATTGGGAAGTTTACTTAATTTACAATCTCAAATGGAAATTAAGTACTGCATAGAGGATGAAAACTAATAAATGTTGTACTCTATGTAAACTGTGAACAAAGTAAGTTACACCACAATGCAATCACCACTCGACACTGGATTGAAGAAAATGCAGAGACAAGTCCCCAGTAGTTTGAATCAAATTTTATCTCGGGACAAGACAACTATTAATTCTGGGAATGTGTTGGATAGTAAAATGGAAAAGTAAGCTGGAACATGGATATAGTTCATGATTCTACAATCCTTTTGTATATATATATATATATATAGTAGTATAAGACAAACTAGAATGTATATCTTCTCTTTACATTGGTAGAGAATATGAGAAGTCTTTGAATATAGGAGAAGGAGATGAAAGGACTAGTAATTCAACATTCATTACATTTTGTATAGAGTTATGTAATCCTATTTGAAAGAGGTTGATCTTGAATCCTAATAGAAAGTAATCTAGTATAGTTCCTTTTTCTATCTATGTTCTAATATAGCTCTATATTTTTCTAATAGCATTATGGGATTGGGATTTCTATGACATGGTTTTGTTTTCTTGAATTCTTTGTATATACTCTATCGTGTAATTGAAACATTAAATTATATCTCGTGCTTTAATCTAGACTACAATATGTTACAAGTTTTTATGTTGTAATCCAGGAACCTCTGGTAACACCAAGGCTTTTCACATGAGCCTCAATTGACCTTGCTCTAATTATCATGTGTCATGGAAATAATTTCCTGTAGGAGTTATGGTGATTCTGAATTCTTATTAGTTTAAAGGCGATCCCTATGTGAGTCTAGAAAATTAGGAGTTTGGGCTTTGATATGTGGACTTGTGACCTTTATGCTTTCTTGGATTAGAGTCAACTTAGGTTATTTATTACCTTTTCTTCCAACAAACTGATTTTCCTTTTTATCCTCCTCATTTTTAGTGGCAACGTCCCTTTCTTTTTTAGTGGTCAATGAGCACTCCCAAATTAAATTGCCATGGTTGGGCTACCACAAACACCAAAAAGGGAAGTTTTCATACTTTAATGATTGTTCAAACAAATCTCCTTAAGGGGATTTTAACCATACTCTTCTAGGAAGAGGCTTACTCACATTCATTTGAACACAAATTTTAGCATTAGAAATATCCTTTAAATAATATTTTTCAAAAGAAATGCAAATTATTTCTCAATAGAGTTTCCAATCTTGAAAAAATGACTTTAACCCACAAATGAGCTAGAAGGTTAAAAAATCATGTCAAGATTAGAGCTTCAATTGGATCTTCTTTTATGAAGTCAAAATTGGGGTTCCACAACATCATGAATAAACATGATCTAACAAAAACCAATGTTCTTGTTCAAATACACTAGCTCTATCCTCTTCAACAAAAAAAGAAATAAAGAAGCCTCGTGATCCAATAGGAATATCTGTCTTTTCAACTTCTATTGCTCTATTATCCATACTATTCTTCATGAGGCCCTCTACCCATAACCTTACAGATTAAACTATGTAATGAAAGAGTATCCATTTCTTGTTCAATCTCATTTTGTTCAAAGGTGATAATCAACTCTTCCTTAGTAGTAAATGTACCCACATTTCATCCAAAGGGGTTCATTTCTCGCATTATTGGCATGGACCTTAAGCTCTTCCAAAATCCTAGTTCGCTAAGATTGATTGTCAGAGGAATGGTATACAATGACAGAGTAAGAAGCCATCGTGGGTAGGCCACAGGTCATAGGGGTAGAACAGTGGTGCGTAGGCACTACCAGTCTCGGTCGCCTTCTTTTGCTAGCAACCTACCCTATTTTCCACTCGTTTTCACCGTGTATAGTACAATTTGATATTAATAGACAAGGACAAAGAGTGACTGTGGAGTTTTTACTTGTAAGTGGAATGTCATAAAATACTGCAAATCATGTCCATCATATGCATTCTTAGATTAAGCATTGTGAGCTATAGTGGAATTTCATTTTGTTGTTAATTAGAGAAAATTGTTACATGAAAAAATAACAAAATATTATATTTTGTAAACTAAGAAAAGAAAAGAAAAATGATATGAAAGTTATTGTTCAAAAAATTAATGAAATATCATAAAATAATACGATTCATAATTAAGTGTTATGAACCACAAACAAAATAAGATAATGATATTAATGTTCGTGATACACTAAAATAAATCCAAAACTGAAAACATACGCTATTTAATAAATAGCATATGCAAACACAATTCCAACAAACCTAAAGAAAATATCAAATATATTAATCATAATGAAATATTTTATATTATATAAAACGATCATAAAATAAAATAAGATCCTTTGCTATAATTTAATAAGTGTTGATCTTAAGATAATCTGTTTTCAACCTTAAACTAATAATAAAATATCCCAAATAAGTGTCAGCTACTAGAGGTCCGCTGTCCCTCTATTTCGAGGGAAAGGAACAACATCCTTAATGTTATCAATGCCACTTGAAAAAAGCACCATGCTTTCAAATCCCAAGCCAAAACCAGAATGCTTCACAGTTCCATATCGACGAAGATCCAGATACCATTCATATGGCTCTCTTGGCAACCCCACCTCTTCAATTCTGCATCCAACCATCATTCACATTACTCAATACCCAAATACTCTGTTTTTCCTTACAAAATTAATACCTATAGAATCTCAGTTTCACTTACCTTTTCTCAAGGACTTCATATCGCTCCTCTCTTTGACTTCCACCCATCAAACCCCCCACCTGAAATAAGTTACAGGCATAACAGGTTAATAATTTACTAGGGTTTTTACTCGGACCACCAAGAAAAAAGGAAGGAGCTGAATACCTTTGGCACAAGCACATCCATGGAAGCAACTGTCTTTCCATCATCATTGAGACGCGTGTGAAAGGGCTTCACTTGTTTGGGATGGTCATAAACGATCACTGGTTTCTTCAAAATTTCCTCAGTTAAGCATCTGCACTCATCATGGACAAGAAAATAGTTTTCCACCGCTTGAAGAAAAAAAGCGATATGTAAAAGTTGGTAATAGAGAACAGAAGTATTTTGTAGGTACCTCTCATGTTGGGCGGTAAAATTTATTCCCCACTCTATCTTGTTCTCAAACTTGGGAACCTGATTGTTTTCCATTTTCACACATCTTATTCACACATAACCAGACTGTAGAAACCAAAAGGTAGTTTAACTCAAAAAGAAAGAAGATGGTATACCTTTTTCAGAAGATCAACTGCCTCTGTGTAGGTAATTCTTGCAAAGGGAGTGGAAGCCACCAGACGAAGACGATCAAAAATAGTTTTGTCAAACTGGTTTGCCATGAATTTCATGTCGTCCAAGCAGTTGTCAAGCATCCATTGACATAAGAATTTCAAGAAGTCTTCTGCACAATTCATGGCATCCTGCAAGAGATTGATAATATCAATATGTAACTACTCCTGAAAGTATCCAATGCAATATAAGCTGGGCCAATTCTGTCCAATGCAATTTGGTTAAATATATGAGAGAGGTTGGACCATAGTCACATGGAGATGTGGGGTGGAGGGACAAGAAAGCCCTTTCAAATGAGGGTATGGAAGTAAAAGAATAAAGATACAACTAATGCTAATTCAATATGATAGAATGTATGGGATATTTGATACCTCTAGATCTGCAAATGCAATTTCAGGCTCAACCATCCAATACTCTGCAAGATATCTTGTGTTCTGAGAGCTTTCAGCTCTGAAAGTTGGCCCAAATGTGTAAACACTACTGAGAGCACAAGCATAGCTCTCTACATGAAGTTGACCGGAGAGAGTTAAATATGCCTGCCGAGAAAAGAAGTCTCTGGAATAGTCAAATTTTCCATCCTTTTGAGGAATTCCCGGTTTAAGTTTACAAGTTTCTTCCAACTTTGAGAGAAAAGTTTTTCCCTTGTTGAGATCTTCAAGAGCAGCATCTATAGAAGCCTTATCGCTGTTTTTCTTCTTCAGCTCTTGCAGGGCTTCTGTTTTCTGTGTAACAGCATCCTTTGCAGCTTGAAGGTCAGCTTCAGTAGGATGGTTCAACGCCTTCATTTCCCTCTCTACCCTATCTGCTTCACTGAACAGAGTTGTGACTTGAAATGCCTCACCTGCACCCTGAGAATGACTGGTTGTGATGATGGGTGTATGCACATAGAGGAAGCCATGGTTTTGGAAAAATGTGTGGGTTGCATAGGCTAGAGCATTACGAATTCGAGCAACTGATGAAATCTGCAAATTGAGTGTGAATTGCCACGGTTAATATCTTTGTTAAGCTACTAGCTATGTTCAATCCACCTAATATAATCTTTTGGTGATTAAAACATGTAATGATTGAGTATTGATGAGAGACCTAGTAGAAGAAAGTAGTATTACCAAGTCTTTAACACCATTTATATCCAGTAATCTTATATTCCACAAAGAGGCTAATCTTTCATACTTTGAAGAGAAAAAAATGGGGAAGGATGGGGAAACTCCAAATAATAATAATAAAAGAAAACTAGTTAGAAATCTACATATCCACCAGTGTAGATTTGAACTAAGAGAAATGGATCCTTGAGAATTTATGTAAATCGGGAAGCGCTAAAGATATGAGTTAGTGTTTTCAAGGTCTCCTTCTTGAGCATTTTTCTTCCTTTAGTGGGGATAGCTGTCTAATGGAAAAGATCTTACACCACTACCTCTGTTTTCAGCTGAGTAAAAAATTTGAATGAAAAAAAAACCTGCACACAGTGACACTCACTCGGTATTCACCACGTCAACAAATTGACCCCATGCATGCAAAGCAGCTCTGTATCAGAGACTAATACTGTTATGGCCACACAAATAAGAGTGAAAATGCTCCTTATTGTCATCCAAAATAATAAAATTCTGAGTAAATGGTCTGAGTAATAGGAGAAAACCTAGACTAATGACCTCTCTAATCTAATTTACAAGAAAGAAACCCAAAAAACATATTATGGCTAGTCAAAATTTTCTCTTGGAATTCTCGTCTTCCACTTGAAATAATAAGACCCACAATATGATCTCTATATCAATCACTGGAATGTTTTTCCTGCTTGTTGGGAGAAACTAGTTTTGGGCTTCAATCATTTTTTTTCTTCTGGTTTTTAGGACAAACTCGCTGCATGTTTCTGAGTTTGAAGACAGAAGTGGGAGGAATCCCAACTTGGGTTCTCAATAAAAAAAATGCACTTCATGTGCATTGCAAATAAGTGGGTAGATAGAAAGAGTATTAGAACTGTAAAAGGACCGCTAGATTACAATGGTACATACAAAGCAGATAGGATATGATGGTAAAACATACTGTGTTAGTACGGGGTCGGAGGTGCACATAGTTTCTCAGGAACTCCAATGGCAATCTCGTCTTTGTGATTGGATATTTGGCTGGATCAACTGTCCCAACTTGCAAAACCTTTTGAACTTTGAGTTCAATTTTTTTCTTTGTTCCCTCTGGAATCAGTTTCAGCACCCCCTCTACTAAAATAGAGGTTCCTGTTGGTGTAAGCTCTTTTATATTGGCAACTGCAGAGTCCACTATAACCTGCACCAACAATAGTTTCAGTAGCCAAGACTTGCCTTCTGTTAGTGCAACTTAGATTCTATTTTCCAATCTCATTAAATGTGCTCTAAGTGTGGTCTATTCCACAGATAACAGAGTGCTCATATAATATTAACCAACCCAACATCAAATAGAAAGTATGCTTGACATTAAACATTATGAAGAAACAGAGCAAGGCAGGATCACATACCTGCAGATTTGTAGAGCAAGAACCATCGTTCACTTGCAAACATGCCACACTACTGATAGTCCTCCCGGGAGTGGGTTCAGCTTTCATACTTCCACTTGATTTTATAGAATTAACATTACCAGCTCCTCCACTGGTATTAGTATTAGTGTTACCATCAGGAATACTGTTATTATTATTAGCTCCCGTCACTAGTCTCATTAGTGAACGCAAACACAGAGGAATTCTTGCCTGAACATTAGGAGGGCAATTGGCATCATTGACTTCGAGGAAGGCAAAACTAGTTTTGCCTTGCTCCCGCCCGCTCTTCACCCATCCTCCCACAACCACCCTTTCTCCCACCAGTCCAGTGCCACCATCAGGGCGACCTACTATTTTCTTCAGCACCACTCTCTTGGAATACTTGGCCCAATCCACCTTAGGCATCTTCGGCTCCTCTGAATTTTCAATGGTGTGCCCAGATGGTGTTATGGTCAGGTTTTCTACGTCACTCGCCATTGCAGCTGTAACTTCCTCGGAATTCATTTTCGGCAAACCTAAACTTGTGCTTGACAGGGGCTACAATAAATCACCTGAATGTGAGTGCTTTTCTAACAAAACTCTCTCTCATCTTAACAGAGTATAGAATAAATCAAATGAAAGTAAATGCATTAACTAGCTAAGACCCTAGTTCAGGAGCTACAATAAAATACATAAATTTTCAAGAGAGACACTCACCAATGCTTCTTGTGTATATTGCTCTACTTGCTTCAATGAAGACCGTTGAAATTACAGTACATGTCATGTTGTATATTTGCATGAATTTATAAGGAAAAATGCAGGGATGAATGCCTCCCAAACCTTTCAAATCAAATAAAAGCAGGGAATTCTTGAATTTGAGACAAAGCAAAAGAAGAGAATCGATTGATTCTTTGCCATGACATGGATGCGTAGCAATCTGAGTTTGACATGGTCGGCCGTGGACGAAAATCTTTTCCTTAATGTGGGATTCTGATCGTGAAGGTGCATCACAGTCTTACTTTCAAATTTTCAATGGATGCTTGGGAATCAAGTTTTCATGCAAAAAACAGCGCAAGTGGAATTTATCTTACGAATAATCAGAACAAGTGTGAATTCACAGGGAATATAATACCATCATATGCTAACAGATTTCAATCTTTCACGAATTCAAGCTCATCTTTTTCTCCCCCTTTCGTCTGAAAATTCCTTGCTTGCCATTCACGGCCTTTTTTTAAAGGGTTTATATGGAATTTACACGTAGTGCGGAATTCTCATCGTCCGCTTAGGATCAGATCATCGTCCATTAAACTTTAACGATGTAGTAGATAATACCTGGCGATCAAATTTTACTTTGATTTATGTATATATATTAAATATCTTTAGTATTCGAAGTTGATAGCTAGCTTAGTTTATTTCCTTTCAACTGAAAGGAGACGTGATATTAATTTTTCGTTTTTAATTTTTCTTTGATGAATAAGATTTTATATAATATTGAGACATGAGATTCATTTTAAAATTAGGCTATGTTGTTTCTTAGTAGAAATATCATTCAAAATCAATGGTCAGCGATTAACCGCCATATTCCACGGGTTAGGTGGGCATATTTCTTCAGCTAAGCGGGCACGATCCCGGCCTCATCCCTTATTACGATATCTTCGGAGCTTTGCCTCAACAAGAATTGAACCCTGGTGGGCTCTTTGTGAGCCAAACAACTTCACCAATGGGCCAATGACCGTTCAATGATTCTTTGTTTTCTGTTTAACTTGTGGTATGTTATTTTCTATTCTCCTATGTTTCCTCATGTGTTATCTCTACATTGACTATTTTCCATCTCACCAATTTTCTTCCTCTTCTCATGTTTACATGTTTTTAAGACTTTTTACCAAAACTATAGTCTAGTACAATTATGGCAGCAAAACCATACTACCATAATCCTAGTCAATTTTGTTTTATGGGCCATTTGGTCCTTATTTTAGGCCTTCAAAAAAAAATTGGTCTTGTTTGACAACTCTTCTTACTTATTGTGTATCAACATCCCTGACAAGAGGGTCCTAGTTTTAACTCAAGCAGTCTATGAATACAATAGTTCATGAGTGTATTTAGAATAAAAAACAAACACACACAAGCTAGTTGTTAAGTAAATTTATTTCAAGAGAATTCCTATTCCAAAAGCTAGATTCAAGCACTTAGAGAAGATCATTTAGAATTTATTGATTATATTGATTAGAGTATTGAAAAGATAAGGGTTTAAATTCTTCATGACAGTCGACTGTTTTTTGAACTACATTATACTCCACATGTTGTTTTATTTAAAAGCCTACTGAGTTGATAATAGTGGAGGGATAACACATGCCTCCATTTACTAACTACATTTTTTATTGTTTTGAAAGGTGTCACAAGTAGGTTAGAGTTTTAATGAAGGAGAGAAGTTTCCTAGTGACTTTTAGTGAATTTTTGAAGAGGGGACAAGGTTTTGGAGCTTAGGAGAAGATAATCATGGCTATCAAATCAGTTTTAGATTTTATGACAATCACCAAATCCTACTAATATGGTTCTTCCTATGCCACTTAAGGAACAATGCAGTTTTATTTAATACTCTCCAATTTTGTTATTTTTCTAGGATTACTTTTCCTTAAAGTCTTGACCTAGTTTCTACTAAGGATTTCTAATGAATGCCTCTCAAATTGTGATTAAATTTGTATCACTCTAATACCATTATTCCCTCTAACTTTTCAATTATTCCAATTATCCTCTTCCATTAGATGTTCAATTAATGAAACCATGTCTTATCTATTAAGCTATATCTATTTAAGATTGATTGTAATGTGTTGTGGTTGGTTGTAGTTTATTACTAGTAAAAACTAATTTCCACATCTACAATTTGGTGATCCAAAGCTTTGCAAATACCTAACTCTGGGATTTTATATTTGGAGGAACCCACCTTGCTTTATAAACCTTTGGGTTAGATCTTGATTGGCATACGGTATGTGTTCTCTCATTATCGCATGCATTAAATCAAATTCTAATATTTGATTGATTCATTATGTTTATATGAATTACAAACTATCTTGACATAGTAGTTTCATTTCAAGCTTGCTTCTATGTATATTAGAAATGTCAGATACCAATAACGTCTTCTTTGAATGATGATAATGCACAAAAACGTATGATTGTGATGATGATCATGATTATGATGTTGAATTAGAGGAGAAAACTAAAAATCATTAAATGAAAATATTAGGAAGTGTGTTATGAATAATCTTGTAATTATTTATAAAATCATATATGTGTTGAACGAAGTTATGTCCAAAATATTCAATGTTTAGCTTCTATTGTTTTTGTTTCTAACAATGTTGCATTGTCAAATGTTCAAAATGTCTTTTTCTTTTCATTTTTCTCACATTGATATTTCTACAAATGTTACAAACAATTATGTTCCTTCTACAATTTTATCTACACAAAACAATTCTCAATTTCCTCAAGCTAATCCATCTAGGGTTTTTATGTATGGCTCTTTCTAATGTTATACATCCTCATTTGAATTCTTCCATCCCGATTTCTTTGGCTACTACTTATCTTTTACTTATGAAAAATATACAAATGACTACCATAATAAATACATTTGGTGATTTATAAAGGAAAATTCAAATATTATCTCTAGTGTCTCAAAACTTAAATGTTGGGGGCCACTTATAATGTATATTATTAAAACCTTTAGTAAATGATGTATTTTCTTATCTTTTTCGACACGGCTTCATTGTACATATGTTTACCTTATTTAATGAAAAGTATGACCCTTCTCGCCATATTAGCGATTATATTCACAATGAAAAACTATTTCTTAAAACATTTCTAAAAGTTTGAAGGATTATGCACTTGATTAGTTTTATGCAATACTAAATTGACCCATTCATTCCCCCCCAAAGATAAGTAGATGGTTTATCATCTCATTTCTCAATCTATATTAGTATCAAGGTTACCTTTCAATAATTATCTCAAGTTAAACAAGCCTCAATTAAACCTATTAGTGATTATGTACTTTGGATTAAGACTCGATAGTATATTTTGAGAAAATGTGACAATGAAAAATACATAACAATCTAAAATTGCTGCTAAAATGACGATAAATTTGCTTACATGTATGATTTTTGAAATAGTTCACATCAAGAAGCACCAAATGTGTTGAATATCCATTTGGATGGATGGTTGGCCTACCAAACCTCCAAAAAAGTTTGTTTATTATTATTATTATTGTATAGGTTTTTTTGTAATATCCATTTTTTCCATTTGTACAAGTTGATAATTTACTTCATCTTACATTTTTTATGTCGATAACTTTGTAATTGATTTTACATTTTTATGCCAATATGTTGGTTTAATTTTTTGTATTCAATTGCAAAATCAAGTGGTCTAGTGACTCCTATCTATAAATGTGCTTTGATATTTAATTTTGGATGCAGATGAAAAAATGTCATTGTCAAGTAAGCAATGGAAAATGGAAGAGGCTAACTAGGTGAGGATTTTTAGATATTGGAATGGAGATTATTAAATTAAGATAAAGACAACATTTATTTATTATTTTGTGGAAAATGGAAGAGGCTAACTAGGTGAGGATTTTTAGATATTGGAATGGAGATTATTAAATTAAGATAAAGACAACATTTATTTATTATTTTGTGTCCTCTTCATTTCATTTGATTGCTTATTTTTTGCTAAAAAAAATTAGCTTAGTGTACATAATTATTTTACACCCTAATTAAATTATGATATTGAAAGTACACAAAAATATATAGGGTGCAAGGCTTTGTTACAGGAGGCTATTATAATCTAGTAAATTCACAATCAACCATGCATAATCAGAACAAATGCATTAATACTATCAATAATGCTAAAAATAGTTTAATATCTCAAATACGCAATATGAGATGAAGAATGAGATGTATAGGTCAAATAGAGGAGATCTAAATGTGTAGATAGGTGGTATAGGGTGATCAAAGAATGGAGGTGTTTCATTACTGATACTAGAACTAGAAACTAAGTTGGTATAGAAATGTACCACCTTGCAAAGAACAATTCTAAATTGTGTACCTTTATGTACATTCTTGGACCTTTTGTAGTGATATTCTGTAACTTTTTATGTACTTCACAACCCAGAAATGTGCCTCATTATATGTTGCTCTTGTTTACACAACCTTGACACAACTTGTAATGACCTATAACAAATTGGAAACCTTATGTACCTGCAATATCCTTCATAAAAGTATTAGATAACAAAAGGAGAAATCATGTGTGGTGATATTGAACTACTCTTAGTTGTCAACCACTACCAACCCATTCTAAGTGTTACACTGCATACCCTCATGTGAGATCAAGCCTCATGCATATATTCTAGGTGTATCTATGAGTGTTAGTCTAATCTTAGAAAACTTTATGAGTTCCCTCATGTCTCTTAGCACAATATAGTTGGCTAACAATAGAGTGGAAAATGTACCCAACATGGTATTAGTGTGACATAGTGTGATTCAACTGTATGATTAAACTTTGTTTTCCATTAAGGACCTTTGACCATGCTTGAAATAAATTTTTCTCTTTTTAAGACATGGCTCCAAGACCTTTACATGCTCAAATGGAGGAATCTAGACTCTTTAACCTAGTTGAGTGCTTTAGACTCATAGTAGTGGCTACTTTAAATGATGTGCAACTAATTTAGGAATATTTAGGAGATCCTTGAGTACTTTTAGAGTGACTCTTATAATAGTAGATTATAAGAGTGATAGGAGAGCTATAATGTGAAATTGACTTACTTATATAGCCTTCCATAGGTGAAATATTATGATAATGCCAACACTAGGAAGGTAAAATGATGCAATAAAGATATTCAAATTTAAATCAAAGTTGAAAGATTGAAAAATAAAGGATTATACAAGTTAACCAACAACATACAACTTATCCTAACCAAAAGGTAGGATATTAGACATGAAGCATGTGACATAAGGCAAAAAAGTTCTAGAATTATGCATAAAAATGATTTACTAGTTTTCTTAATTAATATTCCTTGAATTTGTGATAGAGAAAAGGGTGTAGATGAGTAATTCAAGAAAGAGACAAGGAGATATACTGATTGAAATAAAAATGTGAGCATTTTTCTTACCAAGGTAGCATAACCAAACTTGTCATTTCCAAATGATAAGTTACCAAATTTGAGTGTCTACACAAATAATGAAGTTGTTACTTGGAAATACAAAATTTAAAATGCATAAGTGTAATAGCATAGCTAGGGTTTTTCCAATTAATATCTATGCCAATTTTTTACTATGAATTAGAATCATAACTACAACAATAAACTATAAATATATAGATATACAATCATATAAAGTTTAATATATATAATATTTGAACTTTATATAGATAGATAAAAGAAAGTGCAAGTTGAGAAAATTGCACTGATTGACTCTTTTTATAAGTTGATTTGGTGATTATGATTATAGATCTAAGTCATACTCAAACATATATGGATATGGGTAGATTTTTGCAATGTGATAGTGTATAGTATACAAGGGAAATATGTCAACTATCATGGATGAAGTCATTTGGGTGGATTTGTCCTCTACAGGAAGTTTTGTATTTTCTAGCTTGATCTAAATTCTATATATATAATTGATTATGTCTACTTTGGTAGTCTGTAATTTGTCAACACAATTGAGGATTTGTGACTTGTGGGTTTGTTTTTATTGTTTAGTGGAGGCAGTAGGTTCTAGATAAAAATATTTGCACTTGAGGTCTTTCCACCCCCAACACCTAAAAGTACATCTACAAAATGTAACATGAGTTAACCTAATAAAAACATTATCATCTCTAGGAATCAGGGGGCTTTTGTTCCTGGCAGACAAATTACTGACGGCATCATCATGATACAAGAAGCCATCCATTCCATTGAAAGCTCTGGTAGATCGGCTATGTTTCTTAAACTGGATATGCATAAAGCCTTTGATAGGATAAATTGGTATTTTCTCTAGGCCATCCTGCTAAAGGTGGGGTTTGATAATTCTTTGGTTAATATGATTATGAAATGCATTTCTACTGCTAATTTCTCGGTCTTGGTCAATGGTAAATCGGAAGGCTTCTTTCAAGCTGGTAGAGGGCTGAGACAAGGTGATCCACTTTCCCCTTTCTTCTATGTCATAATGGTCGAATCCCTAAGCAGAATCTGTCAATAGGACATGGCTTCCAACCATATCCAAGGAGTCAAAATAGCTAATGGTCTTCCCTCTATCTGTCTTAATCAGTTTGTAGATGATAATTTTATGATGGGTAAGGCCTTTGTCCATGAGGCATCAAATTTCAAGGAGGTTCTTAATGATTATGAAAATGTTTCCGAACAAATGGTTAACTTCCATAAAAGTGTTTTCTTCTTCATAAACGTGGATAATCAGGTTCAAGCCGGATTAGCTCGTATCTTGGGTTGCAAAATCAAACATTTTCTAGATTCTTATCTGGGAATGCCCCTGATCCTTAGAAGCCTAACCTTACAATTTGGAATGCTCTGTTAGAAAGAGTTAATAATAAATTCTCGTCTTGGAAGGGTCTCTTGCTTTCTCAAGTTGGTAAGATTCAACTGCTCCAAAGCTCCCTTCAAGGCATTCTCATTTATGTGATGTCTCTTTGCATGCTCCCTGTTAGAAGTAAGGAAGCCTTAGAGAAAATCCAAAAGAGGTTCCTCTAGATGGGAGCTGGTGATAAATTCAAATTTCTTCTTGTGGCCTAGGATAAGGTTACTAAACTAGAGCTTTGAGGTGGATAGGGGCTCAAAAACATTGCTCTCGTGAATAAGGCTTTAATAGCCAAAGCTGGTTGGAGGATCGCTAGAGAGGAATGTCTTTGGATACAAATCATAAACATGAAGTATTTACGGAATATAGGTAGATTGGAATCCTTTTTTAGCCAAACAAGCCTCCCTAGAGGGTCTTTTTTCTGGAACTCCTTTGTGGACTCAAAAGAAATTTTATCCAAAGGTATCATTTGGGAAATTGGTAAGGGATCTAGAATAAACTTCTGGTTTGATAATTGGCTTGGGGAGTCCCCTTTAGCTAACTTAGACCTCTGGAAAGAGGTGGCTCAATACTACAAGGATTTTGGAAAATTTTGGATCTGGGACTTTTAGATCCTGTCAAATGGGAGATCATTGATCCTCCCTGGAATTTAATGGAGACATCCAACCTTTTCAGGATCTCAACAATCAACTTAAGGCTTTCCACATCCCCTTGTTCTAAACCAAGGAGGATTCCATCAAATGGAGAGAAGAAGAATCTGGAAATTTCACGATTAAATATGCTTATATGTCTAATTTCAAGAATGATATGCTCAAGGACTATTGGGGGAAACTCTGGGTGAAAGATCTCATCCCCGAGATTAATATCTTTTTTCTGGTTGGCTGCCTAGAATAAAATACTGACTATGGACAATCTCAGGAAAAGGGGGATGAAGATTCCCAATAGATGTTCCCTCTGTAAGAAAGATGAGGATGTTATGTTTGTGGAGCCTATTTTCATGTTAGAGTGTGGTACACCTTCTATGTGTTACACTAGGGTATTTTTATGGCGGTCCAACTCGTCGGTGAGTGGGTCAGGGGGGTTCAGGGGCGAAGCCCTCGAGGAAAATTTTCATGGGTGGTTTATTAACCCATGGGTAATGGGTAACCATTATGGGCTGTTTTGGGGCCCATGGTTTTTCGGTACCCATTGTTTTGATACCCACGGTTTTTTTTCCCATGGTTTTGATACCCACAGTTTTTGCCCATGGTTTTGATACCCACGATTTTGTATCAAACTGCTTAAGCAATTGTCTATTTATATGGTCTTATGCATATGATACATAGACAAGCAAATGTATTGCATATGTGCTTTGAATTCGGGTGTGAATTCTGTAGAGTTTGTTGAGCATAGCTCCAAACGGATCTGGGTATTGTATTGAGAGAGTGGAGGCTTATAATAAAATTTGAGCAAGTGATTCTTGGTGGACGTAGCCCAAATTGGGTGAACCACGTTAAATCTTGTCTCTCTATGTTGTGTTATTTATTCTACACTTTTATTTGAGATCTGTAATATTTTCTGCATATTAGTTTCTACTGTTGCGATTCTGTAAGGGATTATTCCACATATTTTATCTCTTATTTCCTAACAGAGGAAAATTTCAACCATCTCCTCCTTTATTGCTCCTTCTCCCACATTGTCTTTGCTATTATTCTGGATCTGTTCAATATCTAATGGATCCTGCCCTCGACGATTGAAGACTATTGCTTTCAATGGGTGAGCCCCTTCCATTTCTCTATCTTGACATGGACCTCTGTTGGACCCCTAGAATATTGACTAAGTAAAAAAGGCATGTAGGCACGCAAGGTCCTAGTTAAAGAAAGGCACGCAAGGACAAAGCGCGCAAGGTAGGGTTTTAGAATTGGGTTTAAGGAAGCCCGTAGCACGCGCGATGTGTACGGAAAGAACCAAGGGTTTGAGACTTAGACAAATTAGACATGTGGGGTAGAACACGTGAAAAGCATGACCTGACTGCGCATGGATAAGATGTTAGCCTGGTGATAGGTTGGCCTAGGAAGGAGCATGTCTGCGGTAGAATCTTCTAGAAGCACATCATGGGATAAAGTGGGAAGCTCAGCCTGGAGGAGCATGCTCGCATGGAGGACCACATTCAGACACTTGGCATTGGATCTGAGGGTGATGGAGGATGAGTTGGCAGTCTAGAAAAGCTATAAATACAAGCACCTATAGAGTAAACGGAGAGACTTAGAGTGTGGGCAGAGCTCTGCATAAATATTGCAAGAACTTTGTTAATGGGTAATTGCATTCAGGAAAGGATGTATGGGCATGGGGATTGTAATATTTTTCTTTTTTGGTAGCTTAGTTACATAATTCCAATTGCAATGCATGACTGCGGTTTGCTTCTCTGTGACACTCTATAATGGCACCATGGATGTAATGAAGTTACCTATTATATGTACATGAATATCAATTATTTTGATGCTTACCTCTCTCTCACGAGTTCTCTTTCCTTTTATACTAAGTATGGATGCTTGTATGCTTCTTTCTGTTCTGATACATGGTATAGATTCTGTTAAGTACTCTATTTGAAATGACTGCAAGGATCTAGAGGTCGTTCTGAGCTCTATGGTTCTTGTATGTCCTAAATCCATTTGAAAGTCTTTTAAACACAAATCATAGATGATTTTTCCCAATAAACTCACATAAAAGAGAAACTCGGCACCCGCGCATGCCTTGGGTGAGTGCCCAACTTTCACTGGGTGATAGGCTAGCGCACATGGGGTTCCTTTCTTTTGTGTTAAGGGAAAAAATGACTACATCTTGGTTCCATTGCCAGGACCTCTTTTCAAATTTGTAGTGGGAATTAGCATTCATCATGGTCTATGTAGTGAGTAATGATGGAGCGTTTAACTTTGGAAAGTGTTGAATCATGGTTTAAGAGCACGGAGGATGAATTCACTCATAGATTTAGCACTAGACCTGAGTGTAATGCACGTAGATGGGTAGAAGAGAACCTCTACCATGATTTGTATGAGAATTTTTATGCTACTTCCTATTGGAACTGTATGAATGGCTCACATCATATACATCTAGATCTAGTTAGTGTTATGGATCGTGTGTGTGGACCCAAGAAGAATACCAGATGCTACAGGATGTAGATTTAACGTGGACCCATGATATGGATCATTGGTGGAAAGGAGTATTGGTTAGTTACACTCTGGAGTAAGCCATTTCCACATATCCTTGTCTGGAGGTTGCTAAGTTTGAGTTTCTGCGAGAGCCCAGGGGATCATTTCTACAAGTTTTTCCTCTGGCTATGAAGATCTTGATAGTTTCCATGAGTTTAGAGGCATTCCCAATGGTCAGCTAAACCATTCTGAGTGTTGGGTGAGGAAGCTAGGGTGGAGGAAGATGTTAGATGTTGCGACAGAGAAGGAAAGGGAGGAGAGATGGCTCAAGTATGGTGAATCATGTGAAAGGGATATTTCTAGACAATGCGAGGTTACAAGTGTGATGGATGTATGGCGTCAGACGTTGTAGGAAGGATTTGAGGTTCACGAAGAGGACATAGAACCTAAACAGTCTATCCGACCCCATCTTGGCAAGCACGTAAGAGAGACCCCTTCAGCTTCTAATGAGAGTTTGTCACGCAGAGAAATAAGAACCGTTGGCGCACATCTAAGCCCACCTAGTGACCGGACCCTGGCGCTTGGTTTTCCAGATCAGGGGGAAAATATTTACGGTCTAGTTGGTTACATTAGAAGTGATCAGTCTACACCTATGAGGTATAATTTCTCATTTGGGCCTTCTATGGCTGCAAACACCAACCCATTGGTAGGACTTTTCGGGCAAGGTATAGACACACAAGCTTTTGGTCTCATGTCTAGGAGTGGCACGGGGTATACTATTGGTAGTGGGGCATTGTCGCAGACCATAGGCACGCAGCTCAGTGGAACTATGGGGACCCTTGGCATGACCACTTTAGGACCTGGTGGGTCTGGTGGATCTGGTGGTTCAAGACCTGGTGGACCTAGTGGGTCTGGTGGTTCAGGAGGAATAGTAGCTAATGGGTCTGGTGTATTTGGTGGTTCAAGATCTGGTGGGCCTAGTGGATCTGGTGGATCAGGTGGTAGAGGAAACACAGGCGGAAACCAAGGCTCTAGCTCAGGAGGATTTGGGCCCCAACCACCCCCACAAGTTTTCTTTGAAATGTCTCTACATTTTCCCGATTACAAAGGTATTGAGGATGTTGCAGAACATGTTCACAAGTGTGAACTGCTATGGTGCGCAAAGGGTATCACAACCCCAGAACAGAAGGCTAGTCAATTTACAACCACATTACAAGGGCGTGTGCATAGCTGGTATAGAAAGAGTGACCCTCATAAAATAGTGGTGGACTATACTAATTTAAAGAATGCATTCTTGGCAGAATTCCACATTCCTAAGTTTGAGTAGAAGAGCATCAGTGCTTTGAAGGAGATTCAGCAAGGAATGGCAGAGAGTGTGTGAGAATATGATGTGCACTTTAAAATTCTCTTGTCTAAATTATCATATGATATTCACCCCTCACATCATGCTTAGTGGTTTGTTGGAGGGCTGATCACTCCTTTTAGAAGGGTCTTGTCTCATAAAAATTTTACAGACCCACACGAGGCATTGGAAACTACTCTACGCGCTGAGGATGTTAGTAGTGTTGATACTGGCATTATCCCATTCCTGGAGGCTTAGATTGCTACTATAGCCAAGCAGTTGGAAAAGTTGTCTGGGAACTCAGCCCATGAGACTTGCAATGGTTTTTGGTGCATAGATTATGAATTAGAGGGGCATGTTAAGGATAATTTCCCCCGGAGGATAGTACATGTCGTGGCAGTAGATTGTGAAATTTGTCATGGGGACCATGATGTGAGTAAGTGCCCCTTGCTGTAGCACATAATCCAAAAGAATGTATCTTGTTACTATAAGATTTACACCTCTACAACCCATAATACTAAGGACTATATGCTCATTGATCAGATCCATGAGGCCATTGATCATGGGGTGGGCTAGACCAGTGTTGCCAGTAGTTCCAAGGGTGATGATCGCCGTTATGAGGAGCGCGCAGATGGAGGCGCGTGTGGAAGAGGTTTTCAAGGAGGATTTTGTGGCCATGGTAACTGTGGAGGAGGAAGGATTGAGTTCCCGCATGGAACCTGTTTCAACTGTGGATCTACAGATTATTACAAATGTGAATGCTCGGACTTGTTGTAGTGCTCATGGTGCAGAAAGAAGCATAAGTATGAGGAGTTCCTGGAATTGTTTGAGCACATGAGTCAACAGCACTGTAAAGACAAGGGTGATGCAATGGTCATTATTAAGAAGGTAGATACCCAGTGGATGCCTCGGGTAACATGGGATGCAGGTTTGGATCCTGTCTTGGTAACAACAAGGGCAGAAGTCACACACGCAAGAGAGATGCCAAGATAGAAGAACCTGGTTTCAAGGGAGGAAGTAGTTCATGGGAAGTATCCAAACCCTACGTATCAGAAGGAGGTATATCAAGACATTATGGATTTCATCCAGAGCTTACAAGGGGAAATCCAATGTCTAAAGGAGTAATCCAAGAGGGAGGAACAAGGAAGGAGATTCGAGGTGCCAAAGGATGACCTGAATGAGGTCAAGGAGGTGTGTAAAATGCTAAGGCAAGAGAATATCATTCCCTTGCTATGATCATGGTTAAGAGAGAAGGTACCACACACCGGAGGAGAGCGCGATAGGTAGGTTCTGTACACAAACCTTCCCCCTCACAGTTCCTTGACTATGACAAGGAGATAACGTTGAATGTAGTTTTAGATGGATGGCTCCTTAGTAATATCCTCATTGACACTGGCGCGGAGGTTAATGTTCTAACTTTGGATGCATGACATCAAATGGGAAGGCCTATGTTACAACCATCTTCGAATGTGTTGTATATGGCAAACAAGACTAAGGCGATGCCCATTGGTGTTTTAAAGGATGCAGCTATTACTATCCAGGGAGATAATTTTACTGGGGACTTCAAAGTCTTGGCGCTCACCGAGGTAGACAATTTCCTAGCACTACTTGGGCACCCTTGGTGTTACAAGAACAATACGAACCTTCAGTTCAACAAAGGGTGCATCAACTTTGAAAACAAGGAGGATCGGGTCATTATACCCCTGGCTAATGGGAATTAGACACCCTATATTGAACATGTGGGGGAAGAAGTTTTGGACAGGATATACGTGCACTCAATCAGGGACCCAGAGATAATACATCCTACTAATGGAGTTATCCAGTTTGAGGATACTCAGTCAATAAGTGATACCACCAGTCTAGCATGTGACAATTGGGCGTGGGGAACTTATGAATTGATGGGATGGAAGTTGGGAGGGTCGGTGAACAAGGTAACAAAGGCGCACATAGTTCGAAACCTAGGAGGAAAAGAGCTACCCAAGTATTCAGGAGGAGCCTTCCTTGAGATCTTTCTGTAGGAGGTGGAAGCTCAGTGGAAGGATGAGAAGGAACGGAGAGGGATGTTAAGTTATGTCCTACTCGGCACAACGGCATGGTGGTGGCCTACACATCAGGAGAGCCTTTTGGAATGGCACAAAGTAAGAATGTCTCTCTCTATCAGATTCTCTAGGAGCAACGTGCCCATCGCCATCAAGGACTACCATGGGAATGATCTCACCTCTTTCCATATCCAAGAGTGTGAACAGTTCTAGAGAGAAGGTGTAGAAGCTTTGCCACCATCCCTCTGGATGCACAAGTTGTATTCTACACTGTAGGGTTACGTGCGTGCATGGTACATTCATTTGGAGACATGCCGCTAGACAGGGAACTAGAAAGAGCTTGTAGCTAACCTTATTCAAACCTTTGAGTATTAGATTACCAAACCATCAGTTGATAAGGCCTTATAGGGTATCAAGCACCTTACCATAGGGGATAGTTCCGTGGTGGAAGATAGGCTGTTGGAAATACTAGGTGAACTAGGATTGGAGGTGCGCTTTGAAGAAGAAGTAGAGGAAATAGAAGAGTTACAGCTTGAGCGCGTGTGCTTGGAAAAGGAGAAAGGAAAGTTGGTGTATGTGATTGATGGAGAGGAATCAGAAAGCTTGGATGTTAGCCATTATGTAGGGACGTGCGAGGTAGTGGACAGTGCTGATACTCACACATGTGCCTACCATGAGCCCTTAAAGACAAATAAGGTTAACATTAGTTTAGGAGAAGAACCTAAGGAAGATATTATTGGAGATTAATTGTTAGAGAAGGAAGTCTCTAAGATCATTGATCAGTTGCGTGAATATGAGGATTTATTCTCGTGCAGGTACCATGAGCTCAAAGGTGTTTACCATTCCTTTGGGGAGATGAAGATAAAACTGAAGGACGGTGCATGCCCGATTAGGAAGAGGCCCTACCAGATGAATCCCAATTTGCACATGAAGGTTAAGGAGGAGATAGACAAAATGATAGCTTTTGGGATCATTGAAGTAGTGGAGGAATCAGAATGGATAATTCTGATGGTCATTAGCATCAAGAAGGATGGGTGGATTAGGATCTGCGTGGATTATAGGGAGCTGAACGTAGTTTGTGTCATTGATCCCTTTCCAACCCCCTTCACTGAAGAAATTTTAGAAGGATTCGTTGGGCGCAAAATCTATTCCTTTACAGATGGATTTTTGGGATACCATCAAGTCCGGATTGTAAAGGAGGACTAGGAGAAGAAAAATTTTGCCATTGAGTGGGGAAGTTTTGCGTACATGGTCATGCCCTTTGGGTTGAAGTGCTTGCTATTTTTTCACGCATAGTGGTGCAAGCATTCTAGGACTTAATCCATAAGTTTCTTTAGGTCTATTTGGATGATTGGATAGTGTATGGTCTAGTTAAATACCATTGTGACAATTTAAGGTTAATGTTTGAGAGGTGTAGGCAGTTGAGGATATCCCTCTACATTAAGAAGTGTGTGTTTATTACACCCTTTGGGATTTTATTGGGGCATATCATTTGTAAGGAGGGATTGCTGGTAGATCCCGCTAAAGTTGCAGTTAGTGTAGGGTTAGGGGAGCCTACTAGCCAGATCGCAGTGTGTGGGTTCCTTGGGCATACGGGTTATTACAGGAAATTCATCAAAGGATATGTCAGGATCACCATGCCTTTAGAGGAGTTACCCAGACATAAAAGTGCCTTCCATTGGGGAGAGGCACAGCATAGGGCATTTGATACATTAAAATATAGGCTTGTCACCGTGCCTATATTACGTTTTCCCTCTTAGGACAAGCCCTTTCATGTTCATGTAGATGCCTCAAGGACCGCTATTTGAGCAGTGCTTGCATAGCCAAGTGAAGGATTTTTTGATCATCCTCTGTGTTTTTCAAGTAGGAAGCTGACACCAGCAGAGCAGAACTACACCATAACTAAGCGTCAGGAATTTTCAATGATCTATGCACTTTTCAAGTTTAGACAGTATCTGTTGGCAACACCCTTTGTGTTTTACACTGACCACACGGCATTAAATTATTTGGTGAACAAGCCTGTTCTACAAGGGTGCATATTTCGGTGGGTGTTGTTGTTTCAAGAGTTTGATTTCATCGTTGTAGTGAAGCCTGGGAAAAGCAATTGTGGACCTGATCATCTATCGAGAATTGATTCAGGGGAGGATGCGCAAAGTATTGAGGAGACAATGTCAGACACAGAACTGTTTAGGTTGCGACGCGTGCCCTCAGATTTGGAAGAGATTAAAGTATTTTTAAAGGAAGGTGTGGCGCTAGAAGGAATGAAGGCATTAGAGAAAAATCAGTTAGCCATATGCGTCGCTCACTACATGTTAATCAGTGGAGACTTATACAAGTTGGGATGTGATGAAGTTTTGCGCATGTGTGTATTAGAGCATAAGCACCTTGGCATCATGGAGGAAGCACATGGAGGAAGTGCGGGTGGGCATTATGCAGGTGATGCCACCACACGTAAGATATTAATGACAAGTTTTTGGTGGGAAACCATGTACAAGGATTGTAAAGACTATTGTAAAGCATGTGACCATTGTCAGCACTTTGGCAAACCAGGAAAGAGAGATGAAATGCCTTTGTTCCCTATCCCTAGCGTGGAGCCTTTTTAAAAGTGGGCAATAGACTTTGTAGGCCCTATCGCACCAGCGGCGCATAGGACTGGGTCACGCTATGTCATCACATGCACAGATTATTTGACCAGGTGGGTAGAGGCAGCCCTAAGTAAAGATTACACAGCAGCCACAGTGGAAAGGTTCTTATGGGAGAACATTATCACGAGGTATGGATGTCCTTTGAGTTTGACCAGTGATAGGGGTATGTATTTCTTGAATGAGACTGTGAGGATCCTATTAGCAGAGTTCATGGTGGCTCATCACAAGACTACACCCTATCACCCACAAGAAAATGGAACCGCAGAAGCATTCAACAAAATATTGAGTCATACCCTGACCAAGATTTGTGATGTCAGAAGACAAGATTGGGATGACAAAGTATCAGCAGTATTTTGGGCTTACAGGACAATGTATAAAAGGCTAAACAAAGCCACACCATTTCAGTTGATGTTTGGAGCGGAAGTTGTTCTGCCGATTGAATTCATGTTACCTTCTTTGCGAATAGTGCATGCAAAAGGGTTGGCTGATGAGCAAGTGTTGGAAGAAATAATTGAGGATTTAATGAAATTGGATGAGAGACGATCACGCGCCAGGTGGAGCCAAAAAATAGAGAAAGCAAAGCATAAAGCTTGGCATGATCACCACATTAGAAACAAGAAGTTTGAGGTTGGGCAGATGGTTTTACTATATGATTCTAAGTTTCTGTGCCATCCTGGGAAGTTGAAATTCCATTGGTTGGGTCCTTACACAATCTCGTACATCCTTGATTCGGGCATGTGCTAGTTATAAGTGTTGGATGGGACGAAGTTTCCTAGACACTTCAAGGGGAGTAGGCTGAAACCCTACTATAAATAAGTCTTCTTGGTGTTTGTAAATAAGGCAGTTTTTCCATTTAGTTTAGAATTATCCTTTATGCATTTTTTTTCTTGTGTTTCCCTTTCGCATTGTTGTTTTGTTTTGCACCTTAGGCACCAGTAACCTTATTACTACTTTTTGAGAATTCGTGAGTGCGCAGAGGAATGCACATCATTTTAAGTTTGGGGTGGAGTAATGTGAAGGAGCGCATGGTTAAAGTTCCAAGGAATTTTGTGTTAAAAATCTTAGTTGAATGGCCCGGTTGAAAGAGGTGTATGGAGAGAAAAGATAGAAAAAGGATGGTTGGTGCCAAGATAAAGCTACTTATAGATCCCACGTACAAAGGAGGAGAAAGCACATTAAGCAACATGAGGTAGGTGAGAGCAAAAATTAGGATAGAAGAAGTGCCTTTGGTGTTGGTTTTGCGTGCATAAGAGTCTCCTGTCAGGTTGGATTGGTTACGCGCCAGAAGGTTGGAGGATTTTCCACATAGGTTGGGCGCGTGAGGGAAAGCATTTAAGTCAGCCTTTTTTTGAAAAATCTGCATTAAATGAATAAAGTACGGTGGTAGGTAAAGTAGCACTTAATGCTCAAAAAGGGAAAAAATATAAATAAGGGGGTTAGGACACTTCATTTTTCACTTTGCGTATAAGGAGAACGAAGCACTTTTTACACCTTTGCAAACTAGGGCTTCCAAAAAATTGATTCATGTGAAGAAAAATTTGAAAGGATTGAAGCGTGAGTAGCTAATTTGGATTTGCAAACCAGGAGGAAGGGATTTCACGAGCGTGGGAGAAAGTGTGAGAGGAGGTCATCTTGCGAAGGGAGTATCCCAATTAGGGTTTGAAGAACTAGGGCACGGGTGTGAGTAATTTTCTTCACAAGTTCGAGATCTAGGGTTGGAGATAACGGAAGAACAAAGTAACAAAAGTGATTGAAATGGGTAGAAGACCTAGAAAATGGCTCCCAAGAAACTAGCTAGTACACCTAAGAAGGGAAAAGGAAAGGGCAAGGGCAAGCAGCAAGAAATTGAAGCAAGCACAAACGAAGGAATGGTATGCATAAAGGTAGTACCCAAATGGAGTGTTGTTGGGGAAGGAGTGGGAGTCCCATCTTAGGGATATGTCTATAAATGCTTATAATCATTGGATAAGCACAATTGAAAAGGATTTGGCACTAGAGTTAGTTCACCTAACAAATAAGAGGGCGCTAGAAGGTTTGCCCATATGTAATGATGACGTAAAGGTCAAATTGGAGAAGGCAGGGTTACTACAACTCTTTGAGTTGCCCTACTTCGAGAAACCTGAGCGACTATATCAGTGGCTGATGTCGCACATGCATGAGGACTATTTCCACTTCGCAGCGTGCAAGATGCACATAGCTCAGCTCATTTCAGAATTCACAGGCCTCATCTGTGAAGGAGATGGGTTGGAAGATTATTTGACAGACAAGGAAGCGATTAAGGAAACTATCACCACTCTTGCTTGCAAAAAGGGGTCAAGGTATTATGATGTCGTAGACATCAAGGATCCAGTAATGAAGATGGCCGTGCACCTGGTGTCAAAGCTAAATGGCTAGGAGAGATGGACTCAAGTCAGTAAGTCATGGTTAAGTGTTTTTAGAAAGATTTTAGAGGGCACCATCTATAATTTGTCTACATTCATCACGAATGAAATTATCAACTGCGCGAAGGAAGGTGACAGGATCCTTTTTGGAAATGTGCTACTAACCATCGTGTTCTTAGAGATAGAGGTACCAGATGCATTAGATAAGTTTGTATGGGAGTACCCTGATGAAGACCCCTCACCCCCCAAAATATTTGAGAAGTACGCTTGTGACACTATGACAACAGTGCACAAGGTGCGCTTGGAGAAGTGGTACATGCGCCTAAGGAATGTGTTCAGGATGGAATGGAGAATCCCTAAACAACTGTCAACGGCCACTAGGGGAGAGGTATAATTTTCTATGTACCAGCATTACCACCTAGGTAGATTCAAGTTGATAGATGACGCATAGAGCCCATGGTGCAAGCTCCCCTTTGCCTTCATAGCTCAGTACTTCCAAGCGAGAGTAAACAGGTTCAAGGAGTCCAAAAAGTTTAAGTTTGACTTTGGTAGTTTGGACAAAGACCACAAGGAATTGTGCAAAGGGTTGGTCTACCCTAGCAAGTGTGTGTACATAGAGCGGTACGTGTCACATGAAGTGTAAATGACAAGGCCCATGACTCTGCCCATTGCAAGAGGATCCGTGGCATGCATTTACATTCGCATAAGGCCCAAGTCGGAGAAAGGCACATACCTAGAAAATGAGGTATCTATCCCTCAAGATCTAACTGGGAGGAAAATACCCGCGCCCAAACGGGAGGAAAAAGAACCAAAAAAGAAAAATCCAAGTGTGGTGGAGACACAAGAAATAGGTTCCCCTAGGATAAGTGTCATAACCAGCACATACGCGTGTAAGAAAAAGGTCATAATCAGATAAAAGACTCAAGAACCAAAAGAACCATTAGATAAGGAGTCGTCAGAAGAAGAAATAGAGTCACCTACACCGGAATCTCTGGTTACGAAAAAGTAGAGGGTAGAAGAGGAGACCACCTCAGAAGAAGCTAGAAGTATGGGCAACTACATAGGAGAGAAGGAAGGTAGTGAAGAAGAAGTAAGTGAGGAAGAGGATCTGTCATCACCAATCCGGCACTATGATAATTCTTCATCGGGAACTCCTCGTGCTATGATTATTTACTAATGCACAGCCTTTAGTTTGGTGGATGTAATCTGGAAACAAAACAACAACATAGCACAAGAATACCATCGACTATGATAAGACGGAATGATGACAAATCTGAAATATCAAAGTAAATTATAATATTAACATGAAACTGTTACAATCTCACTCATGAGGTACTTCAAGTGTTATTGACTTCACTTGCCTTTCACCAAGACTATGGGAGAAACTTTACAATTACACCTCTTAATGGCTTCTTCAACACACCTTTAAACTGATGGCTTCCTTCGCACACTTCCTACAATATTTCTCACTACTTCTTTCTATGCTAAATGAGGGGGGTGGCCTCTCTATTTATATAACTTCCAGGCTTATCCATCTTATCTCTAAGATAGGATAAGAAATCCACTTTGACGAATCATATTCCATACCTTAACTCTTATCTGTACATGTAAGCTTATCTTCTAAGATAAGATAAACCTTATCATTTTACATGGGTTCCACATTTTTAGACTTTTTACAAATAAAATACACAAAATATTTATGACCTCACTCCTTGTCCTTATTACCAATATAATATTTCTAATTCCTAATCACGTAGACCCTACTTCTCTAATTACCCAAACTTTGACATTTTAACATTACCGGACCACTTACGACAAATATTTACTTTTTACAACATTCCTATTGTACTTTGACTGTTACCGTACTCCACATTATTGGCGGCACCGTACTGACGGCACCGTTATCTTCTATCAGACGCTACTACTAATTATACTTAACAACATCATATTCCTAATACATACATTAATGAAATAGAAATTACGAAGGAAAATTTTAGTGTCGACATCTTCCCCCTTCCTAGCTTCTACTCCGTCCTCAGAGTAGACTATTCTGGTGCTTGGAAAATCTTCAACTTGTCGTGGTTGACCCATTTTGTAATGGGAGTGCCATCCAATTCCTCCAGTCGGTACGTACCATTTTCATGCACAGCTACTATTTTGTAGGGCCCCATCCATTTTGGAAGAAATTTTCTCTGTCTTCTTTTTTTGTGTCTGGAATCATATACTAGAACCAAGTCATTCACATGAAATGGAGACCACCGGATCTTTTGATCAAAGTATTCCTTCTGCTTCATTTTCTTCTTATGGCTTGTATCCTTTGCTATTTCTCTCATTTCCTCCAGTAAATTAAGATGTACCAACCTTTCTTTTACTAAATCACTTTCATCCATCCTTTCATTTTTCATAACTCTCACAGTGGGAATATCAAACTCAATAGGAAGAAATGGATCAATGCCATAGGCCAACTGAAATGGGGAGTATCCTGTTGCTGACTTTGATGTTGCTTTATATGCCCACAATGTTGCATGAATCCTTTTATCCCATTTATGTACCTGTAAGGCTGCATCTTTTGCTAGAATTTGACACAACACAAAATTTGTTCGTTCCACATGTCCATTTGTGCTTGGCTTGTATGTTGTTGCCTTCTTGTGCTTAATAGAAAACTTATTGACTAGGGCTTCTACCACCTCATTAATGAAGTGGCTTCCTTGATCCGTTACAATTTCTAATGGGCAACCAAATCTGGTGACAATGCGTTCATACATGAACCTTGCCACTTCATCCATGGAAGCTGTCTTCAATGGCCTAGCTTCAACCCACTTGGTTAAATAATCTGTGGCAACTACAATATACTTATTTTGGCATGATGTAGTTGGAAGTGGACCTACAATGTCTATTCCCCACTTTTCAAAGGGACCAAGGGGAAGAATAGGACATAATGGAGCTGATGAAGTCTTACGGTTACCATGTGTTTGACAAATATCACATGTCTTACAATAATTATAACAATCTTTAAAAAGAGTGGGCCAGTGATAACCTGCATCCAAGATCCTTCTTGTTGTAAGTTGTCCAGAGAAGTGCCCTCCACAAGTACCATTGTGGAATTCTTCTAGCAGTTCCTTCCCTTGATCATGTCCAACTGCCCTCTTATACTGTCCATCAGGTCCTATTCGAAATAATACTCCATGCAGAATAGAATATGGACGACTGGCTTGAGTAATCTTTCTCTTAGTCTTTGCATTGGCACCATCAGGAAACTTGAATTCATTCAGATAATTCCAAATATCTATGTATTCACTAGGGATTGTGTCAAGGGATAACAATGCTGCATCGGGGAAATCATCATCATCACAAGATGATCCTAAACCATCATAGGCTCGAGAGAGTGCATCTGCATTGACATGCTTCTTTCCTGGCCTATCTATAATATCAAATTCAAATTCTTGTAGCAAAATTATCCATCTTGCTATCCTCCCTGATGGGTTAGGCTTATTTACAATATATTTTAGAGCCTGATGATCTATTACAACTAGAAATTTTTGCCCTAGTAAGTAATTTCTAAACTTCTTTACAGCAAAAATGATAGCCAGAGCCTCTTTTTCAGTTACAGTATAATTTACCTCAGCACTGCTCATTTGTCTGCTCCCAAAGTAAATTAGATGTTCATTCCCATTTTCATCCTTTTGGCTCAAAGTACTTCCTAGTGCTGTATCTGAGGCATCAGTGTACACAATGAATGGCTTGCTCCAATCTAGATTCTTCAAAACAAGTGAAGACACCAGGGCTTCCTTCAATTGTCCAAAAGCTTCATGCGCCTTATTTCCTGGTTCATAAGTAACATCCTTCTTCAAGAACTGGGTTAGTGGCTGTGCAATCTTTGAGAAATTCTTGATGAACCTTCTATAGTAACCCACATGGCCTAAAAATGATCTCAACTTACTTCTATTCATAGGAAATGGTAAATATTTGATTTTTGAAACTTTATCAGGATCAGTACCAATACCATCTCTGGATACAACATGCCCTAACAAAATGCCTTTAGAACATCCAAAGACACACTTTGTAGGGTTTAGTGAGGCTTGTGCTTCATCTAACCTTTGAAATGTTGTCTCCATTTGGTGCAGGTGGTCCAACTTTCTCCCATAGATGCAAAAATCATCCAAAAATACTCTGATGAAGGTCCCAAAGTAAGGTTCGAACACCCTATTCATCAAACGTTGGAATGTTGCTAGAGCATTACACAACCCAAAAGGCATAACTCTATAAGCAAACGTTCCCCAAGGAGTGGTGAACGTTGTCTTCAGCTGATCTTTCTCTGCTATACGAACTTGGTTGTAGCCACTATATCCATCAGCAAAACTATAGCACTCCTGGCCAGCTACTTCATCCAAGATCTGATCTGAAAATGGAAGAGGGTAATGATCCTTCTTTGTTGCCTTATTGAGCTTCCTGTAATCAACACAAATGCATAGCTTCCCATTCTTTTTTATTGAGATCACAATGGGGGAAACCCATTCTGAATTCTCCACAGCAAATATGAATCCTGCATCAAGAAACATATCTATTTCTTATTTTACAGTCTTGGAAAAATTAGGATTCATTCTATATGGCATTTGCTTTATGGGATTAGCACCTGTTGTATATATCTTTTCCCCGGGTAGATATAGACAAGCAGGAGAATGGAGAAATCAAAGAAGCTCAAATCCCTGACATGCCCAAGGCGCACAGAATGGGCGCACGACACGGAGTGTCGACAGAGGAAATGGTGCACCCAAGGTGCACAGAATGGGCGCACGACACGGAGTGTCGACAGAGGAAATGGTGCGCCCAAGGCACACAGAATGGGCGCACGACACGGAGTGTCGACAGAGGAAATGGTGTGCCCAAGGCGCACAGAATGGGCGCACGACACGGAGTGTCGACAGGGTAAATGGTGCACCCTTGGCGCATGGAAGAGGATGATGACACACACATGAATGCGCCCTTGGCACACCTTCAAGAGGCGCAACATTTTGAGTGCTGACAGGAAGCAGACCCTGGCGCAGATATTCAGATGACCATAACTTTTGACTGGGAGCTCAGATTCATGCAAGGTTGGACTTTTCAGAAATCTTACAAGGTCCTCTGTCTAACTACGACTCGATATCTTTAATTGGGTGAGAACAAATTCTTAAAAATGTGAAATACAGTTCGCCACTTTTGGGTTCGCTGGGGTTCTCACCTACCACCATAATGAGATAGTTAAGTGCAATCTAGAGGTGGTTGGGGTAGTTTTGGAATTCCTCTCTCTTTTCTCTCTCATTCTTCCTATAAATTGTAAGGAGGGGCTTCTTTCTAAAGGTTGGACATTCTAGTTTTTCCCCTCCCTTCTTCTCTTTGGCAGGTGAACTTGTGGAGTTAAAACCTCCCATTTGAAACTGTAATGCAACCTTGCCTCTTGGCATTTTGCAGTGTGCTGTATCAATCTTTGAAGCAAATTAATGCATGTCTGTGGATGATTCTCAACCCTCTCTGTATTCATTTGCATTCCTCTTGATCTTTCACTGTGAATCTGGTTATCTGTGCATGATCTTGCATTGCTTTTTTTATGGTCTGTGTTTATTGGCAAGACAGGTGTTCTTCATTCCTCGGTGCATCACCTTTGTAGTTTAGGTTTTATTTTATACATCTTCTTACCCCTGTCTCCTTGGCAAGTTAGATTAGGTTTTTTAGTAAACCCTCTGCATTTTCTACGTATGTGCATCTAAACAGAGGAATAGGAACCCAGCCTTCATCCGGAGAGCTTTTCTAATTTCGCAAGGTCCCACACTTGGGAAAAGCTCCATGTTATGCAATCGCACTGAGAGTCTCAACCCATTGAGTTGCAGACATTCAGGGGTGTTGCCGATTCGACACCAACAGTTTTGGCACGCCCGGTGGGACCAAGAGGTCATTCCATAAGATTTGAAGGATTTTTCATGAAATTCGGCCTAAAAAATTACAGGTTTTACAGTTTCAGTTTGTTCACCCTCCAGGCTGAACTTTGAAATCAATTTTCAAGGACTTAACTTGCTCAAAACAAGTCAAAATTTCACCAGTTGATAGATCGGGGGATAATCTTCAAAAGGGTATTCTTAGATATTTGATATTTTTACTTTCAAAATTTCATGGTTTTCTGTATTTTTAGATTTCAGGTTTTCGAAAATCTGGCATTTTTGGATTTTCAGGACGGATCATTCCAAATCAAATTCCAAACTCTAAAATATAAAAAATACCGGTCTTTCAATTTTCTATTTTTAAATATTGTCAGGTTTGGTGTGTAACTTCACAGAAGTCTGCCTTTTGAGGCTCATTTTTTCTAACACATCTGGTGACTCCGAAAAGGGATAGAGGTCAGTGGTGTAGCAGCAAAAGTTGCCCAGGCATATGAGAAGAATTCGAACCAGGTCCAATACTTACAGAAGAGGGGCTATTTGTCCACTTGCAACTATCACCAGGTAGAGGAAGGAGAGGAAGAAGACCACAAAGATCACCATCTCCACCTAACAGGACTTTGTCTACACCTCCACGTGGTAGGCCTTTTCTCGCATCAACCAGGGTTCTTAGGCCAATCATAATGGTGCATCTACCACTAAATCCCTTTGTAAATTTCATGGGCAGTAGTCCACTTGCCCTAAATGCTCAGAATCAAATTCCAGTTGCAGCACTAAAGAATATACCCTATTTTACAGGAGAAAATCATACTACTCCTATTGATCACATCCAGGATATTGCTAATGCATGTGAAATCCATGAAATAAATGAAATGGATGTTGCAGTCAAGTTATTGGCCTCATCTTTCAAAGGTAAGGCCTTACAATGGTTTAGGAGCCTCACAGCAGGGTCTATTACGAATTAGAACCAACTTTGTTCAGCTCTTTGCAGCCAATTCGGGGAGAGGGCGGACAATTTATCTTTATTGGAATAGCTAACAATAATCAAAAGGGCTCCTAACGAACAAATGGTAGATTTCAACTTCAGATTCCAACGGACATGGGATAGGATCCCAATAGCTGTTAGACCAACTACCGAAGGAGCATTCCTTTATTTCTTAAAGGCTATAAATTCAGACATAGCCATGATGATCCAATCAATGGGAGGAACAACGCTGCCTGGGGCCTACGACATAGCTATCAGAGCAGAGAACTGTTTGATCCAAGCTGGCAAGTTTGCACCAAGGCCACCAATGCCTCTCTATCCAGATATGGGAATTCCTACAACTAGTCAAGCACCAAAGTTGAATCCCATTCCAACTCCTAGGAATCAAAGCAATAATGAGGTGTCGACTTCTTCAAATACTTCAAAGGAATTGCAGGAGGTTATAAAACAGCTACATAACCTTGGAAATGAGCTAGTAACTATCAAAAGACAGCAAGCTCAAAGTGCTAAACCATATCAGCCTCAAGCACAGTACCAAGCTAGGCCCCCATACCAACAAAATAGACCACCACCTCAGGCTACAAATCAAAACCAAAACCAAGGACAACCTCAAGCTGCCAGGCCATTTCGACCGTATGATCCAAATGCAACGACGTCCTCAAGAGCTTTGGTCCTGACACAAAATAACATGGCACAAGAGTACGACTGGTGTTACCCTTGTAATCTACCTCACAATCAGTCAGCATGTTTCAATGGTGCACTAAATCAGGCCTTGATGGTGCAAACCATTGGTGTTGCTCAAGAACCAAGCCAGGAGGAGAATCAACAGCAACAAACGCAACAAGAAGGACCTCCAACAGAAACCACATTGGAAAATTGGCAAACGGAAGACTTCTGTGGAGTTAACCAACAGCCTTTTCAAGGCATGGCTGCCAACACACGGTCAAAGAAGAGAAACATAGAAGATGGACAACCATCCAATCCAGTTGTTTCTCAGCCCGCTCTTACACAACAAGGGGTCAGTAGACCAAACGCAGCTCCAAATGTGCAAAATCAACCCAAGGTCCCTGTTGTAGCAACACACGCACATGCTCAAGCTCCAGAAAAGTTTGCACCAAGTAAGGGACAACAAAAGGACAATTCATCCCCTTTCAGCATCATTGATCAAATGAAGAATAAGAATGTGAATATATCAATGTGGGAATCTTTATCAATCCCAGGACAAAGAGATCTTCTACAAGCTGCCATGAAGAATTGGTCAACTTCGAACCAGTAGGCCCATATACAAGAGAAGGTCCTCATGAATGCTGCTCAGCCTGAAGGGAATCATGGAGGACAACAAGGTAAAGTTTTGAAACCCCCTCCATTCTATGTTTCATTAATCATCGGGGATAAATTAGTACACAATTGCATGATAGATTCTGGGGCAAGTAGTTTAGTGATGCCGAAGCAAATAGCGGATCAGCTGGGTTTGAGATATGAGCCAGTGCTAAAAGGAGTAGTACAGCTAGATGGAACGGCAGTAGGAACTGTTGGAGTCATCAAGGGGTTAAGCCTAACACTACATTCCTGTCCTAATGTTACAGTTCTGCAAGATGTGTCTGTGATTGACCTTCTGCCACTCTTTGCATTGTGTCTATCAAGAGACTTCACTGCAAAAATAGGTGGATATTTATCTGTAGATTGGTCACACATGATTTTTAGGACAAGGTATGGAGCCAAAGCAACAATCAGGTCAGAACCAATTTCCAATTTCCATATTGAGCCTCATGTATCAGGTCCTATCAATGCAAATTGCTCGGCTTTTGATCAGGAGAAGTGTTCAAATGATCCAGAAACAGGTACTAAGGTTGAGGGAATTCCTAATCTAACCTTGGATGAATGGGAAAACAAGAGTCATGAATTTGACCCATACAAGGAAATTGAAGAATCTGAATTGGGCGTGTATTGTATACACGAAGAAAATTCACCCATCCCCGACATCATTCAGCCTAAACAAAAGGATGAAAACAAAGTTTGGAAATTATTTTTCGATGGTTCGAGAAGCAGACAAGGTGCTGGAGGTGGTGCAATGTTGATTTCACCACAAGACGTCAAATATTATTCAGCTTTTCGTTTCCAGTTTTCTTGTTCAAACAACACAGTTGAATATGAGGCCTTGATTCATGGACTTCATTAGGCCAGGAAAAAGGGCATAAAGAGCTTGCAGGTGTTTGGAGATAGTGAGATAATTGTCAACCAAGTTAGGGGACAACATGCTACAAAGAACGACTTGCTGAGGAGCTACAAGAATAGGGTATGGAACCTCATTGAGGATTTCGAAGCTTTCAACATTGTGTCCATACCCAGGAAGAAAAATGAAGTCACAGATAGGCTCGCAGCAGTTGGAGCAACGTTTGATGTGGTTGACAACATCAGAAGGGGAAAAACACAGCCACATATCCATGTGATTGTGAGGCCAGCAGTTCCAGATAATAACACAAGCTGGCAGGTGTTTGAGAGCGATCAACAGATCATCAATTTCTTACAAGAAGAGGCTGAATTTTCAGCTAGGAATCAGGACAAATTAGAGCAGCAGTATGGGGATCAAGTAATACAACTGTGGACAAACAAGCTTCCTAAGGGTTTGGTAACATTGGATTCTATCTTCAACCCTAACGACCAGTTTCGTAAGGAAAAGGCAAACATACAGGTCAAGAGAGAAGATTCAGAGCCAATTCTGGTTGGGGAAGGCAAAACACTTCAAATTGGTAAAGTGGCCACTGAGCAAGAGAAATCAGATTTCATACAGCTTTGCCAAGAATTTCCAGATGTCTTCTCTTGGAGCTATGAAGACTTAAGAGGATTCAACCCAAATTTGGCACAACATACCATCGAATTGGATCCAGATGCTAAGCCCGTCAGGCAGAAACAGAGACCGGTCAACCCTCACATTGAGCCTCTAATGAAGAAAGAACTAAATAAGCTTATAGAGGCAAGCATTATATTCCCGATCAAGCACTCAAGCTGGGTTGCAAACTTGGTTCCGGTCAGGAAGAAGAGTGGAGAAATCAGGTTGTGTGTGGATTTCCGAGACCTAAACAGAGCATCTCTCAAAGATCATTACCCACTTCCTTCAATGGAACAAATATTGCAAGTAGTATCCGGTTCAGAGAGATTCTCTCTCCTAGATGGCTACTCAGGGTACAATCAGGTAATGGTGAAAGAATATGACCAATTCAAGACGGGCTTTCACCACCAAATGGGGGACTTAAGCCTACAAGAAGATGCCATTTGGGCTATCAAATGCTGGGGCCACTTTCCAAAGGACAATGGATATGGCATTTAATGGGTTGATCAATAAAATAGTTTTGATATATCTTGATGACATCACTGTATTCTCAAAAAATACAGCGGATCACCTCTGTCATTTGAGGCAAGTATTTCAGAGATGCAGAAGATTTGGGGTATCATTGAATCCCAAAAAATGCATATTCTTGGCTCACGAGGGAAAACTTCTAGGCCATATTGTTTCAAAGGAGGGGTTGACGATTGACCCAGAAAGAGTTGAAGCAATTCAAGCATTGCCATTGCCAAGTCATAAGAAGGCTCTTCAAAGCTTCTTGGGAAGGATCAATTTTGTCCGCAAATTTGTTCCAAATTTTATTGCTCTTGTGAAGGCAATAACACTGATGTTAAAGAAGAGTATGGCATTTAAGTGGACATCTAAAGGCAAGGAAAGTTTTGAGGCAATAAAAGAGGCTATATCTCAAGCTCTGACTCTCGTCAATCCAGACTTCTCTAAGGACTTCGTGCTATATGCCTTTGGTGGTGGGGACATGATTTCTGCGATCCTAGTACAACAAAACAAAGGAGGATTAGAACAACCAGTTGCTTTCTTTATTCAAGGCTTGGAGGAATACGAAACTAGGTACTCTTTCATTGAAAAGCATGTCCTTGCAGTAATCAGAAGCTTAAAGAAATTCATGCACCTAGTCTCAAACAACAAGATCCAATTATTGGTCTCTCATGCTAGAGTCAGGGACTTCCTTCTTAACAAGGATATGAATGAGAAACGTGTAGGATGGATAACTCGTGTCATGGAATACGACATTGAGATCAAGGTCACCAAACTAGTACGTGGGAAGGGACTATGTGAGCAGCTAGCATTGAGTTAACAAGTTGAAACAGGTAATGAAAAAGAGGTTGTCTTGGTACTACAGGATGGTCAAGAACAAGAAAATGATGATGTGCCCACTCCATGTTGGACTCAGAATGTGATACAATTCCTACAGACAGGCCTATGCCCCTCAGAAATGGGCAAAGCAAAGAGGAGATACTTCAGATTACAAGCCATTCCATATGTGCTTGTTGATGGTGTTTTGTTTAAGAAATACATCAATGGAGTTCTATTAAGGTGCATTGGGACAAGTCAAATTGAGAGGGTGTTACGAGATTTTCACGATGGAGATTCTGGAGGACATTTCGCCCCACGAGTAACAGCTCTCAAGATAATGAAGGTAGGGTATTATTGGCCAACAGTCTTCAGTGACTGCTATACATGGATAAGAAAGTGCAAGAAATGTGCACTCTTCACAGGCAAAGAAAGACTAGCAGCACTTCCATTACACCCAATTCTGGTTGACCAACCATTTATGCAATGGGGATTGGACTTCGTCGGGGTCATCAATCCAAACTCAAGCCAAGGCCACAAATGGATTCTCATGGCAACGGACCATTTCACCAAGTGGACCGAAGCAGTAGCGCTCAAGGAAGAAAATGAGTCTAACATACTAGATTTTTATGAAGGAATAGTGACCAAGTTCGGTGTGTCAGCCACTATCATATCAGACAATGCATTGGCATTTATAGGTTCCAAGATTACAGAATGGGCTGTCAAGAATGGAATCTATTTGAACACCTCTTCAAATTATTACCCGCAAGGTAATGGACAGGTAGAGTCTACGAACAAAAATTTGCTAAGAATCATTAGGACTCTGGATGAAAATCAAAGAACATGGCATACCAAGCTAAAATCAGCATTATGGGCTGACAGAATAACACCAAAAAGGTCTACAGGTAATTCCCCTTACAAGTTGGTCTATGGAAAAGAGGCAGTATTGCCTATATCATTAGAACTGCCTACATTGGAGTTCATGAAGCAGTTGGAGTTGGCTAAGTTCGAACCAATGGAGGTTAGGTATGCAGAGTTGATGGAATTGGAAGAAATTAGAGAACGTGCAGTTCAAACAATTGAGAAAGATCAGGCCTTGGTGAAAAGATGGTTTGATAAGAAAGCAAGAGCAAGGACCTTCCAGGAAGGGGACCTAGTTCTGAAATGGGATGCAAATCGGGAAAAGCCAGGAAGGCATTCCAAGTTTGATGCCATTTGGAGTGGCCCCTACATAGTCATGGGATGTAAGAATAGCAATGCCTTCCAATTGTCTACTTTGGATGGAGGAGAACTCCCGATTCCGGTTAATGGCATCTATCTTAAACATTGCTACTAAAAGGAAAAGGTTTACCCTTGTAAATATTAGCCTAGATTTAAATTCCTCTAAGTGTGTATGCACATTGTCTTGTGGTAGTTAGGTTTCTATTTCCCTAAGTGCTCCGGCACAGGTTTTGTTACTCTCAGGTTGATTTCTACATTTCAGAATGTTGTCAGAGAAGAAGTTGCGGTATCAGGTTTGGGATCAGATATCAAGTTGGTTTCAGGTTATTGCTTATGACTCCATGCCCAATGGATTGCTAAAAGGCCACTGATCTTCTACCTCACAGGCAGGTGATCCCATTGAGTCGCCAAATTGTTGTATATATCTTTTCCCCGGGTAGATATAGACAAGCAGGAGAATGGAGAAATCAAAGAAGCTCAAATCCCTGACATGCCCAAGGCGCACAGAATGGGCGCACGACATGGAGTGTCAACAGAGGAAATGGTGCACCCAAGGTGCACAAAATGGGCGCATGACACGGAGTGTCGACAGAGGAAATGGTGCGCCCAAGGTGCACAGAATGGGCACACGACACAGAGTGTCGACAGAGGAAATGGTGCGCCCAAGGCACACAGAATGGGTGCATGACATGGAGTGTCGACAGGTTAAATGGTGCACCCTTGGTGCATGGAAGAGGATGACAACACACACATGAATGCGCCCTTGGCGCACCTTCAAGAGGTGTAACTTTTTGAGCGCTGACAGGAAGCAGACCCTAGCGCAGATATTCAGATGACCATAACTTTTGACTGGGAGCTCGGATTCATACAAGGTTGGACTTTTCGAAAAGCTTACGAGGTCCTCTATCCAACTACGACTGGATATATTTAATTGGGTGAGAAAAAATTCTTAAAAATGTGAAATACAGTTCGCCACTTTTGGGTTCGCTGGGGTTCTCACCTACCACCATAATGAGATAGTTAAGTGCAATCTAGAGGTGGTTGGGGTAGTTTTGAAATTCCTCTCTCTTTTCTCTCTCATTCTTCCTATAAATTGTAAGGAGGTACTTCTTTCTAAAGGTTGGACATTTATGTTTTGCCCCTCCCTTCTTCTCTTTGGCAGGTGAACTTGTGGAGTTAAAACCTCCCATTTGAAACTGTAATGCAACCTTGCCTCTTGGCATTTTACAGTGTGCTGTATCAATCTTTGAAGCAAATTAATGCATGTCTGTGGATGATTCTCAACCCTCTCTGTATTCATTTGCATTCCCCTGATCTTTCACTGTGAATCTGGCTATCTGTGTATGATCTTGCATTGCATTTTAATGGTCTGTGTTTATTGGCAAGACAGGTGTTCTTCATTCCTCGGTGCATCACCTTTGTAGTTTAGGTTTTATTTTACGCATTTTCTTACCCCTGTCTCCTTGGCAAGTTAGATTAGGTTTTTAGTAAACCCTCTGCATCTTCTACGTGTGCATCTGAACAGAGGAATAGGAACTGGCCTTCATCCGGAGAGCTTTTCCGATTTCGCAAGGTCCCACACTTGGGAAAAACTCCATGTTATGCAATCGTACTGAGAGTTTCAACCCATCGTGTTGCAGACATTCAAGGGTGCTGCGATTCGACACCAATAGCGCCATCTACCAGCTCAATAGAATGTTCTACCCAACTTACTTGACGGAGTTCGTTGTAATCAAAAGTGAATAGGTGTATGTACCTTCAAAAGAGCTGGAGGTAGGATTCCTTCTCACTCTCCATCACAGCATCACCAATCTTTATTTGTTGGAGACGATCATCAACTTCTTCTTCAGATAATTTTATGGGGTCATGAATTGGTGTGACTGGAAGGATATCCATGACTGAAACATCAACCTCACTTTCTTCATCTTCAGTGTCCACTTCACTGGTACTATAGTAATCATAGGATGTCCAATCATCAGTTTCATCACTTGAATCCACAGGTTCTGCTTTATGATGTTGAGGGATCATGTTTATCTTCACCCTCTCTCTACCACGTCCAAGTGTCATGAAACCTTCATTCCAGTAGTTTCTTGCATGAACTCTCCTTAGCCATGGTCTTCCCAACAGCATTGGGTACGCAACAGTACCATTTTTCATCACCTGAAAGTCTACCACACATACAACACCCATAACAGATATTGCCACATTTGAAACTACACCTTCTGGTTTAGTTTTTCCTTTATTTAATGACCTTAACATAAGTGTTGAAGGGCGATCGATTTTTAAACCCAACATATTCATTACAGACTCGTTCATTACATTAACTGCAGCACCTCCATCAACTAAGACATCATGAATTGAAATGCCATTACATAATACCTCAGCTTGTGGAGCATAGGGATCTGCCTCTACCTCCAAAACAGGGACCTCAACCTCCTTCCTTCATCGAGCATTGAGTCCACTTCGCAACTCCCACCTCTTCTCAGAAGACATAGCCAAGAGTTGACCATATGTAATATTTGTAGGCCTTTTGGACAGATCTTCCAGGATGGAGTATGGTCCTTGCCCCTGTGAAATCAGAAAATCCTATACACCCAGCTTTCTTCTCCTATGTTTCTTATTAGATTCTCCTTTCATCTTCTTAGGATCATTTCCATCTTGATTATCCTTTTCTTTCTTTCTTTTTGTTACAAACACATCTACTTCATTATTTCTGCTCTTATCTACTACATCAAAAGAATTCATAGGTGCTTTTCCTTTATCATTATCTCATTTACCATATGTAGAAGCTCTATCTAGACAATTATACTTATAATGACCCTTTTTATAACAACCATAACATACAACTTCATAAATATTTCTTTTTGGACCTCTATCTCCTCCCTGAGAACTAAATTCCTTTCCTTGAAGAAGATTAATAGTTAACTGACCCATCTTTTTGAGCAGATCTTCATACTCAGTAGATGTACTAGGAGAAATATTTGTGCTCACCGGGAGTGGTTGTGGATTATGGACCAAAGGTGCTGGTGTAGGCTCTACTTTAGCAACAATTTCTTTGGGCTCGTCTTCCATGCTTTCTTCTTGCCTTCTTGCAATCTCCTTTGCTTGTTCAATGGTAGCTGGGCGGTCATACTTCACTCGTTGTCTGATCTTTGGCTTCATCCCAACAATGAAGTGCTTACATAGGAGATTATCCACGCCGTTCATCAACCCATCCGCTAATCCTTCCTTCTGGATCTGGGCAACGAGCTTCCTCCTTAGCTCTAGAACACGAGCATGATAACCCCTTATCTTCTCCTTCTCTCCTTGGGATAGCTTTGTGATCTCGATCATGAGATCTGCATATTTCTGTTGTTCACCAAATTCTTCAAGAAAACTTTCAGTTAATAAATCCCATGAATTTTTCACATTATCACCTAGTGTTTCAAACCACCGAAGTGTTGAACATTCTAAAAAGGTAGGAAAAAATTCAGTCCATTGTTCCCTTCTTATAAGGCCATTACAAATACAAGATCGCTTAAACTCTTGAATGAAAGAAGAAGCATATTCATTAGATTGAGCTGAAAAAACAGGAATCTTTCCCATTTTCAAAAGTAACCACCGTGAAATACCAACCCACAAGTACAATTAACAAGACTTATGTGCACAAATAATTGGAATCACTATACTAGAAAGTGAATTTACACCTTTCTACAGTAAAATAGAAATGACCACTGTAAACTATGGTAAAACTTGACTTACTGCGGAAAAAACTGACTTTACTGTGGTAAACACTATTCACGGTAAAAAGTGAAGTTACTACGGTAAATACTATTCACGGTAAAAAGGGACTTTACTGTGGTAAATACTATTCCTCAGCAAAAATGACTTTACCATGGTAACTACTATTCATGGCAAAAATGACTTTACCATGGTAACGACTATGCACAGTAAAAACAAGGTTACCCTCTAATTGATTTTTTGACTAAGTGGGAATATCTCTCCAGAAAATCCACCAACGAGGAATGGTCCCGGCAACGGAACCAAAATGTCATCACCAATCCGGCACTATGATAATTCTTCATCGGGAACTCCTCGTGCTATGATTATTTACTAATGCACAGCCTTTAGTTTGGTGGATGTAATATGGAAACAAAACAACAACATAACACAAAAATACCATCAACTATGATAAGACGGAATGATGACAAATCTGAAATATCAAAGTAAATTATAATATTAACATGAAATTGTTACAATCTCACCCATGAGGTACTTCAAGTGTTATTGACTTCACTTGACTTTCACCAAGACTATGGGAGAAACTTTACAATTACACCTATTAATGGCTTCTTTAACACACCTTTAAACCGATGGCTTCCTTCGCAACACTTCCTACAATATTTCTCACTACTTCCTTCTCTGCTAAATGAGGGGGGTGGCCTCTCTATTTATAGAACTTCCAGGCTTATCCATCTTATATTTAAGATAGGATAAGAAATCCACTCTGACGAATCATATTCCATACCTTAACTCTTATTTGTACATGTAAGCTTATCTGTCTAAGATAAGATAAACCTTATCATTTTACATGGGTTCCACATTTTTAGACTTTTTACAAATAAAATACACAAAATATTTATGACCTCACTCCTTGTCCTTATTACCAATATAATATTTCTAATTCCTAATCATGTAGACCCTACTTCTCTTCTTACCCCAACTTTGACATTTTAACATTACTGGACCGCTTACGACAACTATTTACTTTTTACCACAACATTCCTATTGTACTTTGACTATTTCCATACTATACATAATATTGGCGGCGTCGTACTGGCAGTGCCATTATCTTGGCAGTGCCGTTATCTTCTATCAGACGCTACTACTAATTATACTTAACAACATCATATTCCTAATACATACATTAATGAAATAGAAATTACGGAGGAAAATTTTAGTGTCGACAGACCCCAGGAAAGATCAAGGGCCGCATGTCTTCAATAGACATGATTCAAAGGAGGAAGGTGGAGAAGAAGAACAAGGGTTCCTTTATGTTTGGCGTAAGGATAGCCAGGCAGGAGGAAGTGCCCAAGACATGGGAAAAGATGAAGAGGCTAGCGCACAGAGGCAAGAGGTTCCAAGATCGGCACAAGAGAAAACGACCAAGGTGGAAAAATAAGAGGAGACAAGGGACATTGAGAACCTAGTGGAGGACAAGGTGGAGCGCAGCATTGAGCCAGTGTTGAACAAGGAGAAGGAGAGTGTGGAAGAGGAATGAGGCAGTACTAGAGGCCCGGTTTTAACTGTAAGTATACCCAAGGGTACACGCATGGGAGGAAGGTGTGCAGAGGGGGGGAGGCTAGAGATGGGTTATATTAATGACCCCAAGAAGGTGTTTTGCGTGTGGTTCCATAGTACACTTCCAGCGGAGGAGCTTGTATGCATGTCATCTTTCGACAAGGAGGCTACCTACCCGCAGACAAGGAAGATGATCTCTTGGGAAATTGATTCCCACCTTGATGAATCGGAGTTTGAGGTAAGCCAAGGGGAAATAGTAACATTACCAATACTAGGAGAAGATAACCCAGTGGTGGATACCTAGCAGCTCTTAGATGAACAACTGAGCAACGCGCTTAACAAAATCTCCGTTGAGGTAGAAGCTAGACTTTTCGGGCAAAATGATAGGATCGGGTATTTGGAAGGGGAACTGAAGGAGAAAGAGGAAGAGATAGCTACATTAACTAAGGATCTAAGCCAGGAAAAGTTAATTAGCACCCAATGGCAGTGGGACTTGAAGGATGAAAAGGCCAAGGTGAGTGTTGTGTACAAGAAAGTAGAATCCATCAACGGGGTCATACTATTGAAGCATCCAGACCTAGCATCACCCGCACAGAAGTATGGATCTACTTTGGGATGTCTGGAGGATTTAACAAGGGTCCTCACCATAAAAAGACAGCTGCTAGCCTTTGAGTCTACAGAAATAGTGGTCACGTGCCTAGAGAAAGAAGACAAGTTGAAGATCATAGCACTCATCATGGAGTACAGCAAATTGCTTGCTGATATAAGGGCCGCTTCCCTGAATATTGAGGCCACATAAGACAATTACGTGGATAGAGACAAAGTGACATGCACCCTATTCACCACTCATGAAGCAGAACTCAAGGAGTTCTAGGAGAAAAATAAGGGGAATAGGGTGGAAAGAGACAAAATCCTTGTCGAGGTTGAGAAGAAATCTGAGGCCATTGAAACCTTGAGGGCTTCAATCAAAAACAGGTTAAAGGATCTATATCCACGTATCACATGAAGAATGGACGCATTGGAGGATATATGCAAGGAGTTGGAGAAAATCACGGATACTATGAGCGTGCAAGGAGATGGACTAAATTTTGGGAGGTAAGTGCCCTAGTCAGCGACCTCTGTCAAAGAGCGCAAGATAAAGTCGATGCTTAGAATAAAATGGAGGCCAACTTGCAAAAGGATTTTCCCAGTCTGTTGCAGTGATTCTTTCACTCTCTCATTCTTTCTTCTTTCCCATTCTTTCATCCTCTTATTCTTTTTCCTAGGCGTAAGCCTATCTGTATTCTTTCTCTCACTAAGGGAAGTGTTCCCAAAAATGGAGAACAAGCGTAGTGTGGGGTGATGTTGGGCCCCTAGAATATTAACTAAGTACAAAAGGTGTGTAGGCATGCAAGGTCCCAGTTAAAGAAAGGTGCGTAAGGACAAAGCGCGCAAGGTAGGGTTTTAGAATTGGGTTTAAGGAAGCTCGTGGCACGTGCGATGCACGTCGACAGAACCAAGGGTTTGGGACTTAGAAAAATTGGACGTGCGGGGAAAAACACGTGAAAAGAATGACCTAACTACACGTGGATAAGATTCCAGCCTAGCGACATGTTGGCCCAGGAAGGAGCATGCCTACGGTAGAATCTTCTAGAAGCACATCATGGGATAAAGTGGGAAGCTCAAGCCTGGAGGAGCATGCTCGCATGGAGGACCACATTCAAACACTTGGCATCGGATCTGAGGGCGCTGGAGGATGAGTTGGCAGTCCAAAAAAGCTATAAATACAAGCACCTACAGAGTAAATGAAGATACTTAGAGTGTGGGCGGAGCTCTGCAAAAATATTGTAAGAACTTATTTAATGGGTAATTACATTTGGGAAAGGATGTATTGGGCATGGGGATTGTAATATTTTTCTTTTTGGTAGCTTAGTTACATAAGTTCAGTTGCAATGCATGACTGTGGTCTACTTCTCTATGACACTCTGTAATGGCTCCATGGATGTAATGAGGTTACCTATTATATGTACATGTACATGAATATCAATTATTCTAATGCATACTTCTCTCTCATGAGTTCTCTTTCCTTTTATGCTAAGTATGGATGCTTGTATGCTTTTTTTTTATGATACATGTTATAGATTCTGTTAAGTACTCTATTTGAAATGACTGTAAGAATCTGGAGGCCATTCTGAGCTCTATGGTTTTGGTATGTCCTAAATCCATTTGAAAGTCTTTTAAACACAAATCATAGATGATGTTTCCCACTAAACTCACATAAAAGAGAGACTTGGTACCCGCGCGTGCCTCAGGTGAGTGCCCATCTTTTGCTGGGTGATAGGCCGGCACACATGGGGTTCCTTTCTTTTGTGTTAAGGGAAAAAATGACTACAATATGGAATATTGCCCTTCCACATTTTTTGGGGGGTTTATGGAAAGCCAAAAATGATGGTATCTTCTGTGATCAGAAATATCTTTTATCAAAAGTTAGGAGGAAAACTTTGACTGCCATTAAGGAAAACATTAAACTCTTTAAAGGTAAAGTCAAGAAACCCTATCCAAAAAGTGAGCAGAAAGTTCTTGACAAGTTTTCCCTTGGTCCAGTGGATTACCACACTCCTAAAAATAACTCCAGCTGGAAAAATTCTGGAGGAAATATTGTAAATTCAAACTTTGATAGAGCCTCAAAAGTTAATCTAGGTCCCACTGGGGGAGGAATTCTAAGTAATAGTGATGGAGACTGGTTATTTCCCTACCTAGGTCCTTTAGGCCGAAAAACAAATAACACGGTAGAAGTCAGAGCTCTTCTTTTGGGGGTTCTGCTTGCTAAAGAAAAAGACTTCAAGGACATCCAGATCGAATGTGACTCTCTCCTCATCATTAATGCCCTTAATAACAAAGGTTCCATTAATTGGGCCATAAGTAATATCCTCAATGATGTTAAGGAAATCTCTAATTTTTTTGATAGCATTTCTTATAATCATACCCTTCGTCAAGGGAACAAATGTGCGGATAAGATGGCCAATTACGACATAGATTGTAATTATTATAAGCTATGGCGTAAAGTTGATATATTACCCACATATATTAATGAGACCATCAGTAGAGATAGAGGGCACTAATTTTTATAATTTTGGCATGAGTGAGAACAGTGGCGGTGACAGCTTACTTAATATCTTGTCTTCCAAGATTTATGCCAGTGTAAAAGGTCTCTTGTTGAATTTTCATAGAATCAGAAGAAGCTCGGTCTAGTGAATATGGGTGGTGATAGGATTCATGTTGAACCTACTAGCCATAGCATCAATGTGTGTAATCAGCCTCTGTGGAATAGGCTTAGGATTGGGGGTTTCAAAAATTTCATTTCCAAATTACATGGTCATGATCCCTCTCTGTCTAAGGATTTTGGAAAAGCTTGGAAAGCGGATAAGTTTGTTATCAGAGGGATGGAAATCAAGGTGTCTGAGTCCTCCATCACCTTGGTATTGCTAGGTCCTGCCATGTTCTTACTTTACAGATGGTATTTTCAGGTCCTGCATTCTGGGTATTTGGAGAGAGGTGTGACTCCATATTATAAAGTACATCACTCTGGAGGGTAAATACAAAAAAATCTATACTCACCATTTGACCTTTATGAACATGTTTCGCCATAAGGTCATGATGAGCATTCCCTTCTTTCTGTATATGTCGTTGACTAACTCCTTAGTGGCTCTCTAGCAGGAGAAAGTGGAATTGTCTCTGCACAAAGGGCTCATTCTTTTGATGTATGAAAATGGGAAATTTGTTCGGTGTTCTCCCCTGAAAGACCATGCGGATGAGGACGACCTAACTCTTGTTGACTACCTCACTAAGATGAAGGCCAGAAATTTTAATTTTTTTTGGGAGGATTCTGGTAAAGATATGGGTGAGGCTAGTCATGGGGAAGCGAGAACTTCAAGAAAATGGGACAGGGATGGAAATTTAAAGGATTTAGAGGATTTGACTAGTAAGGTTCAATACTTAGAATGGGTACTCCATGCGATGGAAGAAACCAATGTGGGCTAAAGGGATACAATGATGGATGTCATCAATGCTTCCAAGTAAATTCTCACTGCACAGGTGAAGTCTAGGCAGAAACTTCTTGAGATGGAGGACCAGGTCAAAAATCTCAGTGATAAGTTAGAAAGCATGGAGGAGGGCACCAAAAGAAGGATTTTCAACTTGCGCATCAGCAGCTCTGAGGATGAGATGGAGGATGATGTTAATGATAAAGGTGTTGAGAGTGAAAGGAATAAAGATAGCCACGATGGTAATAGTGGGGGATCCCCAAAAAATTAACATTTGTTTCTGGTCTGTTGGCAGAATTTTGGTGAACTTATGTTGTTTTTCCATTTTGGAGACTGTTTCTCCTTCTCTCTGGTTTTCCCACCTATCTATAAAGTTTGGTCCTTCTTTGTAACATTTAAGCATGTTTAACTCCTTTCTGGGACTTTTTCATTTCCTTCTTGTTGGTTGTTTTTTTACTCTCCGTTTGTAATGGCCCCTGGGAGCTGATCCATGTTTTTACCGTATCTAATAAAAAAACATTATCAATTTTAAGAATAACGTTGAAATGCATATATTTTAAGCCATATGGAGGGGTTTCTAAGTTAGTGATCTTCCAACATGTTAGTTTCTTCTACAACATTGACACCCGATCGTTACACAACTAAAAGAAATGGATTTTTTTTAATTATGGAGAAAAAGGTATTTGATATATTTTTTAATTTTTTATGGCATCAATATTTTCTATCGGATGACATTCTATTTGTTGGATAATATGAAGAAATTAATGGAAAGTTAGAAAGAAAAAAGGTGGGAATTAAATACCTGCATGTTCCACACCTCTTCCAAAAATCAAATTGTTCTCTCCCAAATAATTTTTTATGTATATTTTATACTTTATTGTCTCAATCTCACTTGTATTACTCACATGACTACAATTTGTGCTTAAATGGGCCAAAATTAAAAATGGGGAAAATCCAACTTGTTCCATGTTCGAAACCCAACTGGACCTTCATTGTAACAAAACCAATAAGAACCTTGAATATGAGGCATAGTTTTTTCAAATAAAGTTCAATTTTTTATAATTATTTTCCCATTTTCCATTACTTTATATATGTTTATGGATGTTGGTGTGTCATTACGTGCAGTGCTAAAACTTCACAATCTAATAGTGTGGCATGCAACATACAAAATACACATGTCTTTCACTAGGTCATGCAGTTTGATGAACATATTTCCCTCTATTTCATGTATCTTCATATATAAACTCCCTTGTGTAGGCTTCAAAGTGTTGTATCTTGCATTTACTTTTGTTTGTGTGGTATGTAATTCTCATTTGAGCCTTCCATTTGAAGAAATTGTGAATAGAATGAGATTCTGTATAGTTTCGTAACGAGTAGAGTGAAAATTGATCTATATTTTACAAGGATGGATTTTTTACTAATAAAACCATCAAAGTGTACCCTATAATGTCTATGTATGAAAGATATTCCTTCTTTTCTTAATTTAAGATATGATTTACTTAATCCAGGTTGAAGTAGTCAATTTCTTATTGATCTTAGCCATGTATTTAGTGAAGAAAATAATCATTGGCTATATATAAGTCATTTTTCTTTACTTAAATCATCTTGGATGTGCATGCAATCAAAGAAAGAATTAAGACAAAATTGGTGGCTTGAATTTGATTGCATGTTGGAATTATGTGTGGGAACAAGCCCGCTTTATCATCTCAATATCGCTAAACAATAAAGTCAATAATAGATTATTCAAACTTCAATTCTAAACCTCTTTCTTATTAGCACAACAAATTACTTGCATGGAACCACAAATTAACTTACAAGTTGAATTACAAGAACTATTCCATTATGTTGAATAATAGTTTCGTGTCTAACGTTTGCATAATGGGAATGTTTATGTTTAATATTGGTTGATGACTTTAATCCCACTTTAGACTCTGATGAAAACATCCTTGAATGCCAAATTACTTAATGGGCCCATAATCCTAATAGAATTGAATAATTAAAAAAAGCAACACAAAACATTGAAAATAGACAAACATTAATGCTAACATGGAATAATTTCCTCTTTGAATGAAAATTTCCATTGACATGTGTAATTTGGTTTGGGTAGAGAGGAAAACATGTAAGAGACTATGTTCAATTGTTTCTTGAGAAAAATATATGAGTTTTTAAAAGTATAAAAAAATTTAAGCCTTCACTTTTATTTTCCTTTACATTAGCTTAAGTATCCTTTAGCCATACTCTAAAAGCAGTTTAATGTGGGTTTATTTATGTTTTTCATTTTTTGAATTTTTAGAAGACAATTTGGGATGTGACTAAAATGCAAAGAAGCAATGAAAAAGACTTCACTTCCACCATATTTAGGCGTTGTCATGCATTTCATAACACAAGTAGATGTTATTTATTAAAGTGTAAGGAAATGCCTCGTTGTAAATCTCCTATTTTGATAGAGGCTGAGAGGATGTTGGAAAAGGTTGTGGACTTTGGCTTAGCACCTCTCAATTACATTTGCCTAAAAAAATTGAATGTCTTTTCAAAAAACCCATTGATTGTTTGCATATCCCACAATCATTACAATCCAGAAGACCACATATCTTTCAATCATTTTATCAAATAGTTCACATGCTTCCACATTTTGCAGACATATTTTACATGACACTTACAACTTAAACATCTACCTAAAGTTCATTCTTCATAATGTTTCAATGGATGTCCATGCCTTGTATCAAAACTCCATTTTTATTACACAGTGGTAGCATGCTAGCAAAGTTTAACTGATTAGATTGGACACTTCTTGGTGACATTTGGTGAAATAACATCAATGTTTTGTGAGGTGTTGAAATAACGTTGATTCTATGTGATGTGGTGAGAAATGTGTGTTTCATCTTCATCTTCTATCAACTTATATGTGAATGTAACGAGTACGACCTGAATTTCCTTCTTCATTATGCTTCAGTGGATGTCCATGCCTTGTATCAAAAATCCATTTTTATTACACGGTGGTAGCATGCTCGCAAAGTTAAACTGGTCAGATTGGACACCTATTGGTGACATTTGGTGAAATAGCATGAATACTTTGTGAGGTGGTGAAACAACGTCAATTCTCTAAGACGTGGCTAGAAACGTGTGTTCCATATTTATTTTCTATCAACTTAGGACTGAGTGTAACCAACAACATCAATTCATAGCATCAATACTCTATGATAGAATCAATACTCTGTGAGGTAGTGAAATGATTTCAATTCTTTGTGACGTGGCAATCAATGTGTGTTTCATCTCTATCGGCTATTAACTTAGGCTTGATTGTAAGGTTGAAACCATTCTACCAAAGCAACTTGTATTGCTCCTTCCTAAAGTTGAAACCAAAATAGCTTGAATTTTTCACTCTACACCTCCTACTTTCAAGTGCAAAAGCATGATCAATTTACCTATGTAGCATATTAAATAAGCATGATTAAAATTTCATTAACTGACGTCAATGGCTGCGTGAATTCTTTTGTCGTTTCTATCTAGAAAAAAAAGACAATAGTTGCATAGTAGTATGTAAGGCTCGCCATAACTTAGAGTCCCCATTCATGAGGCTATATTGATTTCCTCTATCATCCTCTACTGCTACACATCTCTCTGACCCATTTGATTGAATTACTCCACAACTGGACTCTGAGAAGAATCAATACTTAAATAGCAAGTTATAATGTGACCAAGCTCATGTGACCCTGAAACCCTTGACAAATAGTGGTATGCATCTTTAAACAAGTTAGCAAGGAATGAACTGGGTGCAAACCTGGTTTATCATCCCTTGCCAAAAATGCTACAGCTTCTAACGGGAAGGGAAAAATGTTGTGTATGGGATTTCCTAGTGTAGAAATGACTTGTTCATGGCCGACTGCAACAAGTGTCATATAAATCCATACTACGGCAAAAATATTATAAGACAAATGATATTTTACATATGCTTTTTGAGTTAGGAGAATTATACATTCTTTGATGAGGTGGTGGATCCTAGATTCTCCAATGTGTGCCTCTCTCAGAACATTTAGAGTCCTCAAATTTTCAAAAACACAGCACTTACTTCGGTTGAAAGTCTATTTTAAGTGACAATAGAATACTGGCCTGATACCCATTTCTTTGTACCACATTGTCAAGGATGTGTCACATACAACACAATATCAATTGTTGGTTGAATGTATCAAAATAGGAGCTTTTAGATGTTATGTTTCTATGGCTTGTCAGATTTGTGAAGTTGTAAGGGCGATGCAGAGATTGGATGAGAATTGAGAGTCATCTGATTACAACGCATCCCTGACATTTTAATTTTTTTCATCCACATAATCAAACATGTCAGAATCAGCCATCCCCAATCCAACTGGGGAACACCTTTCGGTTTAATAATACTTGGAGATCAAATTTTACTTTAATTTATGTACGTATTAAATATCTTTCATATTCAAAGTTGATGGATAGTTTATTTTATTTCCTCTCAACTGAAAAGAGACATGAGATTAATTTTTAAATCAGGCTATGTTGTTTCTTAGTAGAAATTTCATTTTAATTCAATGGTTGGGTGTCATGTGTTAATGATAGAGCACAATACCATAATACTATTTTTCCAAGGATTTTATTTGTGCATGTTCTTTGTGTTTGTTCAACTTATGATACTATTCTTTGTATTTTGTTTAAATTATGATATGTTGTGCTCTATTCTCCTATTTTTCCTCATGTGTTATCTCTAGGTTGAATATTTTCCATCTCACTAGTTTTCTTCTTCTCATGTTTACATGTTTTTAAGATTTTTTACCAAAACTATAGTTTAGCACAATAATGGCACCAAAACCATACTACCATAATATTAGTCAATTTTGTTGTATGGGCCATTTGGTCCTTATTTTAGGCCTTAAAAAAATTACACTTGGGACAAATGGGGAAGATAAGTGCGACTTAGAGCAAGATCATGACAAGTGGTAGCATGTGGTGTGAGGATAATGTGATGAGGGACTGTGAATGAAGTCTAAGGGCTGGGAAAATGCACCCGCGGAGCTCTATGAGGTCATATGGGGTACAAAAGATTCAAAAATACATGGTTCACACTTTATTATCCCCCTTTTTCCCTTAAGAACATGGTGGACACTAGGGACAAAAAAATGTGACCTGGATGAGGGGGTGAGGTTGCATTTTTGTGCACCTCTTGTCTACTTACACCATGGGGATGAAAGGGACAATTAGGACACCTGGGGCATAAAAGTGTGACTTGGTGAGGATGTTGAGGTTACACTTTTATGTCCCTCATGTCCCTTATGGGGAAAAGGGGGATATAAGAGTGTCAAAAGTGAGACTGGGCCAAAAAAGGAAAGCCATATTTGCTTTGGATGTCTGGAAATAGACATAGAACTTGTTTATTTCATTGCGGATGCTTAGAATATTATTTTGGGGTCAAATCATTTATTATTCTGACTTCAAAACACATTATAAGACAAATGGAACAACTTTTAGGGCTTGAATCTTCCTAAAATTAAAAATTTAGGCTCATTGTTTTAGAACGCAGAGGGGAAGTTGCACTATTTTGAAATGCTTCATGAAACCTTCAAGCCTTAGAGAAAAATCAATATTAAAATATTTTATATAATTCCCATAGCTTTCCAATTCTTATTTTATTTCTAATTAACTCCTTACAAAGCTCTTGGAATCATCTGAGATAAGTTGGGTTTCACAAATAGGGTGTTTTTTTTTTACACCTAGAAAACTCGTTGTTGAGAAAATTGTCCCTGAATGAGAAATTATTTCCTATAACTTTCAAAATTTACTCAAGCACATTAAATAATCTCTGACAACACCTTCAGATGTTTTAAATATTTCTTGAAAACTCCCAGAGGATGATTACCAGCTTCAAAATGTCCACAAATAGCCTTTTTAGGCCCTTGAATGAAGTAATCTTTCGTTGAATCTGACTGAATCCGCATATCACCTTGAGTATTCTTTCTTACACATGGAAGAATAATTAACTTGTTAATACTTTCCTCTCAGCCTAGATGGGGGTGAAACTAGATGCGGGTTGGCCAGAGGAAGGATGCACCATGACTAGGAGGCAGGATTTCACTTTAGGACTTAGTTGTCATGCTTTAAATTTTTTCAATTGTTGGGATATTCATTCTGCATGGAAACACACTCATTCAAAATATCCATACCACTATTCTTATTCACAACCAAAATACCCAGTAGGCCAAGGATTATTTACTATATGAAGTTATATATGTACTCACATAATTACAAATGTACCACGAAAGAATAAATGAATCCTTTATAGATTAGAATACATACAAGGATGGCCTAGAAGTAATTATCCCAACTACGTAAGCAATGAAGAACACACTAAGATTCATTATGCCACATATACTTTTTCGAAGAGCTAAGGTCACACTTGTAATTCCACCACCACCATTCACCTCTCACATTCAAACCAATCAGATGGAGCAGTAGAACCAGATTGAGCAGTAGCAGTAAACAATGAGCCTCACAATTTTGTGGAAGGTAATTAGGTAAAAATATTAAATGCGTAAATTTTATTGTATATGTAAGTAGGCCCGCATAATCTAAAAACCTGCAAGGTCATATTATGAGGGTGTAGACACCAATTTTTTGTATCGCTACCCTTCACCCCGTGTTTTCTCTCTTTCGTCTTTTCCACATGCATACCTCTCTTCCTCTTTCGGATTCCCTTTCCCTCCTAAATTTAATTTATCCCACTTACCATTGTTTACCACCATTTAATTAATATTACCTGATCATTCCTAATCACCCTTAATCATCACTAATCCTCATATAAGTAATTTATCCTCCCTAAATCCTCAAACTTATCCTCTCTAGAGATCCATATAATGTTTTTACCCACCGATGACCTTTATTTACTCCTTTCCACCTCCCACCTACCCATTTATCTTCCCTAAACAACCCTATCTCATCCTTATCCTTCTAAACCCTAATCTCACCTCCTATGGACTTCATGCCTCAAGTTGGGCATCTTCCCACCACCCAAATGGATGGGTCCCCACAATTGGCGGCGACCCATTCGAGTCGTTGTTGAATCTATAAGGTCGCCCTTACCCCTCCTTGTTCAAGGATGCAATTGTGGAGTCTTCAAGTTATCTTGTGATCTTGATTTCATTTTATATCTCTCTTGTAGTTGCTACAACCATCTTTGGGAGATTTGAAGCCTTCTTTCATCATTGCATGTTTGGGCCCTATTTTACAACTATCATCATCAGATCTTGTGCAGGTTCAACTATCATCAAGAGCTCTCTATCTCAGCCATTTTCATATCTTCACTTCTCATCTACAGACCCCTTTTTTAGTCCATCCATTTTCATCCAAGTCTAGATTAGTCACAGTCGTCGTAGACCTAGCCTCCATATTGTCACCATTTCTATTATTTAGATCCCCAGTCATTCACAACCCTCTTTCCATCTTCCCTTAGCTTTTAGATCTAATCATTCTAACCTTTAGTTGTATTAGATCTATTATGTCAATCCCCATTCACCACTGAACCATCCTAAGCACCATCGACCTAATCAATCTTCTTTGCATTTTCCATCAGTTTGTTTATAATTTTCTTACATCCTTTCTGTTAGTGTTGGCATGTGTTCCTATAGGTGTTATAATTGATGAAAATCCACATTAATGAAAAACTAGATGATGGTGAAGGGTCGGATGATGTTGTGGATGATGTTTACATGATGGTTCAGATGTGTACTTGATGATACATAGAGATTCAATGAGGATTACTTATTTTTGCAAGCCCATTCAGGTGCCTAGGTGATGTTGCATGGTGGTCTGAGCTTCTTTGTTTCTTGAGAATCATTTTCATGTGATAGATATCAGGTTTTGAGAGTGTTTAGGCACTCATAATAGTTTCAGGGTGCAGACACAAGTGATTCACTATGTTACAGGTGCTCATTTGGAGTAGGTATGGATTTTAAGAGGTGTGAGATTGAGTTTTGGAGCTACATGAGCTCATTGATTCATGTATTCAAGTGTTTCATGGTGTACCAAGTATTTTCGGGTCATTTTTAGTGATTTCGTGATGAGTTACAATGTTATTTTAGTTGACCCTAGCTTCTACAGTGTAACATCATAAGGGGTAGCTATGCAAGTTTTTGTGTTTGAAGATTTTTAGGTATGGTGATGAAATTATGATGATTGGAGATGTTAGTGTGATGTGTTATGGTTCTTTGAGAAAAAATTCAGATTGTTAGGATGTGAATTTTGCAAGATATGTCAGTTTTTGTGAGACAAGGTCAAAATCTAGTGCATTTCCAGCTCGAATTGGAACTTCTGATGCTCACCCTGTAATGTGTGATTTTCATGGGACCTTTTTACTTTTAGGGATTTTTCTAAGTTGATTCTATAATTTTTCACAAAAATAATGATGTCATTTCATTGTCATGTTTTTATGAACGAATGATAACAAGGCAGAAAACTATTTATGAGCTTGAAAGCGGTATGGAAGAATTGCTTCCTAAGTGGCCAGAATTGATTCCGAGTTAATGGATGATGATTGTAACATGTATAGTACTCCTTCATATTTCCGTAAAGATATGATAGAGGTCATGGTGATGAGTGGGCCCCACTCAAACATGTTAGGTAATGAAGAAGAGTGTTTTGTGACAAGGTTTTCCAAAGGAGTAGCAAGATAAATTGATGGTGCATGATGTGTGTGAGTTATTATTGATGTTCAAAGATGTTTCAGGACATGTTCATTTAGGTACATGGTCAAATGAGCTCCATCCATGTTGATTGGTCAAAGGGCAGTTTTGAGGCCATAAAAGTAGTGTTCAATAAAATGGGCATAACGGGAGCTAAAAGTGGAATTTTGAGATGATTAAAACTGTGTTGGAAAAAAGATTCAGTTATATTTCCATTGATATATGTATTGTTTCATGATGATGAATTTTTATATGGTTTCTAGGTCAATATTTTGACAAGAAGGTTTTTTCCAGTGCAGGACATGTCATGATCTGCTGGAAGTTTTGAGTTTTTTAAGCATGACATGGATTAGAAGATTCCTGATATCACATGTAATATGAATAGGTATGAATTTTTCATATAATTAATCCATTTATAGGTCTTTAATGTTCCTATAAATGGTTATATCAGATGATCGTTGAAAACAACTTTTTGGGCAGGTTGATTTGGTGAAGACAAAATTGATTATGGTTTGATCATATGAGTGTTTCAAGGATTATAACTTTCTTATAAGTGTTCTACAGGTTCTGTAATTTCCATAAAGTGGTTACATGGCATCTTTTGGTTATTTCTAAGTGATTTAGTGGCATAATGAATCTTCACGAGTCTTGAAGGGTGTATGAAACAACAGTTTTGAGAAGTACAAAGAACACTGGGCCTATTATATGAAATAATTTGATTGGTCGAGTTAAATTTCGACCATGTATGAATTTTAAATGTCATTTTAAGCATGTGTAATGATTTATGGGTCATCAATAAGTATGGTTTTGATGTTAGGGCATGTTTATCTTTGTGCCCATGGGGATTTGAGTCATTTTTTGGAGCATGTAATGTGGTTTTTAGCCAAGCATACCTACTTGGGTCACTTGTGAATGTTATATTTAAAATTTGGGATTTTTTTATGATGCATGGGTTGAGTAAAATGAGTGAAAAGGTTTGTGTTTGAATTTTAAATGAAGAGGATCTTATTAAAGCATGGGTTTGGGTGTTTTTTGGAGCTAGTTGAGTGTGAGTGGTGTGTGTGCAAGAAATGTGGCCTAGGGGAGTGAATTTTTCAAGTTCTAAAGAATTAATTCATATCATATCAAGTGTGTGATAGGTTAAGTAATATCATCAAGCATATGTGCATGAGTTTGAAGCCTTGAGAAGTGAATAAAGAGCAAGATTGTGCAAGATTGAAGACCTAGGGTTTGAGCAAGGGTTTGGAAGACTTTGGAGCTGAATATTTGAATCACTAGCAGATGTGGTATCAGCATATCTTAAGTGGTCATATTTCATCAAAATCTTGTTTGATGATTCATATTCATACAAGTCTCTTGTTGTGTGTAATATCAACAAGGGTTTAGGGGTTGGTGCTCCTTGAGGGGTTGGTGCCTCACTAAAGAAATATATTGTGATGTGTAATTTTCACTTGATTATTTGTTGTGTGTAATATCAGAAAAAAAATTAGTGGGTTTTCTTCCCCTTGAGGGTTTCCCACTTACATCTCGTGTTATGGTGTTACTTATCTTGCTCTTGGTTTATTAAATCAATGTTGTATGTTGTTGTGCACACATTAATGAATGGATAATTGATTAATGGTTTATGTGAGTGATCTAAAATTGAATTTTAAATTGTAAGGATTGATTCACCACCCCCTACTCCATTGTGCTTCCAGCATTTAGTATCAGAGTAGGTCCTTTTGGAGAAGTTTGACATCTTGAAAGGAGATCCTGAAGCACAAAATGGCAAGTGTTAGAGTCATAGAAAAGGAACCAATGTTTTATGGAACAAACTATGAATTTTGGAGTATAATGATGAATACTTACATTATGTCATAAGGTTTTATGTTTGGAAGACTGTGGAAGATGGTAATACTCCTCTTGCCACTCCTATTACCAGTCAAGCAGACAAGGATGCATATGAACACAATTCTAAGGTCTTTAATGCTATCATTTAGGGTCTTGGAAATTTGAGTTGAGAAAGGTAATGTACTGCAAATCAGTAAAGGAATCATGGGATGAATTTCAATTCGTATATGAAGGTGACTCAAGGGTAAGAATTGTTAAACTTCGAACCTTTAGAAATTAGTTTGAATCTCTTAAGATAAATGATAAAGAGTCCATTGTTTCATATCTACTTAGAGTTGACAAAATTGTCAATAAAATGAAATGGTTAAGAGAAGATGTAAAATAATAAGTGGTTGTTCAAAAGGTTCTAAGGTCACTAACTCCAAAATTTCATTCCAAAGTATCTTCTATAGAAAAAGAAAAGGATTTGACTACTTTGACGATGGATTATTTACATGGTACCTTGACTACATATGAGATGAGAATAGGCAATCTCAAACCAGCCAAGAAATAGGTTGCATTCAAATCTGAAATGAATACTAAAAGTGATAAGGAGAAGGATGATGAAGATACTCTTGATATTGAAGATGAAGAGCTCTTTGCTATGATGGATAGAAGATTGAAGCTTACATCTGGTAAGTACAAAGGTAATCTTCCTTACAAATGTTTCAAATGTGGTAAGATAGGACATTTTGTTGTTAATTTTCCTCATAAGAACAAGAAGGAATATCATGATGAACATGAGCATGATAGCGATCATGACAACAATCACAAAAAATATGAAAAGAGAAATAAAATCCTTAAGAAGTTTGATTACAAAAAGGACAAAAAGAGTTTTTATATAAATGAAGATGATGAATTATTTGATGCTAGTAATGGTGTTACAGATTTTGAATTTGAATTAGGTTATGATGATATAGGAAATGAGGTTTTTTTCATGACTAAAAAAGAAAAAAAGTCTTCTAGTGATGGCTCCTCTTTGTTAGGAGATTTTATATCGGGTTATTACAGCTTTTCTAGTGAAGATTAGGAGGATATCAAAATGATTTTGAGGGCATTCAAAGAAATATAAAAACATGTTGAGAAAGAGACCAAGAAGCTAAGACTTTAGGTCAAAGAGTATGAAAGTCATATGCACGAGATAGAAGGAGTGTAAAAGTTTGAATCAAGTAAGCAAAGTGAGTCAATTAAATTATTGGAAGAGAAGGTAAAGCATCTTGTTTCAATTTTATAGAAGAAAGATGGTTTGTGCACAAAATTTGAAGAAGATAAATAGTTCCTAAGGGATTAGTAATTATAGGTTGGTAACAAAACTATGTCTTTTCAAAGGTTTTAAGAAAGTGCCAAGGCTCTTGATGATCTCTTGAGCAATCAGAAAGTTGGAGGTGATAGAGCTAGTTTGGACTTTAAATTTTAAGTCAAGAAAAAAGAAATGAAGAAAGAGGACCTAGTTTCATGCAAGGAATTTGGTGAATTAATCACCAAGGAGGAAAATAATAAGACTCTCATTAAGGACAATGAGAATACCAAGCCTATTAGGCAACCTAATGCATCAAGGTATGAAAATTATTTCAATGGTTATTGTTTTACTTGCAATGGATTTGGTCATTAGGGAAAAGGAGTGTAGAAGGTATGTTAGAAAGGTTAATCCATGGAAGGATAGTAGAAGTGAGCAAGCTAAGAGTTTAGTATGTTACGATTGTCATAAGAGAGGTCATGTTGCTAGAAATTACTTGAATGAACCACCTAGACAAGTAGAGAGCTACACGAGGAAGAATTCAGTGGTGTGTTATAATTTTAATAGATTTTGGTCATGTTGCAAGGAACCACCACCATGGTTTATCAAGGCAGAATCAAAGTGTTAAAGGACCTAGAGTGCAAGGAGATGGCTTCTAAAGGCCTAGAATGCACAGTAATAGTCAAGGAAGAGTGTGGGAATCTAAGAAAGATCATGGTGTTCCACCAAGAGAAGATGTTGATGGAAGGAAAGGTATAATACAAAGTCCTGATAAGAGGAAAGTTGATGATGGACTTCTCTAGGTACCTAAGAGGGATTGGGACCTCTTCAAGACCTTCTTTTAGGTATTTATGGTGTGTATATACCTATATTATGCTTCTTAGAGGTATACTGATGCAAAAGAAGCATTCAACCAGAGGGATTTGATTTAGTTAGCACATGTGTCTCCTCTATGAGCATAAGGGAGCTTGAAGGATGTATCTACAGTGTTATTAATCAAGCATCCAGATTGGTTAGTCATAATGTATAATGAGCGGTCCAGAAAGTGAGTTTTGAATGATCAAATGACGAAATTTTGGGATAAATGTTTTTTTTTCAAATCATCTACACATGGAGGGCTACAGGTTTCAAGAGGTTTGAAGTCATAATTATGTATTAATTCTTGGGAATCTCTGAAACTACTCAGGGTTGACAGTTTTTTGACAAAAGACCTAATTTGAGGTGTGCACTTTGTTGATTTGGGTAAGTTTTTCTTTAATGTGAACCCTCAAGGTGATTGGAGAAGATAATATAGCCTAATGTGTGTTTAAAAAAAGTGAGGTATCCTCATGAATATGTGTACATCAAAATTTAAGTGTGATTTCATCTAAATTTGGGCTTGTAGACTGGTTGACTATGAATTTGGTGGAGTAAAGAAAATACATGGATGCTCTTATTGGTTCTCATAATTATCTTGACATATAAAGTCACATGTGCATGTATAAATTGTGTGGAATGATCTATATGAAGTACACTTGATGATTCATCTCTGAAGTAATAGAATTTGGTAGGGTTCTCACTCATGTTTTTGAGCCAAAATTGGCTTCCTGCAAGTTCTGATTTCACTCAGGGGTAGAGAATGGTGTATCTTCAAGTATGGATATTGATATACATCTTTATTATTATATCTAAGTCTCAATATATGGTTATGAAGTGGTGGATGTGTCCTTGATTCTTAATGTATTTTAAAAATATGATCTCATGTATGTGAAAGTTTGGATAGTGCCTATATTTATGTACCAAATGACTAGATACATGTGTTGTGCATATGAAGCGAAGAGTATGGTGGTGTTCACATAGTTATTGTGTTTGTGTAAGTCAATTATAATTTAACATGGTGCTCCCTGAATTGTTCTTGTGTCATCTTGATGAAGAGGTCAAATTGTTGCATGGGAAAATTGGTCACAATGCTCTTAGACTAAAAGTATAAGCCCCTACAGGTGTAGGGAGTGCATGTGAGGCAGAGTATGACATTTATGAGGTATGTTGTGATTGCTTTGATCATTTAAGATATATTAAGATAGTACTCTTGAAGTGGATACATTTCCCTAAATGTTTATTGAATTTGAGAAAGATGATGAATTAGTGAAGAATTTAGTAACAATGGACTCAAATTCTTCATACCCAAGTTAAAAGAAGAAGGGTACAAGTATAGGTCATAAAGGAAGAGGTAGAGATTTTTGACTTCTACAGGTATGAATGTATGGTGATGAGTTTTAGAAAATCTTATTGTCCTTGAAATAATGTTGTTAAGATGTCAAAGTATTTGAGTATCAATGTGCCATGGTTGGTAAGATTCAAGTTTCAGTGAACTCAGAGGTAAGAAGTATGCTACTCCAAGGGGCAGAGTAAGTGAAGGCAGATTTTGATGCCTCTCCAAAGTATATGGTAAGTTAAGATCATGTATAATGGGTCAAGATGACTCCAAGCTTGGTTTGGAAGTCAAAGTCATCTCTGAAGCATATTAGGTATGTTGGGCATGATTTTACATGTTTTATACTATTTCTCAGGCCTGTAGGTGCCTAATGAAGTGTGTTGGTAGTGTATGAGAAAGGTTAAAATGTTTTCATTATTTCTTAAGGTGAAACAAGTTGGTGAAGGTATGGAGAAGCGAGTCTTTTGGATTAAGTTGATCATGTTGAGAAAAATGTTAAATATTGACCCCAAGTCTGATTGTTATAGTGCTACGGTGGCTCAAAAGGTTATTTCTATAAGAGAATACAGTGTGCTAAAGTGTCTTCATGATAGTGGGAGAATGAGAGTATGCTTTTAGAAGGTAATGCGGATGTTCTCAAGTCATCTAAGGTATGGTGTGAATATTTTCCTTCAATAACAAGTGTGTCAAGCTTATGGAATGCACAACTTCATCTAATATGATTGTCCAAGACTAAGAAAATGATTTAGGACTAGGAAAAAGTTTCTCAAGATGATTTCATGCCAATAATCCAAGGTAAGCTACTTAAAATTGAGCTTTATTGCTAGATATAGTGCTCTTGAGTCCAAGGGGTGTTGTTTTGATGATTCCAGGTATGAATAGCATGTTGTAACGTGAAAAAGTTGGTTGAAAATGTAGTGAGAAGTCTGATTAGGGACATTATTCCTAGTATGGTATGAAGAGAAAAAAGGTGCATTGTGAAACTAGTCTTCTGCCTAGAAAAGATAGTGTTTGCTTAAGAAAGATGGTGTGATGGTTTGACATGATCATTTATGACAATGTTTGCATGTCCATAGTATTGGTAGCTTAGATAGTAGTATACTACAGTTGATTCTTAAATGCCAAAACAGGGTTGAGGAGAAAATAACAACTTTTGCATGCCGAGAAGGTGGAGAATGGTTTTTTTCTCCAAAAAAGGTATGATAATGCTTTATTCATGTTTTCTTGATGATTTTCATATGTTCTAGATGTTTAGCCCATGGGGAGCATGATGTGTCTATGATTGAAAAGAAGCTAAAATTAGTTTTGAGTGATTTTTCAAGGTTTTGAGATTTTAAAAGATATTTGGTTGATGTTTCTAACCAAAACATGATGCTATGAACCTAAGGAAGATGAATAACATATTGATACAGGTATGACTTTGTAATTAATATAAAAAGGGGGAGAAGTTCAGGTGTTTTCCATCAATGAAAAAGGGGAAGATTGTTGGCATGTGGTCCTATAGGTGTTATCATTGATTAAAAACCACATTAATGACAAAGTGGATGATGATGAAGGTTAAGATGATGTTGTGGATAATGCTTACATGATGGTTCATTTGTGTAATTGATGATACAAGGATATTCAGTGAAGATTACTTCCTCTTGCAAGCCCATTTAAGTTCCTAGGTGATGTTGCATGGTGGTATGAGCTTATTGGTTTCTTTAGAAGGATGTTTGCATGATGGATAGTAGGTTCGAAGATTGTTTAGGCACTCATAAAAGTTTCAGGGTGCAAACACATGTGATTCATTATGTTAGAAGTACTTATTTGGGGTAGGTATGGATTCTAATAGGTGTGAGATTGAGTTTTGGATCTACATGAGCTCATTGATGTGTGTATTCAAGTGTATCATGGTGTACCAAGTATGTTTGGTTCATTTTGAGTGATTTTATGATGAGTTCGCATGTTATTTTAGTTGACACTATCTTCTACAGTGTAAAACCCTAAGGGGTAGCTATGCAAGTCTTTTTGTATGGAGAGTTTGAGGTATGGTGATGAAATTATGATGATTGGAGATGTTATTGTGATGTGTTATGGTGCTTTGAGAAAAAAATTAGGTTGCTAAGATGTGAATTTTGCAAGATATGTCAGTTTTTGTGAGACAAGGTCAAAATCTAGTGCATTTCCAGCTCGAATTGAAACTTATGATGCTCACCTTGAATTGTGCACTTTGCATGGGACCTTATGGATTTTAAGGATTTTTATACATTGATTATAGAATATTTCAAAAAAATAATGAGGTCATTTCATCGTCAGGTTTTTATGAACGAATGTTAAGAAGGAAAACAACTATTTATGAGCTTGAAAGGGGTATTTAAGAATTGCTTCCTAAGTGGTGAGAATTTATTCCTAGTGCATGGAAGATGATTATAACATGTACAGGACTCCTTAAATTTTCTAGAAAGGTATTATAGAGGTCATGGTGATGAGTGGGGCCCAATCAAACAGGTCAGTTTATGAATAAGAGCGTTTTGTGACAAGGTTTTCCAAATGAGTAGCAAGATAAATTGATGGTGCATGATGTATGTGAGTTTTTATCAATGTTAAAATATGTTTTAGGACATGTTCATATAGGTACATGGTCAAATGAGCTCCATTCAGGTTGACTGGTCAAAGGGCAATTTTGAGGCCATAAAAAGAAGTGTTTAGTAAAATGGGAATAATGGGAGCTACAAGTTGAATTTTTAGATGATTAAAAATGTTTTGGAAATAAGATTAAGATATATTTACATTGATATAAGGATTTTCTTATGATGAGGAGTTTTTCTATTATTTCCAGGTCAGTTTTTGGTAAGAATATTTTTTCCAATGTAGGACAGAACATGATCCACCTGAAGTTGTGAGTTTTTTGAAGCATGATATGGATTAGGTGATGTCTGTGTTTCGCAGATAAGTTGCGTACATAAGAGAAAAATAGATAGGGTATGGGTGAGGAGGAATACATGTGAATGAAGGTGGAAGGTAGAGTTCATGTGTTCTGATTTCCCGATCCAATGTTGATTGTGAGAACTTCCTTTTTACTATGAGGAACTACTTGAAATGCAAAATAAGACCACAAGAGGAATATTAAACAATATATGTCAGTGGACTACCTAGTGTATGCTAGGTCTGAGAAGTGTGATACTTCCTAGATGGTTGTCAATCCACTATTTAGCACAACTTAATGCAAGAAATAACGTAAACCAATAATATCCTACTATAGTTGATATGATTTAGGTGTCTCATTCAAGTACAATAAGAAAATCTAATCTATCAAGCTAGGTTACAATCAAATTTGGAAGTCAGACAGGTAAATACGGTGGTTAGGACAGGTCATGGTCAAGTTTTGAGTTATTTGGGTTATTTGGGTAAATGTTATGAGGTTGTTTTCATAGGAAGATATACCTAACACAGAGACCGATGATGGTTTAGGTTAACTGGCGTCAGTAGGGTCAGGCTGATAAAAACTTAATGAATTTTGGTTTTGGTGATTCTTTGTGATTACACAGAGAATGGACAAAGAATGGTGAGATTGATGACAGTGCTGGAAATACTCAGAGATGTCTGGAGTTGGGTATGGAGGGTTGAGAGGTTATAGGTGATTAGGTGGAGGGATTGATAAGAAGATGAGAGGTGATGAGATGCAAAGGAGGCTATGACTCCCAAACAGAGATAAAGAAACTGATCTAAGTATGGAAAAATGTAGATCTAAACATACTTACTTGTACTTGTAGACCTAGTGGTTGGATGGAGTTGATGGTTGATCCATGGAACTGGTGGTCTGTGTCAAGAATGTGCTTCCCAAAATGTTATCGTGAATGCTTTCCCTTTAGATCAGTGTTTGGTGTTGATTCAGGATGTCTTGATGTGCATGAGTGCTCTGGTGTGTTCTTGTATGCAGATATCTCTTCTCCAAAACTTGAATAATTCTTTTAACCCATCAAACAAGGTTACCAAAGTGAATATATGGTAACCGATGATGGTTTAGGGTGACCGACATTAGTTTTGGGTTGACCGACGTCGGTTAATGCGGGAAATCCTAGATTTACTAAAATGACAGATCTTGGCCATATTTTTGGCTAGCTTTGTCCATTGTCGCGGATCAAAATAGAATGTTGCGCTTAGATAAGCGGGCATGTGGTTAGAGGAAGAATAGGCATGTGATTTTAGGGTTGAACTAAGTCTTAGTTAATTAAGGTAGGTAGGACTAAGTCTTAGTTAAAAGGAAACATGCTAAGAATAGGTCTGTGATGAGGTGTCTAGGTGATGTGGTGGGGTGAGGTGTCTAGGTGAGGTGGAAATTAGTTCAATTAAGGTAATTAAATAATGAATATTGTGAGAATGGGCATTAATTTAATTATAGGTAATTAAATTAATATATATGTGGGGTGAAGGGGAAGTGTGACCCAAATTTGGTGTCTACAGTCTGATATCACCTATAATGTGAATCGGGATGAAATTTTCATCCAATGAATCCATTTGTAGGTCTTGAATGTTCCTATAAAAAAAATTATCGGCTGATCTTTGAAAACAACCTTTTGGGTAGGTTGATTTGGTGAAGAAAAAAGTTTTTTTGGTTTGAGCATGTGAGTGTTTCAAGGATTATAACTTGCTTAGCAGTGTTCTACATGTTCTGGAATTTCCATAAAGAGGCTACATGTAAGGGTTTTGTTGTTTTGAAGTGATTTGGTGGCACAATGAAGTTTCCAAGGTCCTGAAGGGTGTAGGAAAAAATAGTTTTGAGAAGTACAAATAGCATCGGGCCCATTAAATGAAATAATTTTATTGGTTGAGTTTAATTACAACCATGTATGAATTTTAAATGTTATTTTGATTATGTGTAATTATTTATGGGTCATGAATAAGAATGGTTTTGATGTTAGGGAATTTTTATCTTTTTGCTCATGGGGATTCGAGTCATTTTTGGAGCATGTAATGAGGTTTTTATGATGCATGGGTAGAGCCAAAAGAGGGAATAGGTTTTTGTTTGAATTTGAAATGAAGACGAGCTTATAAAAGCATGGTTTTGGGTGATTTTTGGAGATAGTTTAGTGTGAGTGGTGTGTGTGTAGGAAGTGCAACCTAGGGTAGTGAATTTTTCATGTGATGAAGCACGAATTGAGATCATATCAAGTGTGTGATAGGTTAAGTAATATCATCAAGAATGTGTGCATGATTTTGAAGCCTTGATAAGTGAGTAAAGAGCAATATTGTGCAATATTGAAGACTTAGGGTTTGAGCAAGGGTTTGGAAGAGTTTAGAGTTGAATCTTTTGATCACTATTGGCTATGGTATCAGCATATCTTCAGTGGTCATTTTTGGTCATTCAAACTTGCACCCATGTCTCAGATTGAAGGAACTGAGTCGTTTGAGTCAAAAATTGGAATGTATCCAAGTGTGGGACCTTTCGCTCTTAAGACAGACCTCCGGAGAATGTTGATTCCTCTACCTATTTCTATTGTGACTGTTGAAATAAAATCCTAGACTAAACATGCCAAGGGACCAGGGATAAAAGGATATGCAGAAAGGGAAATCCTAGGCTACCAGGAAGGTGATAGTGCAAGAAAGAAGGGGTTGATCTCTCTCCATGGGGTGAAGGAAAGGTAGAAAATGTGTGGAAGAGGGCGGACGGGCATGCCATAGACCAAAATGCATACTCAGCTCTCTAGCACATGGCAACACATGAACATGGGGACTGTAAGTGGGAAATACACACAACATACCAAAAAACATAAATAGAGAGGAGAGATGCAAGAAAATGAGACAAGGGCAGATAAAATTACCACAAAACCTGATTTTATTTCTTAAGGGACGCACATTTATGGCAGGAGGCGAGAATACATTACAGAGACCAAGTCAAAGGTCTGAAACTCATGGGAAGTCGGTCACCATTTTGGCATGGTGTTGTTACAATAAAGAGGGATCAATTTTATTGAGCAATTCTCTTACATTTATAGAAGAAGGAGAGAAGAGAAGGAGAAAGAGAGGGAAAGTCAGATGCAAAATTGTAACCACCAACAACAAATATTAAATGCCTGCAAAGACGTCAGATGCATTTCCCCATGTCTATTTGGCATGTAGAAGAAGGAAGTAAACCAAATCTGTAGAAATATGGGTGGTTAGATTGATTGGATGCATGCATTAATGATTTGAGAGATGTTTCCCTATTTTCCACCTACCAAATCTTGCCTGTATGTAATTTTGAAAATTCCAACATACAACCCACATCAAAAACTTTCCAAAAAGACCGAGCACATGGGAAACTGAGCACTGCATCAGAATTTATGCTTGTCATATATTTACAGTGCAAATTGAACATGCAAGACATGTGGCATGTGCTAAGTGACTGAAGAAATTGGCCAACTGTTCATCTAATTTTTCATTTATGCCCCGTGTTGTACACTGGTTCATCATTAAGATTCAGCGCCATGTTAGTGCGCTTTGATTGGTTACATGTAGTACACTCCAGTCTGAAATATAATGATGTGGCATAGTGACTGATGTAGAATAATTCACAAGTATTCTGAAGGCATGCGCATGAAAGTGACACATGTGGAGGAAATGAAAGCATACCTGTAGGAGAAAAGTATGCAAGTGAGGCATGGGCATTGAATAAGGGAAGGCGTGGTGGCAAGGAAGAAAAGGGTGCGCGAGGTGAAACACGAAGGGAAGAAGTGCAAGGTACGTAAGTGCAAGGCACATAAGTGCAAAGCCATGCAGGGGAATCAGCTGAATTAGGAGGCAAGTCAGTAGGTGTGCACACACGGAGTGTACGGTAGACTGGGAATGAAATTATGTGCATTGAAGGAAGGCGCAGAGGGAAAATGGAAGGAGATAGAAGAATGCAGAGGGAAAGGGAAGAACATGGATAAAGCATGATGAGATGCAAAATAAAAGGGGATGACAATGGAGAAACATGAAGGGTGTGCAAGGGCGTGTGGAAGAACTGCAATTGTGCCAAAGTGCCAAGGAAACTGTCGGAGTACGCGTAACTTGAAATGTGGAATATCGGAGTCAAAGTACCAATATAAGTTGTCCAAATAAATTGGGGATTTATTTAGGACAATAGTTTGGTGACTTTTGGGACCTAAAAAGCATCCATTGGGCATGGAGTCCGGCACTAAACTTGAAGGTCTAATATGTAACTTAAAGAATATCCCTAGAGTCACTTTGAAGAACTCTCTGAACTCTGAACTAAATTGTTGCTCTCATGTGAAGATGTTTTGTCTTGAATTTGTTAGAGTGGAAAACTATCCACGAAATGTTGGAAATTCCTCTTGCTAAAAGATGAACTATCACTTTCTGAAAGTTGAACTACCATCCCAAGCAACAAAAGGGTGTCGGGTGCACGACAGGAAAGGAAACAATGCCAGAAGAAGCACACCGAACAAAAACACAACTGTATACAAGAGCTGAAAATCATACATGTTCCAAGGGGAACATGCAGTGTATGCACAAGAACTTGTTTTACTGAAAGCAAACCTAAACTAACCTACACTAGTCAGAAGTAAAGAGCACTCAAGTAAAACTTGCAATAGGCAAGGAGAAGTAGATACCTTTCCTCTGAAATCACGACCATGTAATTGATTTGGCACTAGACATGGTTAGTGACAAGAGTGAAAAACTAACTTGGAAATGGTTCTCCACCCTCTTCAAAGTATCAGAAACAATCAGGAAAAATACCTCATGCACTTGGATCTAGGAGGTGTTGCTTCTGACCTTTGGCACATCGAAGTTCAACCTCATGCTCTGCAGTGAGCATGACTAGCAGAAACTTTGTCTTTGGCTCTAAACTAGCTAGATATCTTATTAGGCACAGTTTGATCCTTGTTATTTACCCATTTTCTTGAAGCTCAATCCTACAGATGGGATTCTCTGTAGACACAAATATTGCGCATTAAACAATATTTATCCCAGTCTTATACTACTATTTAGAAGGTTCTCAAGTGTACAAAGTACTAATTAATCCCACCTTTTGGCCACCTTTTTCTAATCTTTTATTTTATCTTTCTCACGTACTTCTTGATACCTATAAGCCCATTTCATGACCTTTTTAAAATTCTAGCCTAAAATCAAGGTGCCCCAACTTGCATTGGGGTTCCTCGAGGTGCCCTGGTCCCATTTTGGGCTCCCCGATCTATCTACTACTTTTTGGGTCACTTCTAGTTGTTGGTCATCCTTATCTTCCTCTCAGTCGGCCTTGTCCGGATTAATTATGAAATTAAGCTTGAGAGCCCTATAAATATAAATTTATAAGACCATAATAAGGGTCCTAGATCATTACATATTATCACTACTATCACTCCATCTAGGGTTGCATCCATTACATCACTTGCATCCACATATTGTCATGCATTCAAGCTAGGAGATGTGCATCACACACACTTCATAGTGTGAGGGATTCCATTCTATTCCATGCACCTATGCTACTTACATTTCTATAGCTACTATTGCTTGTTACTTCACAAAGTGTGACTAACACAAGAGCACCTAAGGTACAACATGCACACACACACTAGAACTACATCTAGGCCTGAAAAGTAGTGCAAAGCTCAGTGATAAGTCCACTAGCTTGGCGACTGAGGTCAGTCTGACCCATTTATATGCATCTTTCATTTTTATAGGGTTTGATACTTCTCCTTGCATTACGAGCCATTCTCCATTTCATCCGAAAAATCTAGCATGACAAACGGGAAGCACTCGAAGATACTTAACGACCATACCAAATTCAGATTTTGAGGATTTGAAGTATTCTGAGCACTCAAATTGCAGACCAGGGTGCCCTGGGGTGCTCTAGTATACTCTCAAGCACCTGTGTAATCTCAGATAGTCCATATTTTCCCTTCACATAGTCCCTGATTGTTCATCTGCATTACCGGATTCCATTTCCAAATCTACGACAACCTGCGATAGTCATCTTTAATTAGTTGAGTATTTTCCTTACTCTTCTCTTACACATTAGGGTTTCATTTCATCTAGAATAATTTATTTACATTTATTTCATATTGTTTTAGTTCATTTACAGCATTTTAGTCCTCCTAACTAGATTAACATTAATAATCTAGATATCCCTTTAGGCCATCTAGGTATTCTTTATTTTTGCTAATCATTTTGGTGAACCTAACTGTTTGTTCTCATCACCTTTTATGGTATTCCATCTTTTCCATCATGTTTTTCTCCTCCTTTTATTTTTGTTTATACGATATTTATTCGTCATTCTTGTTACCTTATCTTTGCTTGTAGTTGTTACTCCGCTCGCAGCACCATGAGTATCTCTATTCATGCATACTTGTAAGAATACCCAGATTGCCTCCTTAGCCTCCAAAATTACTTAGTTACGCATTATGTTTCTCCACACCTATCACCCAAATATGTCTACCCTAAAAAAATTCCACCTTAACCCTTAATGAAGATCAAATCACGTTCACATCTGATGACCTTTCCCCTCTGAGTTCTTAGCCTATGACCCTCCATTATATATCCAGGTGTGTATTAACAAAGTAGGTATTAAGTGTGCCCTGGTAGATAATGGATCCAGCCTCAACATTTTTAGAATTAGTTTTCTCCATCATATCGGCATGACCCTGTCATCTCTTTCTCCTTCCAGTGTTTCTATTCGTGGCTTTGATAACATCCCAAAATGGGTTTTAGGTATTATACACTTACCCATTACCATTGGCCCATGTACGCTTACTATCCCCTGCCATGTAATGCCTAATGACCTTAACTATAACATTCTCCTTGGTTGGCCATGGATCCATGCCATGCATGCAATTCCCTCTACATTCCATGCTCAACTAAAGTTTCGTTACCGAGGCACCGTTTATGATGTCCATGTTGATCCTTCCCCTTTCACATATTAGAACTCTATTCAACAACCTTTGGACTCCCTTGTTTCCCCATATGTTGGTCCATCTCTCTCCAAGTATGGTTTAGGATACGACTATCTTCATCATTTTGGTTTTTCTCACTGCCAAGACCACAAAATTACCAAACTTTGGGACCTCACTGCACGTTCACATAAGTTTGGCTTCGGTTATCAGCCTTCTAACCCATTGCTCATAGAGATGCAAACCATATATCATGTTACATCTCTTCCCTTATTGCACCCGTACCTTATTAGTAACGATGCTCCTTCCTTTTGGGACAACACCAATACTTTCCCTACTGATGATGCATTATTGGATCATGTGGATGCTTATGAGGATCTACCTACTTACCATCATAAAACAACACTAATCCCATCCTCATGTTAATATGTTTTGTTTAGGGGATTCCATTAACTCTGTTGATACTTCCGACCTACCTGACACTATTACTATCGCGCCATATATCAGAGGATCGTTCCACACTTATCAATGAAGAAACCATACAACACAATTTAGGAATGGAAACATGCCAGGTATCGATACCTCTATTGTAATGCATAACATTGTCCTTAATCCTGGTGCCAAGCTTGTCCAAAAAAAATCCGCAAGATGCGTCCTATCCCAGGTTGCACTCTTAGTCAAAGAAGAAATCCAAAAATTGCTTGATCCTAGCTTCATCCACATTGTTGACTATCCCGAATGGGTATCCAACATTTTTCCCATGATGAAGCTTAATGGTCGTGTTTTTTACTACACTGATTTCCATGATTTAAATAAAGCTTCCGCAAAGGATAGTTTTTCCCTCCCACACATTAATACTATAGTAGACTCTACCTCAGGATACGACATACTCTCCTTTAAGGATGGTTTTTCTTGGCTACAATCAAATTAAAATAAATTTGGATGATCAAGAAAAAACCTTTTTTACTAAGCCATGGGGTATATTTTGCTATACTATCAAGCCATTTAGCCTCAAGAATGTTGGGGCTACCTATCAAATGAAACATATTTTTCATGATTACATCCACAAGATCATCAAATATTATGTTGATGATACTCTTGCTATGTCTCTCCATCATTATTCACATGCACATGACCTTGCAGCATGTTATTTAAATGTTTACATCAGTATCATGTTTGCCTCAATCCCAAAAAATGTGTCTTCAGTGTCACCACAATAAATTTTCTAGGATATATTATTTCACGCTAAGGCATCAAAATTGACCCCACTAAAATCAAATCTATTATCAACATGCCTCCGCCAAAAAACCTTCATCAACTTCACTCCTTGCAAGGTAAAATTTAAGCTATTCGATGTTTCATTGCACAAATGGTTGACAAAACACAACCCTTTACACGTCTTATGAAGAAAGATACCTAGTTCACTTGGGATGAACAAAGTCAACAAAAATTCGATCACATCAAAACTTATCTATTAAACCCTCTTGCCCTAGTCCCACATGCAACAGTAGACTGCACCCATTTCTATTGTATATTTCAGCTACCTTCCATGCCTTACAGTGCAGTATTGGCCCAACATGATGATACCCATCGATAATGAGCCATCTTCTATATTAATTGTACGCTTCTCTATTATGAACACAATTATAGTTACATCAAAAAATTATGCCTCAGCCTTGTCTTTGTTGCTCGATAAGTTTCATCATCACCTCCTTAACCATGAGGTTCACATTATCACTAAAGTTAACCCTTTACACTATCTCTTTTCCCATACTCATCTTTCAATGTGTTTGGATCGCTGGGTCATGCTCCTTAAAGAATTCGACCTTACACTCATTCCACATAAAGTAATTAAGGGGCAGGTAATCAATGATCAGCTGGCCACTATCCCTCTTTTAGATGCTTCCCCTATTTCTAATTCCTTCCACAATGATTTCACTGCTTATAGCATAGAACCACACATATGGAACATGTACTTCGATGGCTCTTGATGTCACTCTAATGTCGGTGCTGGTATTGTCTTCATTACCCCATATGGTGATCCACTTCCCTTTGCATACCGGTTAGGGTTCTCCTACATAAATAATATCACTGAATACGAAGCCCTAATTTTAGGTTTACTTACCTCCAAACAACTCCTCATTTATAACCTATGCATCCACGGGGACTCTCAATTAGTCGTTAACCAAGTTAATGTCACCTATCACAGTAAGCAAGAACACCTTATTTTGTACAATACCTTTATAAAAGATCTCTTAGCTACCTTTGAGTCTTATTCCATCACCATGATTCCTTGCAACTATAATCACCATGCTGATGCCATGGCTATTGCAACCTCCCTTATCCTGCAGGACCTTCATGATGATCATGCCACTTTCATCATCACCCACTTATGATAGCCATCTATCTCCACAATACCTATCGCAGCCTACGTTGTCACCCATAATCATGACACCATAGAATGGTTCACACATATCTATAACTATCTATATAAACAAAATATTCCTGATACTTTACAATCCCATGATGCTCATAAGATACATCGTGAATCCACTTGTTATGTTATCATCGGAACTAAATTATTCAAATGCACTCTTGACAGTCGCATGCTCTGTTGTATTTCCCTTACGGATATTCCCACAACTATATCTCACATTTATGCTATCCTCTGTGGTGGCCATTTCTCTGGTAAATCCATGTTGTAAAAAATCTTACGTAAAAGGTATTACTGGCCAACAATGGAACATGAATGCCTAGATTATGCTTAGCGCTGTGAAAAATGTCAAAATCATGGTAATCTCCATCATGCACCTGCCTATGACATTCAACCCATCACTCCCACATGGCCTTTTTCCCTTTAGGGATTTGATTTAATTGGACTTATTAACCCAAAATCCGCTAATGGCGACAAATTAATAATTACCACTACCGAATACTTCACCAAATGGGTTGAATCCATGCCCTTACGTATAACCACCAATACTGACATTTGTAACTTTCTTACCATGCATATTATCACCCACTTTGGTGTACTGTCCACTATTATCACTAATAATGGCTCATCCTTCAAAAATAAAGATGTCAAGAATTTTTGTGCTAAGTTTAAGATCAAACAATTATTTTCCATGCCTTATTACCCACAAGGCAATGGCTAAGCATAAGATACCAATAAAACCATTGTCAACATCCTACATAAAACTATTGATTGTAGTGGCATTGATTGGAAAAATCAAATCCTATATGTGTTATGGGCCATACAACACTAGCGTTCACACCCCCACAAATGCTACCACTTTCTCCCTAGTTTATGGTGCTGAGGCAGTTATCATGTTAGAACTAGAAATATTGACTCTCCACATCTCTCTTAAAGGAATCCTTAAAGACAATGCTTACTTGCAAAAATCATTTACATGATTTAGAAATATTGGACTCACGTCATGTCTAAGCATTGGAAAACCTATGCGCATAACAAACCCACATTTCACACGCTTATAACCGTAAGACCCGCCCTCGAGACTTCAATATTGATGATCTTGTCTTAAAATAAAACCAAAAAAATACCAAAGTTGAAGCCGTGCTCAAAGGAAAATTCAAGCCCAACTGGCTTGGCCCTTACGTCATCACAGATAAACTTGGGGTCGATGTTTATTGCCTTGCCACCCTTCTAGGGAAACCACTCAAAAACACATTAAATGCCATGCATCTCAAGAAATATCACACTTAGTTACCATGCTGGACTCCCCACCCTATGAAGCACTCTAATTCCTCAGTCCATTTACGACTGCCGAAGGTTTACCAAAAAATGGACCTTACCTACATGCAACATATCATCATAGCACATTCCTCAGACTAGTGACTGAGGCTCTAGGCTATATCGTCACCCACATGCATCATCACCCACCATAGTGGTATACACCTTAGGATAAATCACCACCCCTTTCATCAATTCTATATCATCTTATTATGTCCTATCATTTGTTATTCTCTTATCCTCTTACATTTTATCAATTCAAAATTATTCCATTACATTATCACACCTTCCATCATCCTATAAGTGGTACACACCTTAGGTTAAATCACCACTCCCTTTGTCCATTATACTTTATCCTCTTATAGCTGATCATCACCTATTCTATTATCATTCTATTATATCATCCTTTATCCTACTCATCAATTAGTGGTATGTGATTTAGTCTAAATCTCGACCCTCACCTTAGTCATCACATAGTGGTATATGCCACCTTCCATTCTTTCATCTTATAGTGATATACACTTAGGGCTAAATCATCACTCTTCTATTCAAACAAGTCATGGTATAGTGACTTAAGCTATAGGGTCCACACACATATTTCCATTTAACTTCTCACCATTCACCCATTGTCTTGTGATATAAGCTTGGGGATAAATTATCACTCTTGTGTTCAACAAGTCATGGTATACTCTTAGGCTATAGTGTCCACACACATCTTTCTATATATCCCATTCTCATACACTCCTTCTATAATGATATATGCTTAGGGATAAATCATCACTCCTCTGATTGAAAAAGTTGTGATATACGCTTCAGCTATAGGGTTCACACACATATTCTCTCCATGTCACATTTCATCACCATCCCATACAAATACTCATCACAACACATTAGATACAACCAACACTGCTTGACCATTTCCCGATGACACACTCTCATTTACAGTTCATTCTTGATTGTTGAGGGGGAAAACAAAATGAACCTCATTACATACACATTCCATCCACTCGGGGAGCACACTACTCCTATCATTCCATATTGCATTCCATTTCGTCCATCCACAACATATTGCATAATCTTGGTTGCGTATACTCTTGCTTACTTTTGCTTGTTCATGGTCACTTCTGTTATGCATACTAGTTTGATTTCTTGTATTTCATTTATCTATTATCATACACACATGCGCGTTCATGCCTTCTGTCTAGTTGTGATCGCAGATACAGGTCTCTTACACGCAGCAACATGGATGCTCACCTTCTACCCTTCCTACACTGGTCACTGGGGGCATCCATATTCGTATCCTATCTAGGCATTATTATTTCATTTTGTACTCAAAACTCTTACATTACTTGCTTCTACACTCTCTTGACATACTAGTTATCTTTCTAACATGCTAACAGGTGTTTCATGTGCAACACTTTTTTATGCAGGGATATTGGTTTCCATACTTGTTTGTTATATTGTCTTCTCTTGTTTTCTATTATCTGTACGGGATTTACCCTTTGCTTGTGTGCAAACTTGACTATTATTTGTGGCCATGATGGCCTTGTGTGTCTTGCGACATCGTGAGTGATGTCCCATGTTTGAAACCCACTTTGTGCAACATACTTGTCTTCTTGCGTGTTTACATTACTTTGCTTGGTAGCTTTTACATTGTCTGTGTATTTTACACTTTCTTATTTACATGCATGTGTTCAGACTAACACTTGTATTGGATAGCCATCCCCTTTTGTGTGCCTTGGTATCTACCAAGTGTTTCCCTTTTTAGGCAGAGTTCTACAGTATGGTTGGTCCTCTTTTGGGGATGCATTCTCTTATTAGTTCATCGCATGCACCCCTAAAGAGGGGGGGCATCATTGAGGGTTTTCTACTAACACAAGATATCTACATTGGTTCGGTTTAGTTCACACACAATGAGTGAGTTCAGACCAGTCTACAAACTCCATACATAATGACCTCTATAGGACATGGTGGCCTTTGGTAATTCTACAGAGTAGTTACAGACTCAGGGGTTATAGTGGGTGTGTCTCTCTACACTTCTTCATCCAGTGGCATCAGATCACCAAAAAACCCATGATAATACAAAGATATCTTCAAACATTTCAGCAGAAGTGGTTAAAGGTTGGAGGATACAACATGGTTCCTCCCTATACTTCTTCAGCCAGGGTGGCATGAGATCGCCCAAAAAACTCGCGACACTACATGATATCCTTCTACACTCTTTCTTCGATATGGATCAGGTGCACATGTTCCATTTTTTACCTTTACATTTACATTAGCATATTTTACATACTATGCGTCTTTTACATAGCATTTTTACATACATACATGTATATTTAACTACTTGATCATTTTCTCCTTTCAGGTCTAGCCGTATGAGAAATGACCATTCAAATTGGGGGCAACAACAACAACAAAAATGAAGATGATGACAAAAACACTATGTGGTAGCACACTATAGCACACACATCTCAATTTTATGCAAGTACATTACACTATGCAGCAACATCTACACACAGCATGTTTCACCCTAAGTTCACTCTCATCACTTTTTCTTTCTACATTTTTCATATATAGTTTCCACGCTCCTCACATTTTTTCTTTTTATCATCCCACGCTTTTAGTCTAGTCCATTCGCATGCATCTTCTACTACACCCTTCAAGGACATCAGGTACGCATATCTATCTACTTTATGTTACCGAGCTTTCCGCTCACCAACATAAAGTGGGGGCAAAATGTAGTCACAAAATCATTGCACTTTAGACAATTTTATTTATCCTGGTCTCATACTACTATTTATAAGGTTATTCAAGTAAAGAAAGTACTAATTAATCCCACGTCATTTGGCCATCATTTGTCTTATCTTTTATTTCATAATTTATGACCTATTACTACCCATACCTGACCAACCCATTTCTATGACTTTCCCGCGTTATTTTAGCCTCGGTTGGGGTGACCAAATTTAGTACTGGGGCGCCCATGTGCACCCTGGTCCTACTTGGGGGTGCCCTGATCCTTCTATGCACAACTTTCCCGCCACTTTTTGGGCTCACTTCTAGCCATCTGGTTATCTTTATCTTTCTTATGGTCGGCCTTTTCGGGGTTAATTACGAATTTAGAGCAAGAGAACCCTATAAATATAAAGTTATGAGACAATAATGAGGGACCTAGGTCACACCATATCACCACTATCACTCCATCTAGAGTTGCATCCATCTATTGCATTGGCATCCACACAGTGCCATGTCATTCAAGGCATGAGCTAGGAAATTTGCATCACACTTCATAGGGGGAGGGATTTCAGTCTATTTCATGCACACATTCTACTTACATTGTCTACATTTAGCTATTGCTCATTACTTCAAAAAGTGTGACTGACACAAGAGCACCTAGGGCACGACATGCACACACACACACCATAACTACATATGGGTCCAAAATGTAGTGCAACGCTCAATTAGTAAGCCCATTGTTGTGTCAACTGAGGTTAGTCCAACCCATTCATTCTACATCTTTCTTTTCTTAGGGTTTTAATACTTCCTTTTGGCATTTTGTAGGTTATTTCTTCCTCTTGGAATATTTGGAGCATTCGGCGCAGTACAGAAAAATTAATGCGATAGGTAGTTAGAGTTTCATATCACCTTCCAACCTTGTGAGCACTAGTTTTGGACATTTTTTCCAGACTAGAGCACCCAGATTCCTTGTCAAAGCACCCGTGGGTGCCCCAGTCCTCTTCCAGGCGCCCCAGTGTAGGCACGACATCCAAATTTTTCCTTTTTGACACCCCTGCATAGTCGTTCCTACTTTTTGATTTTTTGTACATCACTGCGACATAGTCTGACAATCATCAGTTATCAGCTGTTAAGTTCTTTCCTTCTCCCATCTTACACATCAGGTTTTTTAATTTCATTAGGTTATTTACTTATCTCATTTACATGTTGTCTTAGTACACTTATTTGTTGCGTTTATATGTCCTCCTAGATTAGATTAACTATACTTTACTAAATTAGTTTAGTCAATTTTAGTTAATCACTCACATAGTCTAAACCATGAGGTAATATTTTACATTCAAACTTCTTCCACGCACAACGAAACTCACAAATTAATCAATACATCTAGACATCTATTCTACTAGGTTGAATTATTGGGATATTTTCACCCCAATAAGGAAGGTGTCATGGTGTTCTGGCTGCATTACAATTTTTTTTACTATTGGTATACCGGCTAAGCGCCCAACACCCTTATCATTGCGGTGCATGAAGTGCGGGGGTAAGCCCCTATACCAAGCCACATACTAGTAGTCATCACATATTTATGCCTCGTGTACCTTCAGGTATATCGAGGACATCATCCTAAACATCTTAAAACCATCCTTAGATTGTCCATTTCTTAGGTTCCTTTTGAGCCTTTCTTTTTCTTCTTTACACTTTTCTAAATAAAATAAGATAATTAACACTTTACTACATGATTTTCTTGTCATAGTAATAATCAGTATAAGTTCTTGTTGTTTGTTTCATGCTCGTTCTTACTCGATATCAAGCTAGAAAAATGGAGCAAGTAACTTCATCCAACATCCTCATCTCCAACAATCCATCCTAACAAACTCCACTCTTGTCGTTACTTCTTCAACTCCTTTGATTACTTCCTCTTCATTTTTCCAACATGTCATTTCTATGACCCCTTTTAGTCAAGCCCCCTTATGGTCCAAACCCATTCCCACATTGAAACCAATCCTTTTATCTACCACTTCCTTAGAGACCTGTGGGCCTCCCATTATCCCTTGCGAATGCTTGGAACTCCTATACGCTAATCTTGTTTCCCTCCACGATTATCTTCTTCATAACTCTACCAATCTTCCCATCGATGGATATTTCCTTCAACAAATCTATGTCTATCACTCTCAACTTGAATCCACCCAAGTCCTCACTTCCCAACTTGTTGTATTCTTCCCTAGAGCCATGAACAAGCTTTCCATAACCCAACACAAACATGGTTCCTGTGAGTCTTCCTCCACGATTCTTCAAATTCATTAATCCACTTAGATTGGTGGTTCCTATTCCACCCAATCTACCCCACATTAACACCATCCCCACGTCATCATCTATTGTTGTCATCAACGCCCTTATCTAAGATCCTCAAGAATCCAACTTACTTCCTCCACCACTTGAGCTAAACCCATTCAAATTTCAGTTCCCATCCTTACATCTCAATTCTATGCCAACGTTATTACTTCACAACCCCACCCTTCAGAGTCAATTCAAACCAATCAACCCCCACTCTGAAGCACCTTCAAACATATGTTTCCTAATCACCCTATCCAAACATCTCAGCCACCTAATCTTACACATCCCTAGTCCAATCCTCATATCATTCAACAATAACCTCCTCAATCTTTCCCACCTCTTTACATCCCTTCTCAACATCCCATCTCACGGCCCATTTAATTGCAACCTGTCAATCACCTTTCTCCTTATCAACCATCCCCACAAACTCCCACATATCCTTAACATTATCAATCCTATCTGCAATCCAACCCATCCACTCTTACAATCCATAGCCTCATCCATCAACTTCTCATCCCCATACCTCTAATAACCCCATGCAAGCCTTGCTAAGTAGGTTAGCGAACTTGGAAGCCACCACCTTGGGTCCTAAAAGCTCATTCACTTACGAACAAATTTGCAATGAACCCATCATTCCATCCATCCCTGTCAAATCATATCCACCTTATTAGGACCTCCCTCAATTTTCAACATTCAATAGTAAGGAGGATCCTCAAGAACACCTTTATGCCTTTAGGCACGCATATTATCTCATCGCCACAACCAAGATCTCATACTTCACACTTTCCCCATGTCATTGGTTGGGCCCACTTTGGACTGGTATAATGGCATTCCCTAACATTTTCTCTTCTCATTCACCCAGCTCGCACAAATATTCTTGGAACACTTCTCTATTAACCTCACATTTAAGATCACCATTACTGACTTTTGTGCTATTAAGTAGTTTGATGAAAAATCAATCACAGATTATGTCACTAGGTGGTGTGGCATCATTAATTAGTTATCCTTCTCTCTTCCCCAAACTGAGCTCATTAAAATTTTCTCTCAACCATGTGCTAAAGATATCTCGTCCACTCTTCAAATTTAGTCTTTTTAGAGTTTTGAGGAAGCCTTCACCATGGCTCACAAACTGGAATTATGTGCCCTTAAGCAAGGCCATGTCAACCTTTGCTCCAACAAACCCAAAATTGAGTTCACTAAGTCATCCTTCTCTCATGATGATAAATCCAAAAAATGCGGCAAGTGTTATTTTCGTCAAATCTTCTTCCACATCCACCTCCCCTACGGAGTCGTAGCAAGAGATCCTAGATCAACTCCTAACTATACCTCTCTCGGAGAGCCCTATAGTTCTATCTTCGACAGGAACCCTCATGGCCTTGTGGCCAACCTTATTCGAATTCCCCTTATCCAACCCGTGGATGAATCGCATCCCAAACCCACATGGTATTGCGAGGACCACTATTAGAAGCATCATCGTGTCCATGACCATGATATTGAAAAGTTTCATACCTTCAAGGACCTCATACAATGACTTACTAATCGAGGGGACCTTCGAGTGAACAATCTCAATGCCCCTCCTAACTAATCATTAGACATCTTCAAGCAACCCTTCCCCAATCATCCACTGAATAATCAAGTCACCCCTCCTACATCCCAAGTGCCTGACACCCATATAATCAATACTTTGATTCAAGATTCTACATCACCATCCACATCCATTGTACCTCCACCTACTATTTCCACACTTACTACTCCCACATCTTCTGCATCCACTACACCCACATCTATTGCATCCCTATCTATTACTCGCACATTTATTACATCTACACTTATCATGTCCATACCCACTACCACATTATATCCCACCACATCCACTCCTATTTCTTTATTTAATTTAATTTGAATTAAATCTAAATATTGCAGAGTCACTTATTGAAATGAATGATAAAATACAGAAATGACACAAGGAAACTAAGATGTAAATATAAAACCGTAAGCACAATAGATGTTAGGAATACGGGACATCAAAATAGTGTTATGATTTAATAACAAACAAAATCATGCACATAGGATCCAAACATTGCCCACAAAATCTACAGTAGTGGAAGCATAAACTAGAATAATCCAAATCACACAAAAGTACACACACATAACAAGCATGTACCGTGGTTCACCCAATGTGGGCTACGTCCACCAAAGATAGATATCTCATACATATAACAAAACAAGAGATTACAAAACAACTCTTTTACACAAGAGTACATGTATCTCTACAAGAGTATCTCCTCCTCCCAGACCTCCAACCGGATCTACCTGAGTACATTAAACCGTGCCTCCATACCACCACTTGTGTCTTCTCCAGATCTCTAACCAGATCTACCTGAGTGCACTACAACCATGCCTCTGAAACATAACCAGATCTCACATACCTGAAGCTACCCTGCATCTACCACTGTTTAACCAAGCTCTCACTATATTGTGAATCTGTAAACAAGACCTCTAGAAGGGTCTACCAATGTGCAACTAGATCATGCACTAAGAAGTAAGTCTTTCCTCCATCAGTGCATCAACCTGTAAATATGAAGACAACTTCTCTACCATGGATTCCTATGGACAATACAACACGAGACATGGATCTGCAATACTCACAACATGTAGATCTAAAAGAATATAATAACAAGATCTCACCAACATGTGGATCTAACAAGAAGAAACCCTAAGTTCTTTGCTTATGCAAGCCATTACATGAGACTAAATAATACAAAGGAAATACAGTGGAAGATAATACCATCTTCTCACCAACTGTACCACACTTTCCTTCCATTCCTTCTCTCCATGGAGACTCTGTCTTCATGTAACTTGTTCTTTTTCTTTCTCTTCTTCTTCTTCATCCTCTCAATCTAGGAGAATCAAGGATCTAATCCAATCCATCTCTTAACTTCCTTATAAACCCTAGCTTTTATGCTTATATATAAATAAATAAACTTAGGGCACCTTAGCTATGCAATTACATCCAATAGATTTGCTTTAAAATAAAATCTATATTTAAAGCCTGAGACTTTAAATAAAACATCATCACACAGGTAACCGCGCCGGTTAGCCTTAACCGCGGCCGGTTCCCACTTTCTTTCTTTGACCGATGTCTGTCCATCTAACCAATGATGGTTCACAGTTCCCCCTTGACCGATGATGGTTCTGTATATACCAGTCACTTTGTAATTGCATACTAACTATGAAGCATATTTAGCTCCACAACCTAACAATCTCCCACTTGGAGATAAATTACTAAACCTCTGTACATGTACCTATACATCACCATCCTCTACACACTTTGAAGACCATCTACTCATTCCTTTAACAATTCTCTTAAAAATAAACTAGGAAGATCAAACCATCTTTTCAAACCATCTTCTCAAACCAAGAAGATGAAACCATGACTTACCAAACCTGCACGAAGCTACTAACTGATCCATGATAACCAAGCATACATCAAGCTCCCACTGAATCATAACACCAAGCCTCTCATACAGGCAAGCCATCATGACTAAAACACCTACAAGAGCTCCCCCTCAAACTGAAGTTTTGAGCCTCAATCGCATCCATAGCCATACCTGTAAAACCAACCATGTTCTCCATCCATCTATCCATGTCTCCATGCAACCACCAATGCAACTAACCATAGACAAGTCAAACTAGAATATGCGTAAGCAAAAATGAGATCCTGGGTCAAGACAACCCAAATGAGTTCTACATGCAACCCGTGGTTAATTACTCCACAACACCTGCACAACTCAAAGAATCCAAATACTGCATTCCACAAATCCAACCCTACATAAACAACTAGCATGTCCAAGACAATCATCTGTAGATAACATACCTCTTAAGGAGTAACATAGTAATAAGAGGAAATACAAACATCCCCTACTCATGCTCAAGGCATATAAGCATGCTCATAGGCATCCATGTGCAAATCAAACATCTACATCATCATAGACTCACAAAACTGAATCTATCCACATGTATAAACTCACCATGTACATCCATCCATATCACCAGCTCTCCAGAAGCTCCAAGTCTGCCACCGACTAACTCCTAAAAGCCGAATATGAATCCTGTGCTCATCAATGTCAATAACAAATAACCATGTTAAACCATGCCACTAATACCATAGTGTAAATATCATCATACATGTCATCAACATACTCTGCACAATCAACCAAGATGAAAACAAAATAAGGGCACCATCTAAAAATGGTAAATAAACACTGCTGTCAAACCTATTGACCAAACTGACCACAGTTTCCCCTAACTGACCTCGATCACTGCCTGACCGACCACGGTTACCAGATGACTGACCACAATTAATTCTAACTGACACCGGTCTCTGTAACTAGCACATTTTCTCTTTTAACCCTTAAAAATCCAAAAAAATTGCACTATCATCTTCACCCAGCTGAATCTAACCATCAACTATAATCCCATAGGGATATCCAGGCACCACAAAATAAACCAGAAGTGACATCACAAAGTAATAAACTCAATATACCTGCAAATCCGTGACTATCCTCCAAAACCAACTAGTGCCTCTGCCACTCTGAATAGTAGCAATCTCCTCTCACTCTACATGTGCATCATGTATCCAATCCTGCAATGCCAACAACCATGGCTTGCTCCCACTGAACACGAAATCCCCTGCACTGCCTCTAACACCAAGCTCAAAAGCTAATATGTCAGTGAGAAATAAAACCAGATGAAAGAAAATATAAAATGATTCCCTTCTTATCAAAGAATACTTCTACATCACAGAAGTTTGGAATTCTTGTGAAGTAGGTGAATCACCTTCTTTTCATCCGTGTGTACTCAACATCTTTCGTTACCTGCAACTATGTCTAACCATGACTTTTCATTGAGGATCTCATCCTGTAGACTATAAACCCTTTGTCCTCAAGATTCCACACAACCGGGAAATAAAAGTCAAACAACACCAAGAGACCATGGAGTAAATTTGTTCACACACAGTACAAACATAATATCAGTTGCTCCAAATGAAAGAAATAAAACATGAACCATATAGAGATACCTGACCCAAAGTCTCACTGGACTAACTGAGCCAACTCCATCCTCTTTCTGATCGAAAACCATTGAAGTGATCAACACTGTTTCTTCCATGTACACACTTTTTGCCAGAAACTCAGATCCTCCAAAATAGGACACTAAATCAACTACCCTCTCTTGCTGCAAAAAACCCTGTACAGATAAGTTGCCACAAAGACCAACCACAGTCATCCCCTAACCAACCATGGTTAGTAACCAGTATGGTTCCTCTGTGACTGACCTCAGTTCTTAGACGATGTCAATGCTGCTGGAACGAACCCAACGCCACACAATTTGGCATAGACACACCACACCAGGTGCCTACTTCGACCAAAGCTGATAGTTGAGTTGAGCCAGTCATTTCAAGAAGCATCCAAATCTCATACAAAGAACAATACAACAAATCCATGCAATAAATTGCATCAAGATGAAATACATCACCTTACCAGCACCAAGATACTCAACCACATCTTCAACTAAACTGAAGTACATGCTTCTCTGATGGAAACCCCATCTTCGTTCTGTGCTACTACCTCTCTACCAAAGCATGTGCATCTAACTACACTAAGGATGCATACCTACTCCTTTTCATTCTGATCTAGATCTACAGTCCCAAACCATGCATGTGCAACCAAAATAACATAAGCACTGCAATACCAAGATAAAAACATACCTCAATAACCGGATCTGCAATCTAACCCACATGCATGTGCCTCCAAGAACTGTGGACACCTCAGCAAACAAGATACATTCCATGCATCTTTCTATTTCTTTAGATATGTGATTTTCTGTTTATAACCAGGCTGCTCAGTAACCGACCACGGTCACCTATTACCAACCATAGGCCACCTGTAACTTGACCACGGTCACACCTTAACCGATGCACGGTTGCCACTTAACCAAAGTCGGTCACTGTAATTTCTAGCAACCTTACTCTTCCAGCTCCCACTTGAGATTAAATCTCTTCCTGTGATCTTCTCATTAGGAAAAACAAACCGTTGCTCTGAAATAACCAAGCTGTTGGGAACTAGTTGTTGGGGATGGGTCTATGTGGAAATATTTGCTACTGATTTAATAACAAATTCAAAATCATGCACACACGGATCTAAAATTGCCCACAAAATCTACAGTAGTGGAAGTATAAACTAGAATAATCCAAATCACACAAAAGTACACACACATAACAAGCATGTACTGTGGTTCACCCAATGTGGGCTACGTCCACCAAAGATAGAGATCTCATATATATATATATATATATATATATATATATATATATATATATATATATATATATATATAACATAACAAGAGATTACAAACCAACTCTTCTGCACAAGAGTACATGTATCTCTACAAGAGTATCTCCTCCTCCTAGACCTCCAACCGGATCTGCCTGAGTACACTAAACCATGCCTCCATACCACCACTTGTGTCTCCTCCAAATCTCTAACCAGATCTACCTGAGTGCACTAAAACCATGCCTCTGAAACACCACCAAATCTCACATACCTGAAGCTACCCTGCATTTACCATTGTGTAACTAAGCTCTCACTATACTGTGAATCTGTAAACAAGACCTCTAGAAGGGTCTACCAATGTGCAACTGTAACCATGCACCAAAAAGTAAGTCTTTCCTCCATGATTGCATCAACCTGAAAACATGAAGACAACTTCCTATACCATGCTAGACTCCTATGGATCAACAATACAACATGATCACATAGATCTACAATACAAGATCTCACAACACCCTGTGGATCTAACAAGAAGAAACCCTAAGTGCTTTACATATTATGCAAGCCATTACTTGAGACTAAAACAATACAAAGGAAATATAGTGGAAGATAATACCATCTTCTCACTGACAGTGTACCTATACTTTCCTTCTGTTCAGCTTCTCTCCATGCAGACTCTGTCTTCATGTAACCTATTATTTCTTTCTGTTCTTCTTCTTCTTCATCCTCTCAATCTAGGAGAATCAAGGATCTAATTCAATCCTTCTCTTAACTCTACTTCTAAACCCTAAATTTCATGCTTATATAGGCGTATATAAACTTAGGTCACTTTTCCATTCAATTACATCCAATAAATATACTTTAATGCTAAATATAGATTTAATTCCCAAGAGTCAATTAAAACATCATCGCATAGGTAACCGACGCTGGTTAGCCTTAACCGCGGTTCCTAGTTCCTAATGTTAATCTCTTACCGATGTTTTTCCTGGGTAACCAATGTCGGTTCCCCCTTGACCGATGATAGTTGTTGTATATTCCAACAACTTTGTAACACATGCTCCAGTGAAGATATTTATCTCTGTAACCTAACACATGATGTATGTTTTCCTTAGCTTCCCTTTTGGAAAATCACACAAACATCCCCATATTTATGAAATGTCTAGTTGGTTGTCGCTATGCTGATCCAAATTATTATGAAAGGTTCCCCCAACTCTTGAAAAATTCTGATTCATATCCAAACTACTGGTCTAGACTCCCACTCTTCTTCTGAAGATTCACGATCCTAACAATGACTGAATATCGGATAGGTCCCTTATAGATACGACAATATTGAATCACGGTCCTAGGCCTTCACTTCACAAGATGCCCTTTATGACCAAATCACCTCACTGATGTATTCTTCGCACTTGACAGACCCATTCACGTGACTCGTTCCCCACAGTTTCATCGATCAAAAATCGGTGATTTGGTTTTTGAGACTTATGGTCCAAATCCTATTCTTTGCAGTTCCCCCCACCCTTCATTCTAAGTTTAATCCAAACGATGACCCCTTCCTCTGAGGATTCCAAAGAGTTCCTCTGACTCTTTTGATGATTCAGATCCAAACTACTAGTCAAACTCATCCAATTCTGACTCCTAATTCATGGTCTTCAACTTCAATCGGATGACCCCTATTATCAGTGATCCTAAACAACATTATCTCTCCTCTACATTAGGTTGTCTTCTACCACAAATTATTTTGATCATTCAGGTAATATGAATCCTACATCACAGTCATCCCATTCTTTGTAGGACCACTTGCCATCAGAAGCCTCAACAACGTCTGCTTCCTTTGAAGATACGCATGACTCCAAATCCCTCTAATCAAACATCTAATATAATTATTGAATCATGGTCCTCCCCTTCTCCGCAGGAGCTTCTTCATCAATAACCTCGACAAAGTCTTCCTCATTTGAAGATTCGTGTGACTCAAAGTCTGTATAGTCAAATGTCTGAATCGACCCTTGTGTCACAATCTACAGACTTTGGACTTAATCCTACTAGTTTACAAATGATATACAATTGTATAGGTAAGTCACTATCACCAACTTCTTCTACTCCCAAGTGATCTAGGTCCACAGCTTATTTGTCCCCCATGCCGTCTACATCTATCAAACATCATTCAATCTTCTTCTGTCAATCAATCTTCCCCACTTAGCGGACCTCATTTCTTCTAGTCAACCTTCTGGTGGCCAAAGATACAACAACCTCATACTAATTAATTTCTCTCAAAATGAAGGAACAATTCAGGGCATTTATCAGGGCACATGAAGATATTACTTTAGCAGATTATGAGAAAGGATTCTCTTCTAGAACTTCAATACACTCGCATATGGGGAGGAATAAGGTTGATTCCTTTTATCAAGAACATAGAGGAAGAGCCTCAAGGTCATGGAAATTGATCCTCTTCTTATGACACTCCATCTTCACCTTCCTGCATGATGCATGATGAGACTGCTAGGGTCTAGCATTGATCCATGACCTATCTTCTCGTTACCAAATCATTCATTAACTATCATCATTCCTCAATCAAAATCTCTTACCTTGGGTCACCGCTAAGTAGCCCATCATCTTCTTCTATCTTGGTATGCCACCCCCAGGTAGCCTCCATTTTCTACTTATGGGTCACCTCATGGTAACCCATCTACCTTATATTCTTGGGTCGCATCCTAGTATCCCTTCGAGTCCTCTTCTATCTATGAGACACCTGTGAGTAGTCCCTCCTAGTCTGTCCTGGGGCCACGTCCTATTAGCCCTCCATTGATCTTTCTATACATGAGTCACCTTCTGATAGCCCATTATCTTCTATTATTGGGCCATGTCCTAGTAGCCCTTCATTTTCTTCCATCTAATGGGACACCCTCATCTTCTTTCTTGGACCATGTCCTTGTAGCCAAATTTCTTCCATTCTTGGGGCCATATTCTAGCAGCCCTTCGTCATCTTTTATCTAGTGGCTCACCTCCTCGGTAGCCCATCCTCTTCAATTCTTGGACTGTATCCTTTTCATCCCATCACATCTATTCTTTTATCAAATGGTTGTGGCAAGCCCGCGGTCATTTCTCACATCAGTTCTAAACACCCACGTTCACTTTCTTCTCACTTCTCAAGATCAAAGATGTCACAGCATCAGCTTATAAGAAACTCCAAACAGGTTCATTACCAAGATAAGATCAAAACTTCTACAGAGCGCCAAATCTCCTCAACAAATCAAATGATCTATAATATTAAAAATCAAGCACGATTCAAGAATGCAAACCAACACAACCATAAAGTATGGCTCAAAGTGCATAAACCTATGAGATAGGGAAACTCAAGCTCCCACATGAATGAAATCCTTGTTTCAGGATAAATTGTAGTCATTTGATGAGTATGAGCTCACCACGATCATTGAGATCAGGGATAACATGACTCTTGATAAACAAACGTGCCTAGTCTCCCTTATCAAGGAAGTCGCAAAACATCATTGTTGGATCTTATCATGCAAATTGACATTGCTAGTCCCAACTTTCAAAAAATCATAAAAAATCATAAACCAGTTCAAAAATATATAAAAATCATAAAACAGTTCAAAAATACAAAAAAATGAGAAAACATTAAAATATTACAAAAACAAAATCAAAGGTACGAAGATCAAACATTGCAATCAGGTATTGCATACAGATGGATGTTTCGTTCTTCTCAACCTTGTCATATTCTTTTGCAAGTCTTCCTAGCATTTTCATCCCTTCAATGTTATTGTGGTTAGCCTATTTGCACACATTTTATGACATTTATCTCTATGGTATCTATTTGACCCTGGTCTTTTATCACCTTGGTAAATTAAAGAACAACTAACCTCTTAGAAATCCTATCACAATTCTCATCTAATAAACTTATTGTGAAGAAATTTTATGTGTATTTGTTGACACTATCCAATGTCGTCATCACAATCACTTCTACATCCTTCCATCCAACCATCATTAGTTCTTAACCCCTTGTCAAACAAGAGATCTGAAATAAGTTTTCAGAAAGCAAAAGAATCAAAATCAATCAATCAAAAAGCAAAAGATAAAAGATAAAGTAAATTAATAATCTCTACCGGGGCTATGGACGCCTGACTGGTAGTAGAGAAATGTTGTGATTAGAATCAAATGCATCTTCATTGGGGCTATGGACACCTGGCTGGTAGCGAAGCAATGTATGGATCTCCTTCCACAATCCATTCACAAATCACCTTTCAAACTAAATCATTCCTACACATTTGCTAGTGTCTTCACTTGTTGTCTATCAACTCTTTCCTTCAAGAGGTAATTCATTTCCACATGCACACATGTAATCTCGATGAGTAAATAGGATTAGTATGCTATCAAGTGTTACTTTTTGGCCCTTGTTCAAACTCTTGCTTTAACGCACATCTTGTCTCATGATTTGTGCCTTGGGCTAATCACTTTTTCATCGAACACCTTCTGAATATTTTCATAGCATCCTTTGTTCTTCGAAATCATTTAGAACATTCATGTGTATCGGATGTCCTCTTTGCCATGTTTGCGGGAACTTTTTTCCCCTTTTAATAAGATAATTTTCTACTTCATTTCTCTCATGTATTTCTTGGCCAACTTACGTTGGGGGCATCCTTGCTCCCTCATGATTGGTTTACATTCATCATCACATTGAACCTATCCATAATGGCCTTGGGTCTTGCTTCTACTCATGAAGAGTTTGCCTTTGAATACTCCCACCTAATCGCTGGGGAATTTTTACATCTTCACTTTCTTGTGCATTGTGCGTGGTATTTTTCCCTTGTACATACCAATCTATTCGCTAGGAGCATCCATGCTTCCTCGTCTTCCTTTACATAGCTTCATAAAAAAAATAGAAAATCAAAAAAACATTCAAATATGTTTAAGAAAACATCAAAAACAATATAAATCATCCTAAAAAAACATCACTCTTTAGTTCTCTCATGTTCATGTGTGCGACTCGTGGATCCTCTTGATCTACCTCCATCAACAAAAGCTAAGTTTGCTTATTATGTCTGTACTCTGGGGCATACAATGAGTTGCCTGGTATTGTTTCATAGTGCACGATTGCTTTTTTCATCGGACCCAAGTGTCCTCTGTTATTCCCCTTCACATGAATCCTTGCTTGGGGGCACCATGTCATTAACCCTTCTCATTAATTCGCATAGGTCATAATCAAATCTTGATAACAAAAACATTACATTATGTTTCTCTGTCAGGTTATCTTGTTTAATTTCTCATATTACATTACATTATGTATGTTGTAAGGAGTCACCAAATCACTGCACCCTCTGAATGGAAAAAATGTGAATAGGACGTTCGGTGTGATTGGGACACATGGGATCACCTCTCAAGCTATGGGACTTGGGCTCGAGGTGAACCTCTGGAGAAGGCCGACTTCCTCTTCCTAAACTAAACACAACACTACTTCTAATGCAAGATAAAAGGGCTATCTAGTCCTATGCTAACATTTCATGGGATTAGGGAAAGAGATTTGCAAGGAAATAAAACCTATACTAGAAGTGGTGATGCACCAAATTAAGGGATGTTTAACATCTGGAAGGGTTAATGTGGGAGGTATGCTTGCATCACTGACCACCTTCACCTATCACAACTAGAAAGGGTACAAAATACCACAAACCAGGGGCAGACATTCCTCTATTAAACTTGAGTGTACATAAGGGTAGATCAAATCAGATTCGACACACAATTAATTCATCATAAAGAAACCACACATGCATATATCAAACATCTATTTCTACAACTAGGGATAATAATGACATAAAATTAATACAGAAGGAAAATAAGATTTTCACAACTGACATAAAAGATAGTAGTATTATTCCTTCACAACATGAAATAGATAACCTGAAATAAAGGTAAGATAATCACTCTCACTAAGGAATTGTAAATTCACAAAGTAAACATTGATTAACCATTCAACACAATAAATCATATTTTCAACAGCAAGGTGTAACTCTGAATATAATTAAAAGGTATCTTAGAATCTTTGAAGCACTCTTCCAAGCTTGAAGAGAAACTCCTCTAAAAAAATAATCTATATCTACTAACTTGAAGCATTCAACTATTTATAAGTTCTTAGGCTGAGCCATTACAACTGGGCCCTTAACTAACATTTAACTAAAAATAGAAATGTCATTAATATTAAGGGAACATGCTCCCATGAAAATAGAAAATTTGTTGCAAGGGTTTGACTCAGTCAACCCTACAACTTTGACTGATCCAAAGCTTGGACTTTTCCTTTCATGGCCGCTCAACTTTGGCCTAGTTCAGCTACACCTTCCCTCACCTGCAAGTTTTGTTGTCCTTCTTCCCACAAGCCATTCGCTGCTTATACTCAATGAAGCACTTGATAATTCCCTGAATTTCTTCATCTCCATGCCAACATGCGTAGTGATTCACTATATTTGTTGTCTCGATCTCCTTTGTAATCCTGGCTGGCAATCTTTGAAGTTTATTCGTAACTTTCTTTAGTCTCCCTATGAAATTTTGACATAAGACCAATCGGTCAATGGAGTCACTATTGAAATTTTTGGTGACCTCATCATCACGCTTCACCAAATCTTTGAAATTTCCCTTAATCTGATCCTCAGGAAGAGCATCGATATTTTCATTGAAGAATTTGCAATTGGCAATATCAAACTCCTCTGAGATGTCATTCAGGGCATCTGTGATCTCCACTTGTTTCTCCTCCAATTTCTTAATCAGATCCTGCAATACTTGACATTGGAATTCCATGGCCTTTTGATATTCAAATAATTTAGAGACATCATCGATCACCTCTTCCTGAAGAAGCAAGTTGGGATCCTCTTCTCTGATCTCACTCCATGTTGCCAAATTTAAATTTAGATTATTATTATCTTCAGAAAAGGCCTCATCCATCTTGGAAATGGTGGTTTTTGTAACCTGCAGATCATTATATATTTCAACTGCTTCCTTGATCAAAGGATTGGCTTCCTGCAGAATTCTCTCCATCCATCCACTCACTGATCTCCCTTTCTGGCCTAGCTTCTCGAGCTCGTGATAAGAAATATCATCGATTGTAGATGAAATTTTCATAGCCGTAGTAGTTGAGACTTTAGTGGATGGAGTGGGTTGGGTTACTTTGCGCAGCAGTGCAGTGAGCTGCTCGACCTTGGCTTTGAGCTCATCCTTGGTGGCCTTATCTTTGTCATATTTCTCCAAAAGGGCCCCAAGAGCAGTGTGCACATCTTGCTTGGCTCCTTCATGAGTAGCCTTCCCCAATGAGAATTTTGAAATCTGGTAATCTGCAGCTGTGATTGTTTCTTTAGTTTTCCCCTCAATGGGGGTGGCAACTTCTATCACCCATTCTCCAGATGGGTTAACCGTCAGACTTGACATGGTTCTTAGTCTCTTGGCCTGTCTCTTGGGCATATGCTGAGATCTATACAATCTCCTAGAGGAACCTTCTTCTTTTTCTTGGGAGTTTTCCTAAACAACCATTCCGGGATGGCTAAAGCTGATTAAGATGGAGTAGTAGATCCAATACCTGAAACATTGGTTAAAGCAAGATCACTAGAAATACCAGCTGGTATTTGAGTAGAGGTAGCAATGATGGATGGTGTGGATGTAGGACAACCATAGGAATTGATAGAAAATGCTAGGGGTATGATTGAAGAAAATGGAAGTGTTAAAGGAAGTGAAGAGGAAATGGGTGACCCAATATTTTCCCCAGCTGATAGAACTGGAAGTGATGAGAATACTTGGGCCATAGAAGGGGATGGGAAGGAAGAAATGATTGTGGAAGTGGAAGGAACTGATATTGGAAGTGATAATGGAGGAAGAAGAAGGTGTGATGGATCTTGGAAGATACTAGGAGAGTCACTGACTTCAACCACTTCTGTCACAGGCACTGCAGGAGATGTGATCTTGGGAGTAGAAGCCTTGGAGAGAGATGAGCCACCAACAACAAATGAAATCTTCTTTGGGATTGTAGGAGCCTTTTGAGTCGACATTTTTCCCTTAGTGGGTGTTGGTTGGCTTATTGCTGGTATAGCTCCTATATTTGTAGGTTGATTTTCCCCTTTCGGTGAGATTCCCAAGGTGGCCAACCAACTGAAAGTCCTCTTTAAAATGGGTCCCACCCTCTCCTTTGTATTACTGCATTCTTCCACATACCAATCAATCCATGGCAGTGGTTGATTGGAAACATTATCATCCTTGTATGATGAATCCAAAACCTCATCATTGTCTTGCATGTCCTTTGGCACATCGGCCAAACCAAATTTCCGAACCTCGTCAAGGGTTAATCTTTCATAATCCCTTTGTCACACGATGTATTCATCCCAAAAATGAATCCATATATCTTCCAATTGGGGCACGTGGGCACTGGACCAACATGTTTCCCCAAACTTACCCCAATAATCAAAATTAGTCCATGGGTTTACCTTGGCCATTTTTGCATCAACATTTTTGCCTTGTGAATATTTGGGCAAGAGTACCTGCCAATCGAAATAGGGAAATGCATTCCCACTTTGTGATGCTTATTTTGGATTCGATGATAATCCAAAAACTACCAAACTAATTCCAATAGAATCCATTTGTCATTGGGGCACCTATGAAACCTAGAATCTGGATATAGGTGAATGTAGGAAAATGAAAGTAGATTGCTCCCCATTCCCACACTTCTTTGAAAGCTTCATCAGAAATCCTCCAATTATATAGTTCTTTGTCAAAATGATAGAGGATGACAGTAAAGAAAGCATCATTGACTCTGGAAATGCCTACTTCCCTCATCCAGAGTGAGTTGGGGATAAAATTCATATATTTGGGAAGTGTTGTGAACACCCCTGGTATTCAAACCAACAAAATATCCCATAGCAACAACGCATACACCAGGAAGGATGTCATGTAGAAAGTCTTCGTATCTGACACTCTACCCAATTGATAGCAAATGGAGCTACTAATATGCTCCCCCCATCGGATAAACTCATCATTCTTCTTGATGGTCGCGATGTACAAAAACATCCATTCCTAGAATTCCTTTGCAGAAGGAAGACCTGAAACTCTGCTTAACAACACAATAAGATCACTGACCTCCTGAATAAAATATGACGGATGCATAGTTTTGGGTAGTTTGGCAAAGCTCTTGGCCAGATAAGTTTTCATCATGATCTTTGAGCATACTTCCTCTTTCTTGTCCCAATGTTCCACTGCTAACTCTGGTGAAATTGTGGCATAATCTTGAACATCGGGAAGTTTAAGTAGATCTTTGAAGAAGTCTGGGTCCAAACGGATTACCACCTTATCATCACTATCTCTGACTGACATGGAGTCTTTGTCAAAGTGGGCTGCTACAGCTAAAACAAATTCTGGGCAATGCATGGATGTGGGAAAACTAGTAGCAAGGAAAAGCCCACTGTCGTAGATGGCCTGCATCCATGGTTTCTTGTTTGGAGCCTTTAATCTTTCCTAGAAATCTAGAAAATCAATTTGTCCTAGGTCAGTGTCCCCTATATTCCCTAAGTCAGAAGACAGGAAGGAGTGAGGAGCAACCCCAAGAAATGAGTATTTCATCTTCTCTTTTCCCTTTGAAGTGGAAGCAAGACATCAAGCCCTGTGTTTTGGAAGCTGAAGTTGTAGAAATTCTGAAAACCTGAAAGAAAAACTTCTGAAATTCCGAACTGAAAAGTTCCAAAAGGAATCACCAAACTGAAATCTCCAAAACTTTCTCGAAAAAAGTTTCCAAACTGAAATCTGAAAAATCAGAATCTGAAACCAAAAGTTCTGAAGGAAATCTCTGAAAGAATTTTCTCCAAAACAAGTTTCCCAAACAATTTTCTGAAAGAAATTTCTGAAAAAAAGTTTCAGAAATATTTGAAAATTTTTTTGAAAATTCTTCGAACCAAAAGAAGTTTCAAAAATTTTCCCGAAAATCTTTGAAAAAAAACCTCAATATTTCCGAAAAAAGAAAAGTTTCTCCTGAAAAAAACCTCTGAACAATATCTCCTTGAAGGAATTTTTCTCCAAAAAAAATTCTGAAAGAAAGGGAAAAGGGTTTTCCTGAACAATACACTAACTCCCAAATTCTGAAAAATGAGAATTGAGAAGAAGTATGGGAGACTCAAGAAGATCCTTTAAACAACTCTGAATACCTGAAGAAAACTCAAAATGTGAAACATGGTGAACAAAGGGGTGACATTTCAAAAAAACACAGAGGAAGACCAAAGAGAAAACCAAAATGAGAGGGAAACAAAGAAAAATACCTTAAACCAAAAAGAAAATAAACAAATTACCATACCTTGAAAAATATGTCGCAAAGTACAAGAAATGGAATGTCAGAGCAAATGTGTCAGGTAAAAATGATGAGTAAAAAACTGAGTTTAAATAGAAAACCTGATATTAATGGTAGAAATATGATCCATACGGAGGTAGGTGAAAAATTAATTGTGTGGAGGACCTCCCAAAGTCTGAAACCCGAAAGCCTGAAATTCAGAATTTCAAGGTTTTGGACTTCAGAGATTGGGAGATGAAAAGATGAATTGGCAATGGAAAATTCTGAAACCCAAAAACCTGAAAGTCCCAAAATTTGGATTTTTGGACTTTCGAACTTTGGATGTTTTAAAAGTAAAAATCCTAAAAATGACTCAGAGAATTCTGAAAACCGAAAAGCCTGAAAGTTTGAAAATTCAGACTTTTGGAATTTTAGACTTCAGAAGTTCGAGAGGATTTTAAACCAAATGGGGCCAAAATTTCGAAACCCAAAATCCTGAAAGTCCAAATTTTAGGACTTTCAGGGTTTTGGACTTCGGAGAGCTAAAGGAGCAATCTCAAATTTGAGCAATAAAAACTCTGAAAGAGAAAAATCTCTAAAGTCTGAAGATTGAAAATTTCAGATTTCGGCCTTGGAGAATTTCATTGTACAAGGATTTTCTGAAAAAAAATTTGACATATTTTTCTTCAAGGTAGGTTAAATGGTTAACATTTTTGGCAACCTCCAGGGAATGCTTTCTTGCTAAGCTTTCAGACTAGTAGCCTTAAGAAAAACATTGGGCAAAGGAGTCTAAAAAACTAAAAACTAAAACATTAAACACACAAGAAAAAGAAAACAAAACAAAACGATGTGCAGAGCACTTGGAGGAAAAGACAGAACACTGTACAGGGTGGAACATCCTCAAAAGAAAGCTTTGAGGTGTATCCCATTCACATGAATGGGAAATTCTTCTCCATTGAGTCTGGATAGGCAAAATGAATTCACCTCTTTGCAGCTTGTAATAACATAGGGCCCGCTCCAGAGAGCATCGAACTTGGTGTGCCTGCCGGGTTTGGCGCGATCTTCATCCCATTTTAGAACCAAATCTCCCTCCCTGAATAGCCTATCAGAGGATTTCTTGTCAAAGGATTTCTTAACTTGAGCCTGATGTTCTGTCAACGTATTCATGGTTGTGTTTCAAATTTCCTCCAGCTCCATGAGTTCAGCAAACCTCACTGTTAAGGCATCATCCTCCATAACTTCAAGCCGATAAGCCAAGTCCAGGGAAGGTATCTCCAAGGAAAGTGGAAGTTTCACTTCCCTTCCATATACAAGCATGAAAGGAGAAACCCTGATGGCTTTCTTAGGCATTATCCGATCAGCCCATAGGGCGATCTTGAGCTGTGTATGCCAGGTTATTTTATTGGCCTCCATTGTGCATTTGATGATTCTTATGAGATTCTTATTACTGGATTCAGCCAACCCATTCCCCTGTGGGTAATAGTTAGATGAAGTCTTGAGATAGACTCCATTCTTGATGGCCCATTCACTTATCTTCATCCTGAGGAAAGCCATAGCATTTTCTGAGATAACAGTAAAAGGAACACCGAACCTTGTCATCAAATTTTCTAGAAAATCTAGAATAGCCTTTTCATTACTTTCCTTTAGGGCCACTACCTCTGTCCAGTGAGTGAAATAATCTGTTGCAGTAAGGACCCATTTATGTCCCTCGCTGGATGGAGGATTGATCATCCCGATGAAATCTAATCCCCACTGAATGAAGGGTTGATCCACTTGAATAGGATGTAATGGGAGAGCTGTCAGTCTCTATTTGCCTGTGAAAAGAGCACACTCCTTACATTTCCTCACCCAGATATGAGATTCTTTGAACAAGTTCTGGCCTGTAATAATCAGCTCGCATGATCTTGGTGGTGGTTGTTTGTGTAGAGTAATGTCCTCCAGACAGGCCATTGTGGAATTCCTCTAATACCTTGTTCACATGTTCTGGCTTGATATAGTGTAGAAGAACACCATTTACATCCTTTCGGAAGAGAACATTATCTATTATGACATACGTAATAGACTAAAGATGGAAAGTACGTCTTTGGACTTTATCCATGTTTGGAGGATATATCCTTGAAAGAAGGAAATTCTACATCTTAGTTGACCAATCAATCTGATCATTTCCTTCATCAGCATTCAGAAGCATGACATCTTCTGTATCTTTGGTCTCCATGTCCGCAGCCAGCTGCTGACATAACCCTTTGCCCCTGACAAGCTTAGTGACCTTGATGTGTACGTCATACTCCATTACTTTTGTAATCCACCCAGTGCGTTTCTCATTCATCTCTTTATTCAACAAAAATTCTTTGACACCAGGATGAGAAACCATTAAATGGACTTTGTTGTTAGACAACATATGCCTAAACTTCTTTAGGGCTCGAATGACTACAAAGACCTACTTTTCGATGAAGGAATATTTGAGTTCGTATTCCTTAAGAGACTGACTGAAAAAGGCAATGGGCTGCTCCATCAGGTCATCATTATGCTGGGTGAGGATTCCTGAAATACTTTCCTGACCTGCGAAAGCATAGAGAATGAAATCCCTGTCAAACCAGGGATTCACCAGCGTATGGGAGCTTGGGAGATAGTTGTCTTGATGGCTTCAAAGTTTTTTCTTCCCTCCTTCATCCATGAAAACGTGATAATATTTTTAAGTATGGCCATTAGCGATTTTTCCAATGTTGCAAACTGAGGAATGAATCTCCGCACAAAATTTATAGTTCCCAAAAAACTTGGAGACCCTTTTTATGACTTGGGAGGGATAAGGACATAATTGACTGAATCCTAGCTGGGTCAATAGACAACCCCTCTACTGAAACAATATGCCCCAACAACTTTCCTTCATGCACTATGAAAATGCACTTCTTAGGGTTCAGTGAGACACCAAATTCTCTACACCTTCGAAAAACTTTCCTTAGATGAGTGATATGATCCTCAACATGTTTGGAGTAGATAGTGATTTCGTCAAGGTAAACCAAGATCATATCGTTGATGAGTCCTTTAAATTCCATATCCATGGCTCTCTGAAAGGTATCCCCTGCATTAGATAACCCAAAGGGCATCTTGTTGTAAGCGTATGTGCCCCATTTGGTGGTGAAAGCCGTTTTGAATTGATCAGATTCTTGAACCAGAATCTGATTATATCCTGAATATCCATCAAGCAAAGAAAATATTTGAGCCCCTGCCACTGTTTGGAGGATTTTCTCCATTGACGGGAGAGGGTAGTGATCCTTCAATGAGGTGCGGTTCAGATCCCTGAAATCTACGCACAGCCAATTTCACCATTCTTTTTCCTTACTGGCACCAAATTGGAAGCCCACGAAAAATGCTTGATGGGAAAAATTATGCAATCCTTGATAAGCTTGGTTAACTCTTTCCTCATCAAAGGCTCAATTTTGGGATTGATTGGCCTCTTGTTTTTGATGAACTGGCTTGGAGTTTGGATCCAGTTCAATAGTATGTTGAGCTAATTCGGGATCAAAACCACGCAAGTCCTTGTAGCTCCATGTGAAAATATCATGGTATTCCTGACATAATTCATGAAAGATTTCTTTTCATGAGCAGTGCATACCTTACCAATTTTTAGAACCTTTTCACTTGCCACTTCGACCTCTTCAAAATCCTCCTCCTTGACCACCATATTAGTGCTCTACTTGGCTTGATCATCTGAATTGAAGATGGATTCCAATGTAACTAGGCCTTTTGGCAGCTTGTTTCCTTTCAGCTGTATAATTTGATCACCGTAAGAATTTTGAAGTTTATCTTGATGTTTGGCAGTGAACTCTGCTTCTTGCTATAGGAAGAGAACAATCTGTTGATCACTATCGAACACCTGCCAACTACTCACATTATTTGGTACTACGAGAATGACCATCATTTTGACTATCTGCTGCTCTTCTTTCATGATGTCTGAAGGTACGTCGTATTGAGAACAAATAGTAGCCAGCTTGTCAGCATCTTGATTTTGCTTCCTAGGAATTACATGAATTTCGAAAGCCTCGAAATATTCTATCAGATCCCAAACCTAATTTTTGTATGATCACAGTAGATCATTTTTTGATGCACTACAGGTTGTAACTTGGTGCACAACTAATTCACTATCACCAAGACAGTCAAGGTTTGGATTCCTCTTCTTTGGGCCAACTGAATTCCTTGTATAAGAGCTTCATATTCAGCAACATTATTAGTGCAACTAAACTGCAACCAAAAGGAAGAGAAATATTTGTTTCCTTCTAGAGAAATTAACATAACCCCTACACCAGATCCATTTTTACTTCATGAGCCATCAAAGAACATCTGCCACAGTCCGTTTGTATCACTTGATGCCTTAACAAGTTGAGGTATGATGGCATCTTCTTCATGAATGCAATATGTACCTAATCCAGTCTCTTCCAAAAATAACAGACCAGATTCTTCATTTGCCAATAAATCAGCATAAGGGTCATATTGATGATCTATACTCACCTCATCGAGAATTATATCTAGAACCTCTTCTACGAGAGTAGTTGGCTCATGATCTGCATCCTCATCTTCGAGGTCACAAATGGCGTAGTTACCGTTTATGGGTTTGGTTGTGTAAGGTTCCACATGATTGTGACAGATTGGTTCTACCCTTATAGTTACCTTAGTTCCATATCAGGTCCTCAGGATCATATGCGACCAGTCTGATGACAAATAACCACCCATTTTTGTGGTGAAATCCCATGATAAGCAAATGGAAAAGAGGGGAGGAAGATCAATGATGGATATGTCCTGTGTGAATGTCAAGCTAGGACATGCGTGGATAGTAAGTTGAAGCCCCTTAATGACCCCCACAGTTTGGACTGCAGTACCATCTAGTTGAACAACCCCTCTTAAAATTGGAGTATATGGAATTTGTAGTACATCTGCGACCTGCTTGGGCATTACAAAACTATTGGCTCCAAAATTGATCATATAATTGTGTACCAAATGGTCACCAATAATCAGTGAGATATAGAATGGTGGAGGTTTGTTGGGCTTAGCATATATTTTTGTTTTGAGTTGGCATAAGTTGGTTTCCACTTCTACTTCTTGACCAAGTGATCTGTTAGTAGTGCTAAAGTTGTTCAAAGCCTCCCGTAGCAAGTTCCTTTGAGAAGGAATCGAAAGTGCATCCCACATTGTGACACTCAAATTGGTCTTCTTCATTTGCTCCATGATACTGAATGGAATCGCTCCCACTTTTTTAATGCCTTTTGGGGCATTGGGGTCCTCTTTTGGAAAATGCCCATTGGGCATTGTGATACTTGAAGTCACATCCTTTTTTGTAGACTGATCTATGGATACTTCTGATTATTTCTTTCTCATGCCTTTATCATCTAGTATTTGTGTTGGGGGCTGAGAAGTAGATGCCTAATCAGTATTGGAAGACTGTGGATCTATTTCCCTTTTCTTAGAACATGTGTTAGATGTTATAGTGTAGGCATTAGTATTCAAACCACAAAAGTCTTTTGTTTTCCAATTTAGTAGTGTGGCTTCATCATGGGGTTGGTCTTGACTTTCGGGAGTGGATGGTCCGGCAAGTGATTCAAGTAGAGCGGATATGCTTTAGACCATAAGGTCTTGACTCAAAAATCCATTTGGGTAGAGATTCTAATTAAGGGGCTGAGAACAAGGGTAACACCATTCATAATCTTGGGTGAGATTGTTTTGGACCGGGACTATAGCTCTAGAAGAACTGGCAGTAAAAGGGTGCCGAAAGTTTAAAGGTTTTACATTCGCAGCTTGTCTTGTGGCCTGATTTTTTGACTAATCGTTTCCTTGGAATGGAAGATGGCTCATCTAATATTGGGGTTAAAAGGGGTGAGCATATTGGGATTGTTGCCTCTTCATTGCAATGAGTTCATTCCCGAAAGTTTGTAACAGTGACTTAACCTCAACCAAATCATTTGAGGGATTGGACACATGTGTAGTTGTCAGACTAGAAATTGCCATAACTAGAGCAACGACTAGTTGTTTGCCTACAAGCTCTGCAAATATAGGTATGGGAGGTCTAGGAGCAATTTTCAACTCTTGCGGAAATTTTGTAAGCATTAGGGATAATGGTACCCCCCATAGAAATTTTTTATGTTGCATGTGTTGTCACCAAATCACTGCACCCTCTGAATGGCCAAAATGTGAACAGGACGTTTGGTGTGATTAGGACACATGGGATCACCTCTCAAGCTATGGGACTTGGGCTCAAGGTGAACCTCCGGAGAAGGCCGGCTTCCTCTTCCTAAACTAAACACAACACTACTTCTAATGCAAGATAAAAGGGCTATCTAGTCCTATGCTAACATTTCATGGGATTAGGGAAAGATATTTGCAAGGAAATAAAACCTATATTAGAAGTGGTGATGCACCAAATTAAGGGATGTTTAACATCTGGAAGGGTTAATGTGGGAGGTATGCCTGCATCACTGACCACCTTCACCTATCGCAACTAGAAAGGGTACAAAATACCACAAACCAGGGGTGGATGTTCCTCTATTAAACTTGAGTGTACATAAGGGTAGATCATATCAGATTCGACACATAATTAATTCATCATAAGGAAACCACACATGCATATATCAAACAACTATTTCTATAACTAGGGATAATAATGACATAAAATTAATACAAAAGGAAAATATGATTTTCACAACTGGCATAAAAGATAGTAGTATTATTCCTTCACAGCATGAAATAGATAACCTAAAATATAGGTAAGATAATCACTCTCACTAAAGAATTGTAAATTCACAAAGTAAACATTGATTAACCATTCAACACAATAAATCAGATTTTCAACAACAAGGTGTAACTCTAAATAATTAAAAGGTTTCTTAGAATCTCTAAAGCACTCTTCCAAGCTTGAAGAGAAACCCCTCTCAAAAATAATCTATCTATTAACTTGAAGCATTCCACTATTTATAAGTTCTTAGGCTGAGCCATTACAACTAGGCCCTTAACTAACATTTAACTAAAAATAGAAATTTCATTAATATTAAGGGAACATGCTCCCATGAAAATAGAAAATTTGTTGCAATGGTATGACTGAGTCAACCCTACAACTTTGATCGATCCAGAGCTTGGACTTGTCCTTTCATGGCCGCTCAGCTTTGGCCTAGTTCAAGCACACCTTCCTCACCTGCAAGTTTATGCTGCTCTCCTTCCCACATGGCCATTCGATGCTTGTACTCAATGAATCACTTGATAATCCCCTGAATTTCTTAATATCCATGCCCACATGCATAGTGATTCACTACATCTGCTGTCTTGATCTCTTTTGTGATCCTGGCTAGCAATCTTTGAAGTTTATTCGTAACTTTCTTTAGTCTCCCTATGAAATTTTTACACAAGACCAATCGGTCAATGGAGTCACTATTGAAATTTTTGGCGACCTCATCGTCACACTTCACCAAATATTTGAAATTTCCCTTAATATGATCCTCAGGAAGAGCATCGACATTTTCATTGAAGAATTTGCAATTGGCAATATCAAACTCCTCTAAGATGTCTTTTAGGGCATCTATGATCTCTACTCATTTCTCTTCTAATTTCTTAATCAAATCCTACAATACTTGACACTGGAATTCTATGGCCTTTTGATATTCAAATAATTTTGTGACATCTTCGATCACCTCTTCTTGAAGAAGCAAGTCGGGATCCTCTTCTCTAATGTCACTCCATGTTGCCAAATTTAAATTTAGATGATTATTATCTTCAGAAAAGGCCTCGTCCATCTTGGAAATGGTGGTTTTTGCAACCTACAAGTTTTTATATATTTCAACTGCTTCCTTGATCAAAGGACTAGCTTCTTGCAGAATTCTCTCCATCCATCCACTCACTGATCTCCCTTTCTGGTCTAGCTTCTCAAGCTCATGATAAGAAATATCATCGATTGTAGATGAAATATTCATAGTCGTAGTAGTTGAGACTTCAATGGATGGAGTGGGTTGGGTTACTTTGCGTAGTAGTTTAGTGAGCTTCTTGATCTTAGCTTTGAGCTCATCCTTGGTGGCCTTATCTTTGTCATATTTCTCCAAAAGGGCCCCAAGAGCAGTATGCACATCTTGCTTGGCTCCTTCATGAGTAGCCTTCCCCAATGAGAATTTTGAAATCTAGTAATCCGCAGTTGTGATTGTTTCTTTAGTTTTCCCCTCAACGAGGGTGGCAACCTCTATCACATGTTCTCCAGATGGGTTTACCATCAGACTTGACACGGTTCTTTGTCTCTTGTCCTATCTCTTAGGCATATGCTCCAATATGCTGAGATCTATAACATCTCCCAGAGGAACCTTCTTCTTTTTCTTGGGATTTTTCCTAAACGGCCATTCTAGTATGGCTAAAGTTAATGAAGATGAAGTAGCAAATCCAATACCTAAAACATCAGTTAGAGAAAGATCACTAGAAACCCCAGCTGGTATTTGAGAAAAAGTAGAAATGATGGATGGTGTGGATGTAAGGATAGCCATATGATTTGATAGAATGATGATAGGAGGTATGATTAAAGAAAATGGAAGTGTTAAAGGAAGTGAAGAGGAAATTGGTGACCCAATATTTTCCCTAGCTGATAGAACTAGAAGTGATGAGAATACTTGGGCCATAGAAGGTGATTGGAAGGAAGATATTATTGTGGAAGTGGAAGGAACTTATAATGGAGGAATAAGAAGGTGTGATGGATCCTGGAAGACACTAGGAGATTCAATGACTTCAACCATATCTGTCACATGCACTGCAGGAGATGTGATCTTGGGTGTAGAAGCCTTGGAGAGAGATGAGCCACCAACAACAAATAAAATCTTCTTTGGGATTGTAGGAGCCTTGTGAGTCGACATTTTTCCCTTAGTGGGTGTTGGTTGGCTTATTTTTGGTATAGCTCCTATACTTGTAGGTTGATTTTCCCCTTTGGGTGAGATTCCCAAGGTGGCCAACCAACTGAAAGTCATGTCCTCTCCTTTGTATTGTTGCACTCTTCCACATACAAATCAATCCATGACAGCAGTTGATTGGCAACATTATCGTCCTTGTATGATGAATCCAAAACCTCATCATTGTCTTGCATGTCCTTTGGCACATTAGCCAAACCAAATTGTCGAACCTCATCAAGGGTTAATATTTCATAATCCCTTTGTCGCATGATGTATTCGCCCTGACAATGAATCCAGATATCTTCCAAGTGGGGCATGTGGGCACTGGACCGACCTGTTTCCCCAAAGTTACCCAATAATCAAAATTAGTCCACATATGAAAGGTCCTCATGGTTACCTCGGCCATTTCTACATCAACATTTTTCACCTTGTGAATATTTGGGCAAGAGTACCTGATAATCAAAACAGGGAAATGCATTCCCACTTTTTGACGCTTATTTTAGATTCGATGATAATCCAAAAACTATTAAACTAATTCCAATAGAATCTATTTGTCAATGGGGCACCTTGGCAATTTTCTTGGGGCACCTATGAAACCTGGAATCCAGATATAGGTGAATGTAGTAAACTGAAAGTAGATTTCTCCCCATTCCCACCCTTCTTTGAAAGCTTCATCAGAAATCCTCTGATTATATAGTTCTTTGTCAAAACGATAGAGGATGACAACAAAGAAAGCATTATTGACTCTAGGAAATGCATGCTTCCCTCATCTAAAGTGAGTTGGGGATAAAAGTCATATATTTGGGAGGTGTTGCGAACACCCCTAGTATTCAAACCAGAAAAATCTCCCATAACAACAGCCACATACACCAAGAAGGATGTCATGTAGAAAGTCTTTGTATCTGACACTCTACCCAATTGATAGCAATACTAATATTATTCCTCCATTGGATAAACTCATCATTCTTCTTGATGGTCGCGATGTATAAAAACATCCATTCCTGGAATTCCTTTGTAGAAGGAAGACCTGAAACTCTACTTAATAGCTTAATAAGATCATTGACTTCCTAAATAAAATACGACTGATGTATAGTTTTGGGTAATTTGGTGAAGTTCTTGTCCAGCGAGCATACTTCCTCTTTCTTATCATAATTTTCCACTACTAACTCTGGAAAAATTGTGGCATAATCTTGAACATCGGGAAGTTTAAGCAGGTCTTCAAAGAAGTCTGGGTCCAGACGGATTACCACCTTATCATCACTATCTTTGACTGACATGGATTCCTTGTCAAATTGAGTTGTTGTAGCTAAAACAAACTCTAGGCAATGCATGGATGTGGGAAAATCAGAAGCAAGGGCAAGGCCATTGTCATATATGGCCTGCATCCATGGTTTCTTGTTTGGAGACTTTAATCTTTCCCAGAAATATGGAAAGTCAATTTTTCCTAGGTCAGTGCCCCCTATATTCCCTAAGTCAGAAGATAGTCAAGAGTGAGGAGCAACCCTAAAAAATGAGTATTTCATCTTCTCTTTCCCCTTTGAAGTGGAATCAGACATCAAGCCCTATGTTTCAGAATCCGAAGTTGTAGAAATTTTGAAAACCCGAAAGAAAACCTTCCGAAATCCCAAACTGAAAAGTTCTGAAAAGAATCACCAAACTAAATTCTCTAAAACAATTCTCTGAAAAAGTTTTCTGAACTGAAATATCCAAAACAATTCTCCGAACCAAAATCTTTGAAACCAAAAGTTCCAAAGGAAATCTCTGAAAGAATTTTTCCAAACAATTCTCTCTGAATAATTTTCTCCAAACAATTTTCTCGAAAGAAATCTCTGAAAAAGAAGTTTCTGAAAGAGTTTCTCCAAAGTCAGAAGTTCCGAAAACCTGAAGGAAAAAACCTCTGAACAAGTTTCTCCAAAAATATATTTCTGAAAGAATCTCCCTGAAGGAATTCTCCTGAATAATTTTTCCGAAAGAATGGGAAAAGGACTTTGCCAAACAACACTAAATCCCAAATTCTAAAAAATGAGAATTGAGAAGAAGAATGGGAGACTCAAGAAGATCCTTTGAAGAACTCTGAATACCTAAAGAAACTCAAAATGTGAAACATGGTGAACCAAGGGGTTGACATTTCAAAAAAACACAAAGGGAGACCAAAGAGAAAACCAAAATGAGAAGGAAACAAAGAAAAAGACCTAAAACCAAAATAAAATAACAAATTACCATACCTTGAAAAAGATGTCATAAAGTACAAGAAACAGAATGTCAGAGCAAATTTGTCAAGTAAAAATGACGAGTAAAAAACTAGTTTAAATAGAAAACCTGATATTAATGGCAGAAATCTAATTCGTACGGAGGTAGCTGAAAATTAATTACGTGGAGGACCTCCAAAAGTCTGAAATCTGAAAGCCCAAAATTTGGAATTTCGAGGTTTTGGACTTTAGAGATTGGGAGGCAAAAAAATGAATTGGCAAAGGAAAATTTTGAAACCTGAAAACCTGAAAGTCTGAAAATTTGGACATTCGGACTTCAGAAGTTTTAAAGTAAAAATCCTAAAAACGACTCGAAAAATTCTGAAAACCTGAAAGTCTAAAATTTTGGACTTTTGGAATTTCAAACTTCGAAAGTCCGAGGGGGATTTAAACAAAATGGGGCCAAAAGTCTCGAAAGTCCAAAATTTTGGATTTTCAGGATTTCGAACTTCGGAGAGCTAAAGGAGCAATCTCAAATCCGAGCAATAAAAACTCCAAAAGAGAAAAATCTCTGAAGTCCAAAAATTGAAAACTTCGGATTTCGGCCTTGGAGAATTTCATTGTACAAGGATTTCCTAAAAAAAATGTCCAACATATTTTTCTTCAAGGTAGGTGAAATGGTTAACACCATGGAGTTGGTATTTTCAACAATGGACAATTGTTCATAGTATGGATTTTCATGTCATGCTAATTTTTTCATATGCTTATATTTTTAATAAGGACCGATGACGTGGATCTTTGGCAATATGATGACAATAAAGTTGTTTCAATACACTCGATGAAATCTTTCTCTTTTTCTTCCCATCTTCATTCCTCCTCTACATCATTCTCCCATCAACATTATTCATCTTATTCACCTAGGGCATCCTGCTCCTGACCATTTTTCGGGTCTCTTTCTCTCAAATTTTTCGATCGTTGATCGCCTTCTCTCATCACCCTATTGACACTCGAGGGGGCACCTCTCACATCTACTAATTTTTCTTCTACACCTTCAAAATTTATTTGTCTACTATCTTTGAAGTGGCATCACTTACGCCACCCCAAAGAGGGGCAAATGTAGACACCTATAATTTAGCTTGAGAAATTTAAATACTTAAATTGTACTAATTATACCCTTTCCCACAAATTGATGGCATATCGTCAATATAGCACACTTTCTCTTCTATCATCGTTAATTAGCTACATTACGCTAGTTAATTAACCCTTCTATCCAACAATGATGCCAATTAACGACATTTCATTAATCATCTCCCCTTTCTATCTAGATTAATTAATTATTTCTAATTAATTAAGCTCCCCTTTCTATCTACATTAATTAATTATTTCTAATTAATTAATCCCCCTTTCTACCTAGACTAATTAGTTATTATTAATTAATTAGCTTCCTCTTCCATTAAATTAATAGATCGTCATTTATTTGATTAAATCCCTCTCATGGTCTAAATCATGTTAATTATTCCTCTAAAAAGCTTCTATAAGCTTGCACATCTATTAATTAATCACTTTGATTAATCAATAAAGCCCCTCAAATCCCATGGGTCTATAAGCTTCTATAAATTTGTCTCCTCCAGAACAAAACCCTCTAGAACTAACTTACTGTCTTAAATAGGTGCCCTGATGATCTCATCATCCAATTCAAAGTCGCACCATGCTTCAATAGTTATCTAGTCATCGAATAGGATGAAATTGGTTGGAGATGGCGCGTAGTTAAGGGGCTCCAAGAGTGTGGCTATTTAGCCTAAAGCGTATGTCACTAACCTAGCAATGTCATGAGATGAAATGTCACATGGTGAATGTGAGGTCCATTTGATTTGTAAACCATTGGTAGTCGAGTATGTACCAAGGAACTAAAGTGTGTCATAGGGTAGTTATCGCAACACGTAGAAGACAATGCAATGGTCAGAATAAACGACCATGTGATGAGTAGAATGTGTAAATACGCGGTGTATGAAATGTGATGTTAGGTATGTAGCATTCATAAAAGGTAATGTAGTATGTAGGGATCAATGTAGTGATAGACTCATATATGGTGAATACTAGTATAGTATCTAGAAAATGTATGATATGAAGATGCACAGTGTATGACGTGAGGTATGTGACTATGTATGGGATATGTGTAGATATCTGAACATGGTATGTAATAAGTAGGATGGATATTTTATGATAGTGAACACATGGATGATATGAATATAGTATATATTGGGTGAAGACTAGCATGATATGTGATGGATAAATGTACAAATGCCAAAATGGTGTAGACCAAATTTAGAATGTATGGTGTTTGACGTGCAATGTGGGATGAAATGCAATCTGTAATGCCTATGGTGTGGTGTGTGGGGTTCAGTGTAATAGTAATCCCTCAATAGTTAAGTGTGAACAGAAGCACAAGATTGTGTTATCGAGTAATAACGACACTAAAGTGTGTAATGAGTATGCGGATACTATGAGATTGATGTATGAGAATGCAAAAGTGAGATATGTGTAAGTGGTAAGATTAAGGGGAGATGTGGGATGCTATGACCCCCAAGTGTATGATAATGCGTGTATGATTTGATACATGATTTATGAATGTGGTGAAGTACTATAAAGTTTGTAAGATTGATTCCATGACCGTAGATTGTATGGTATGTGTAACGAGCGATAGATTATTGTAGATGCACGCGTGATTATGTAATAGAAAAAGATGTTAATGCAAGATGAAACAAGGTTTTTTGTTGTAAGAGACCCCTCAACAATCATACAAAAACCATAAGAATATGAGTGTGTCATCAGGAGGGTAGAGTGATAAGATTTACCTACCAAAGACCAAGGTTGTGTGCAGTAGGACCTTGTTGGACAAGGTTAATATTAGAACTCTTTGGTGGTGGTCAGAGTGAGAATTTTTCATAAACACTAAGAGAAGGAGTAGTTGATGGGACAAACTTAATTGGTTAGAGCTTAGATTTGAGAGGAGGCCATGTTGCATTGAGTTTTAAAGGAGGTCCCTTAGGTTGACTTTGTAATTCTATAGACAACTTTGTAGAAGGAGTTAGTGAACTATCGTCGATAGGTGGTTGCTTAGAAGTTGTTTGAGTGATGTTAACTTGATGCTCATTAGATGGAGAAGAAGCAACATCGGGAATAGGAGAAGTGTTTTCCTGACTTGGAGAAGGATCAATATGCACATGTGAGGGGTTGTCAATATCACGTATGTAATGAATAAGAGAATCATCTAGAACTTCCATAGAAATATTAGAGGGAGGTTCACTAGTGGCCGTAGGAGCTTGCTTAGATTGATCTTCACTAAGTGAAGGTTGAATAGACTTAGGAGCCAATATGGGTATAGTATTTTTAGGTGGGCATGTAATATAATGTTTTCAAGTTAATGAAATAAAGCCCTGACGCTTAAGATGTTTGACTCTACATCATAAAGCATAACAATCGCGTTCATTATGCTCATTAATTCGATGATAATGGAAATATAGACGATCTTGATACTATGTTAGGTGACAAGGAGGATAGTAATCAATAGATAGTAGAGTAATCAATTGACAACTACGAAGCTTAGTAAGAATGTCATGTGGCTTAGCATTGCGATCAAGCATGAGAGGTTTTGGCGATGGCATGACTTGAGGTTCAGCTATATGACATGGAGTGGACATAGATTACAAATAAGATGTATAAGGATCACAAGCATGTGATTGAGAAGCATCCTTAAGCTGTTGAATTTCATATCTAAGAGATGTGATGGTGGATTCCACAACTACAAATTTATCATGTAAGGCTTGAATAAAGTCTAAGAGTGGTTGATTATATGGAGGTTCATTAAGCCTAGGGTCAACAAAGAAACAACGAAGTATCAAACTTAATTTTTGTGGTGGCATATTGTCATCAAAATACTTGGTGTCTAGGGATTTTTGGAAAACAACCTAACGAGTGGGATATCTCTTAAGTAAATCAAATAAATAATTTTGACCCATGATAGAAGAATAATAAGGATCCTAAGTGTGAAAGACGTCGAATTCACCAAAATGATTAACTAAAATTTATAATATGGGGGTATTGTTATCCCAAATTCACCCCCCCAAAAAATTTGGTCAAGACAACTCCTACACATAATGGAAATATGAAGGAAATGACTCAGACCCGCAAGCTCACATTCCAGGACGATAAACAGGTTACAGGTGGGCTCAGAAATGAAATAATAGAGCCAGCAGAGAGAGCCACGTGTCTTAGCAGTGCTTCTCCAAAGATGAATCCAAAAAGAGAAGCTCAAACAAGCGTCGCTTCTCCATGTGTCTCAGGACGAAACGGAGGCAGGGGCAAATGGTCAAATAGATTCAAAAGGTGGAGCTTCAGGCCTGCGGGAGTATTTTGAGTTTTGCGTTTTTTGTGCAAAAGGGAAAAAGATAAGTTGTGGACCCGCAAGCTTGATTTTTACTCTAATCTAGCTGCCACGTGTCCCATATCAAAAGGGAAGCCCAAACGAGTGGCAGGCTACCACGTGGCCCTGGTAGGTGAAAAATGAAGAAGAGTCTTCCAGGCCATTAATGTAGAATCCAATCTCTTCAACTACCAAATTTGATTTGATTCAATCCACTGGGGAACCAGAAGCGACATATTATGGGTAGATTTGTAGAAGGCATTGATAATCAGTGGTTGAGCTTTCAAGGCAAGATTCAATGCGTATCTCATGGTGGTTGGAGCAGGATTTGACTTTTCCCTCTTCTCTCTCTTTTCCTTCTATATATACTATAACACTTCTCTTTTGAGAAAGAGAGACATTCTGGGCATAGAGAAACTCTGTCAAATTTGTTTCTCGATGCCATTTTTGAGCAACGAACCTTCACCCATGCCTGTAAAATGTATTTGTGCCTCTATTCCAAAAATGTAATGGTTTGTGCACCTTTTAGAGAAATAAAAACGTGTTTTGTGGCATTCTTCAACCCTTTGCATCGTTTTGTTGTTTCTTCATGCCTCTCCCTTTCAGTCTTTGTTTTCTGTGCATGTATTTCACATTTGCAGGTGCAGGATGTTGTGTTTCATGGAGTTTAATGGATGATTTGACGATCTAGGTTGTGTCACTTCTATCTAACGTCCCTCATCTCCATTTTTCTGTTTCTTCCTCCCTCAACAGAATATCTCACTCCCTTTTCTTGGTGCTATCACCTTGTTAGTGTAGGATTTCCCTCTTTATGCTCTTTCTCTCTCCCTGTCTCCTTGGAATTGTTATATTAGGAGTAGATAGTCGCATTTCCTTCCTTATGAGTAGTTTAGCATTAGGATTAGGAAGAAGAAGTTGGCTTTCTCCGGAGGGCCATCTCAAGTCCGCAAGTCCCGTAACTTGAGAGATGGTCCCATGTTATGCAAATCACACCAAATGACCCTGTCTTAGAAAAGCATATCCATAACTCATTTGGGGGTGATGTGATTTCACATTAATAGGTACTTAATCTAATCTAGGACATAAAATCTATAAATAAATGCAATAAAGTAATATATAAATTACTAAATGATTAAACTAATGAAGAAATGTCCTAATATGCAAGAAGAAGGTGAGGAAAGAACTCAGGTGATTTTATATGTCTGTCACACAGTGTCACATATATAACTAGAGAAAATATAAGTAGGAACGGTTGTGTAGAGATCCTGTAAAGGTTGAATCTGTAAGATCTGAGTGGATTCGGGCACCCACGAGTGCTCTGGTATGAAATCTGGGTGCCCTGGTCTATGAAAAAGCTCTGGAACTAGTTCTCATAGGATCAGAAGGTGGTTCAAAACTCTTGTTGTATGTCACATCAGGTTCGCTGTCCCAAGTTGTATGTCACCAATAATCCAAGCTGATGTAGAGACTTGCAAGAAGACAAAGAGTATCAAAACCCTAAAAATAAAGATGCAAAATGATTGGGTCAGACTGACCTCAGTTGTCACAATAGTGGACTTACTAAATTGAGATTTGCTCTACATTTTGGACCCAAATGTAGTTCTAGTGAGTGTGTACATATCGTGCCCTATGTACTCTTGTGTCAGTCACACTTTGTGAAGTAGCAAGCAATAAGTAAATGTAGAAAATGTAATAGAATGTGTGCATGGAATAGAATAGAATCCTCCCCCTATGAAGTGTGATGTAGACTTCCTAGCTTGTGTCTTGATGATGAAGCTATGTGGATGCAAATGCAATATATGGATGCAACTCTAGATGAGTAATTGTAGTAGATGATGATAGGACCCTCATTATGGTCTAATAACTTTATATTTATAGGGTTCTCTTGATCTAATTTCATAATTAACCACGACATGGCTAACTAGGAAAAAGATAAGGATAAAAAATGGCTAGAAAGAGCCCAATAAGTGGTGGGAAAGTAGAACAAGGATTGGGGCACCCCAAGTGGGACCGGGGTGCCCATGGTTGCCCCAACACTACCCTGGGCACTCTAAGAGAACAAGCAGATTTACACAGCAAAATAATAAAATATTCTCTATATGTTTCACCAATACAATAGCCTAATATATAGGCTGGAGTTTCCCTAGAATTTAGGAAACTAACTCAACTACAAAATCTCAACCAAGCCTAATTATGTGGGGTGAGAATAACTCACGTAACCCACACATAACAATAATAATATATTGTTGAAACAATATATTATAACATCTCTAACAATAATCTCTCAACAATAATAATTACACACGTAATTATTATTCGCACCCATAAATATGTGAAGCACTATATAAATATTTCCTAACATTCCCCCCCTTAGTGCAAATATGGGGAAAACCTGCCTTTGTACTTGCACCTGCTCATGATCTGGTGATTTTCACAGGATGATCACAAACCTCATGGATGGTTTTGCAAACAGTTGACCAAAAACCGAGAATGGTGGTTTTGTAATTGGTTTACCACAAACCACAAAGTGATGGTTTTGCAAATGGATTACCAACAAACAAGAATGGTGGTTTGCTATTGGTTTACCACAAACCACAAGTGAAGGTTTTCAAGTGGTTTACCTACAACCACATCATGATATGCCAAGTACTAATCTTAGCCCTCATCACATCTCACTGTAGGGAATAACATAGGAAATTCTGCTGACATCTGTTGCTCATACATACATAGAAAAAACTGACATACTGGAAATGGAACATTGGAATGATGTTCCCCCCCTCAATGTGAAATTTCCACTTATTGAAAACAAGATCACTGCAAATTGAAGTAACCACACGACTGAAAACAAATGCCACCAAATCATCTGTGCGGCCCCATCGTTGGCAACTGACGAGAGGTCGTTAAATGACCTCCAACCTCCGTTTGCCTCCTACCTCATGTTTCATGCTCAGAACAAGAAGTCTTCAAAACCATTGTCTTCATTTACTTGTTCTTCCTCATTCTCTGATCTTTCTTTAGTAATAAAGTTGGCCTCAATTCCTTTGAGTTTTCCACTAAGTATATCTTGAGCTCAAGCTCTACAAAATGAAGCTGTATGCCCCTTTTTCTTACAGTAGAAACATTCTCTTTCCTCTTTATATTTTAAAAAAAATTGTACTTCCTTTTTACATACATTGTTGTTTCTTCTTCTACATCTTCTTTGGTCCGTTTTTCCTCAGCTAGGAGAGCTGATATCGTATCTTCCAATGAGTTAAAAGGTATCTGACCAAGAGTGAAAACAACATTACTGTATTTGGGTGGTAAACTATTCAGCAGAATAGCTTGTGCATCCTCATCGTCTACTGGAGCTTTTACTTCTGCAAGTTGTCTCAGAAGAGATCGTAAATTGTTGATGCGACTAGACATTGTATCTCCATCACTCATTTTGAGCTTGAACAACTGAAGTTTTAGAGAAAACTTTGCATTGACTACTTTTGAACCAAATAATTTGCTCAAATTATCCCAGATGTCCTTCGAGTTTTTATCTAGATCAACATAATGTAATTCAAAGTCCAAAAGGGCAAGGCCAATAATGGCTTTGGCTTTATCATCCCGTGTTTCCCATTTTGCCAATCTGGTCAGATCTGAAGGTGTTGGTTCTTTTCCATCTATTATTCTCCAAAGATTTTTGTTCATCAACTGCATCTGGATCTTGACTTTCCATGTGTGAAAATTGAGACCATTGAATTCGGAGGGTGCAGTGATTTGGTGACAACACATGCAACATAAAAAATTTCTATGGGGGGTACCATTATCCCTAATGCTTACAAAATTTCCGTAAGAGTTGAAAATTGCTCCTAGACCTCCCATACCTATATTTGCAGAGCTTGTAGGCAAACAACTAGTCATTGCTCTAGTTATGGTAATTTCTAGTCTGACAACTACACATGTGTCCAATCCCTCAAATGATTTGGCTGAGGTTAAGTCACTGTTACAAACTTTCGGGAATGAACTCGTTGTAATGAAGACGCAGCAATCCCAATATGCTCACCCCTTTCAACCCCAATATTAGATGAGCCGTCCTCCATTCCAAGCAAACAATTAGTTGAAAAATCAGGCCACAAGCCAAGCTACGAATGTAAAACCTTTGAACTTTCGGCACCCTTCTATTGCCAGTTCTTCTAGAGCTATAGTCCCAGTCCAAAACAATCTCATCCAAGACTATGAATGGTGTTACCCTTGTTCTCAGCCCCTTAATCAGAATCTCTACCCAAATGGATTTTTCAGTCAAGACCTTACGGTCTAAAGCATATCCACTCTACTTGAATCACCCGCCGAACCATCCACTCCCAAAAGTCAAGACCAACCCCATGATGAAGCCACACTACTAAATTGGAAAACAAAAGACTTCTATGGTTTGAATACTAATGCCTACACTATAACATCTAACACATGTTCCAAGAAAAGGGAAATAGATCCACAGGTGATTTTTCTAGTGGAATGACCAAATCTAAGAGAACAAGTAGATTTACACAGCAAAATAATAAAATATTCTCTATATGTTTCACACAATACAATAGCCTAATATATAGGCTGGAGTTTCCCTAGAATTTAGGAAACTAACTCAACTACAAAATCTCAACCAAGCCTAATTATGTGGGGTGAGAATAACTCACGTAACCCACACATAACAATAATAATATATTGTTGAAACAATATATTATAACATCTCTAACAATAATCTCTCAACAATAATAATTACACACGTAATTATTATTCACACACATAAATATGTGAAGCACTATATAAATATTTCCTAACAGGCACCTCATCTGAGGCTAAAATGATGGGAAAGTGTTGAAACAGACTGGGCATGTAGATAAAAATGTGTGGAAATGACAAAATAAAAATAAAATAAGGTGTTCAAAAGGTGAGGGTTAATTAGCACTTTCTTCACTCACGAACCTTCTAAATAGTAGTATAAGACCAGGATAAATAATGTCTAAAGTGTGTGATTTTTTGACTACATTATTTATATCATACACACATGCGCATTCACATATTTTTATAGTTTTGATTTTAGATACAGGTCTCTTACATGCAACCCGGATGCTCTCTTTCTACCCTTCCTACAATGGTCACTGGGGGCATCCACACATTTGTCTCTTCTAGGTGTTGTTGTTTCATTTTGTACTTATCACTTTACATTACTTTCTTATACATGATTTTGACATACTAGTATCTTTCTAACGTGCTAACATGTGCTTCACGTGCAACATTTTTTATGCAAGGATATTTGTTTACATACTTATTTGTTACATCATTTGTTATTGTATGTAGGCCTCGCCCTTTGTTTGGTGTGCACACGTTTTTGCTTATTTGTGGCCATGATGGTCTTGCATGTCTTGTGACATTGTGAGTGATGTCCCATATTTACAACTGGCTATGTGTGGTTTAATTTTTCTTCTTGGGTATTTACATTGCTTTGCTTGGTAGTTTACACATTGTTTATGTAGACTATATACTATCTTCTATATGCATGTTTACACTTACCTTTGGCTATCCTTCTTGTTTGTATGTGCCTTGGTTTCTACTAAGAATTTTTCAGGGTTACAACGTCATGTGGTTGGTCCTCTTTTAGGGCCACATTTCTCATATTAGCAATGTCGTGTGTACCCCCAAAGAGGGGGCATCATTTGGGGGTTTTTACATACTAACACAGAGATTCTACACCGGTTCCTTTTAGTTACGTATAATGAGTGGGTTCATACTAGTCTACAAACCCCATACATAACGGATTTTATAGGACATGGTGTCCTTAGCATTTTGGGAAATGGTTAGAGGCTTGGAGCTTACAGTGGGTGTGCCTCTCTACACTACTTCGGCTAGTGATGTTGGATCACCCAACAAACCAGGAGGATACACAGATCTCTTCACACACATTCAGGGAAGTAATTAGAGCTTGGAGGACACAACATTTCCTCCCTACACTTCTTTGGCCTATGGTGTGAGATCGCCCAAAAAAACTCGCAATATAGAATATCCTTCTATAGTCTCTTTCTTGACATAGATCAGGTGCCTATGTTCCATTTACATTTTTTCATGTGTACTATACATTTACATACATATGCATGTGTCTTTTACATTGCGTTTTTACATATACATACATACATATTTGACTACTTGATCATTTTCTCCTTGCAGGTCCGGTTGTATGAGAAACAAGCAGTCAAATGGAGGCAACAACAACAACAACAATGTCAACAACAACACTTCACGACAACACACACTTTACTAACCATGTAGGTACATCACACACCGCAACAACTACACACGCATTCTTCCCTAGGTTCACTCTCATCACTTTTTCTTTGTGCATTTTTCATCCTTAGTTTCCATGCGCATCTATCTTTTTTTTTCATTCCACGCTTTTTCTAGTCCTTTAACACACCTTCATCACTCTACATCGGCATTAGGTACACATCTCTATCTAATTTATGTTACTAAGCTTTCTGCTTACCAACATAAAGTGGGGGGAAAATGTAGTCACAAACTCATACACTTTAGACATTATTTATCCCAGTCTCACGTCTATTGGCCTTCTTGTTTTATTTTATTTCGTCATTACTGACATCTTACACCCATATACCTAGTTAGCTTCTGTCATCTGACGTTATTTTAGCCTCAACTGGGGCACCCAGATTAGTACTGGGGCACCCTAGTCCCACCAGGGGCACCTAGGTCCTTTTTGCACTTTCTCGCCACTTTTTGAGTTCTTTCTAACCATTTGAGATCTATATCTTTTTTGTGGTCGGCCTTTTCGGGGTTATTTACGAAATTAGACTAAGAGAACCCTATAAATATAAATTTATGGGACCATAATGAGGGACCTAACATCACTTAATACTATCACCCCATCTAGATTTTCATCCATATATTGCATTAGAGATCACTTGCATTCACATAGCTTCATCGTCAAGGTACGAGGCTACAACATTTTCATCACACTTCATAGGGGGAGGGATTCTATTTTATTCCATGCACACATTTTATTACATTTTCTACACAAAGTTATTTCTCACTACTTCATAAAGTGTGACTGGCACATGAGCAACCTAGGGCATGTTCACACACACTTGCACATAGAACTATATCAGGTCTGAGATGTAGTGCAACGCTTAGTTAGTAAGTCCATCATTGTGGCAGCTAAGGTCAGTATGACCCCTTCATATGCATTATTTTTTTGTAGGGTTTGATGCTTGTTTTGGGGTCTTGCAAGTCTTTCTTTCATCTTAGATTTTTAGTGACATTCGACATGGGACATCGAAGTTGATGCGATAAACAACGAGGTTTTCAGACCACCTATCGAACTAATGAAGACCAATTTCAGGGCTTTTACATAGACCAGGGCACCCATATTGCATACTAAAGCACCCATAGGCACCCTAGTCCTCCTCCGGGTGCTCCAGTCCAGTTAGATCCTCCAGCGCCATCTTTTTCGGGACTTATGCATAGTCATTCCTACTTCTATATTTTCCAATCACCTTTGTGACACAGTCTCGTGAGCATCTGCTATTCAACTGAGTTATTTCCTATTCTTTCTTGCACATTAGGGTTAACATTTCCTCTTGCATAATTATTTAGTTTATTTACATACTTCTTTACTGCATTTATTTACTTCATTTATAGTTGTTCATAGCTTAGTTAACTATCCCCATACTATATAGTTAGTTCAATTTTAGTTAATCACTCACCAAAATAAAGAGGGGGAAAATGTGGTCACAAAATCATGCACTTTAGACACTATTTAGTCTCGGTATTATACTACTATTTAAAAGGTTTTTGAGTAAAGAAAGTACTAATTAACCCCCATCTTTTGGCCATCTTACTTTATTTTATTTCGTCATTCCCGACCTATTGCACCCACATGCCCAGTCAGCTTCTGTCATTTCATATTATTTTATCCTTGATTTGGGCGCCCATGGGTGCCCTGATCCTTTTTAAACTTTCCCACCACATTTTGGGCACTTTCCAGCCATTTCAGCTTCTTATCTTTTTGGTGGTCAGCCATTTCGGGGTTAATTATGAAATTAGATCAAGAGAACCCTATCAGTATAAAGTTATAAGACCACAATGAGGAACCAGGCACTAGTTACTACTATCATCCACCTAGAGTAGCATCCATTTGGAGATCATTTGCATCTATTAGGTCCATCACAAGGACAAAACTGGTTCAATTTGCATCACACAAACATGGGGGGAGGGATTATATTTTATTCCATACAACATTCTATATCTAGTTATTGCTCGGTACTTCACAAAGTATGACTGACACAAGAACACCTAGGGCACATGATGCGCACACACACACACACACACCAGAACTACATTTGGGTTTGAAATGTAGTGTAGTGCTCAGTTAGTAAGCCCACTGGTGTGATAACTAAGGTCAGTCTGACCCATTCATTTGCATTCTTATTTTTTAGGGTTTTTATACTTCGTGCGGTCTCTTGCAGGTCTTTCTTTCATCTTTGATTATTAGCGACATTTGGCGTAGTGCAATGAATCTGATGCAACACACAACAAGGGTTTCAAACAACCTGCCAAACTTGTAAAACTCATTTCTGTACCTTTTACATAGACGAGGGCACCCATTTTGTAGACTAGAGCACCCATAAGCTCCCCAGTCCCTCTTCAAGTGCTCTAATCCAGCTAGATATCTTGGATCCATTCTTTTCAAAGCCTCTACATAGTCATTCCTGCTTCCTATTTCTCCAGTCACTTATGCGACACAGTCATGTAAGTTCATCAAATCAGCTAAGTCACCTCCATACTTCTCTTGCATATTAGGGTTTCTACTTTCACTAGATTAGTTGTTTGGGTCATTTTCCATATTTATTTATTGCATTTATTTACCGTATTTACATGTCATTCTAGATTAGATTAACTATCATATATCCCACATATACCTAATTTTAGTTAATTAGAAATAATAAAACCTATGATGTGTGAGAGAAGTAATGGTAGATGCCCCTAGGAGCCTCAGTGGGACTGGCAAAGGATACAATGCCGAGAAAGATAATGACATACTGAGTATTTAACTAGCATAGTAAGCAAAGTGCATCATGTAAATAGTACAAGCAAGCAAGAGTAAGTGCAACCAAGATATGTAATATGCAATGCATGAGTGTGATGGAATGATATGCAATATGTGAAGGTGGAAGGAACATCATGCCCCCCAGTGGATGTGAATGAGATGAGGTTCATTTATAAAATACCCCTCAACAATCAAGAATTCTATAGAACAAGAGTACATCATCAGGAAATGGTTTGAGAATGTGCGCTCAAAAGATAAATCATGAAGCATAGAGTGTGAAGAGTGAATACGGTGAGGTTTATTTCAGAATTAGACCGTCAACAGTCGAGTATGAACTATGGAACTAGATTGTGTCATAGGGTAATGAATGTACTTATGCATAATAGTGTTTAAGATGCATCATGTTGAGTGGGTTCTTAAGTGGCTTGCAAAGGAGAGTGGTAAGATGATAAACACCAACCCAAACTTTTCAGTGATGACATAGGGTCTGAGCTAATTAGGTTTGAATTTCCCTTTTAGATGAGCCTCGACTGTTGTATTCTTTTGATTTTCTTTTAATACTAGCTCACCAATATTGAATTCACGTGGGTGGAATTTTTTTTGTAATCTTGTGTAATGCGAGCTTGATATACTCGGAGATGTTCTAAAGCTTGCACACAATGAGAATCAATCATCTCAAGCTCATGGAGCCAATTTTCATGATATTCATTCTCTTTGACAATGCCTTTAAGTGATAACCACAAGGAGGGTATTTCCAGCTCTAAGGGGATTATTGCTTCAATGTCGTAAACTAACGAAAGGGGGTAGCATTTATGGGGGTGTGTGCACTAGTGCGGTAAGCCAAAAGAGCATATAGAATCTGATTATGCCAATTGTCACCACTAGTGTAACAATCTTTCGTAAAATTTTGGCAATTGTCTTATTAGTGGGCTCTACTTGGCCATTGTCCTATGGATAATAAGGAGTGGAAAATGTTTGCTTGATCTTTAATTTTTCACAGAGCCTTTTAACATCCTTATTTTTGAAAGGAGAGCCATTATCGGTGATAATGGCAGATGGAATACCAAAATGTGTAATGATGTGAGTGGTAATAAAATGACAGATATTGAGACTAGTGGTGGTTTGCAAAGGTGTGGCTTCGACCCATTTAGTAAAGTATTCCATAGCAGTAATGATGAAATTATGGCCATCGACCGACTCAGGATTAATCTTTCCAACAAGGGTAAAACCCCATAAAGAAAAGGGTCGTGATCAGGTTATGGGCTAAAGGTCATATGCAAGTGTGTGATGGAGATTGCTATGTTTTTGACATTTATCATAGTGCTTGGCATATTCTAAGTCTTGTTCCATCGTGGACAAGTAGTAGCCCTAATGTAGAAGTTTGCGAGACATAGCTTTGCCCGGGAAGTGAGCACCGCATAAACTATCATGAACTTGAGAAACAGTCATGGGGATGTCTTCGAGTCCTAAACATTGCAGTAAATAGTCATGGAATGATATTTTAAATAATCAAGTACCAATTATTACATATCGCGTGGCTTATCATCATAGATGGTGAGATTCATGAGGTTTAAATCCATCGGGAATGGTTTGTCGATAGATAAATTTATAGATTTGAGTGAACCATTCGGGATGATCAATACTGCATGTGATAACACATATTTCGAAAGGAGGATTATTAGTAGAAGGTTGTCACAAGTGTCAAATGATGAAGGTGGATTTCTCTTCAGTGATATCTTGAGGAATGAGTGATGCCACAATAGCCATAGCATTTGCATGATGATTATCTTTTTGAGGGATGGCTATAAGAGAGTAAGACTTAAATGTAGCTAAGATTGCTTTGACAAGGTTATTATACATGACAAGATGCTCCTCTTTAGTTTGATATGTATCATTAACCTGGTTAATAATGAGTTGTGAGTCACCATGTATTTGGATATTGTGAATAAGAAGTTTGTGGGTGACGGTGAGGCCAAGGATGAGAGCTTCATACTCAGCGATGTTGTTAGTACATGAAAATCCTAAGTGATATGCAAAGGGGAGATGATCAGCATACAAAGTAATAAACACGATCCCAGCCCCTGCACCTGAGATGCAATAAGTCTTGTTAAAATAGATGGCCCAAGTGTCAATTTCAATGGTCTAAGTGGTAAAGTCATCTCAGAAAGTATCACAAATGGGTGAGGCATCAGACAGAGGGGCATCAACTAGCTAATCGGTGATAACTTGGCCCTTGATGGATTTTTGTGGGATGAATTTGAAATCAAACTCTATAAGAAGTATGACCCACCGTACAAGGTGACATAAAAGATGAGTGCAATATAGATATATCATAGAGGATCTACTTTGGTAATTATATGAACCTCATTATCGAGTAGGCAATGTTACAACTTGTCCGCAACAAAGACGGGGTTGAGACAAAGCTTTTCAATGTAGCTGTAATTACATTATTAAAAGAGTAAAGTGTGACTAATATAATAGATGACCCTTTCACGTTAAGATTCATAATTTTGAGCAAGAAGGACCCCTAATGCATGGAATGTAGCCGAAATCTACCAGAGGAAAGGTCGATCATCTGCGGGAGGTACTAGAATAGGGGGATTTAAGATATATGCTTTAATAACATCAAATGCATGTTGCTAATGGTCATACCAAATGAAATTAATGTCCTTTTTCATTAGACGTGTGAATGGTTAAGTTTTGTTGGTGAGTTGTGCAATGAAATGATGGATGGCATGGATTTTACCCTAATGTAAATTACAAGGCGGAGGCATGTCGACAATGACACTGATCTTTTTGGGATCAATTTCAACGCCACACTATGAGATGATATATCCAAAGAGCTTGTCAATTATGACACCAAAAACACACTTCTTTGATTGAGGTGAACTTTGTATTGTTGCTAGCATTCGAAGAGTGTTCAGAGATCTTGAGCATAGATGGAACGATGCCCTGATTTTGTGAGTATGTCATCAACATTATCTTCAAGAATTTTGTGAATATATTTGTGGAAAATATGTGTCATTTCACGTTGGTAAGTGGCCCTAGTATTTTTAAGGCCAAAGGGCATAACAGTGTAAAAAAAAGTATGCCCCATGGTGTAGTAAATGAATTCTTTTCTTGGTCGGTGGGGTTAATTTTGATTTGATCATAACCGGTAAAGCCATCCATGAAGGAAATAATCTCATAGCCAACATTGGAATCGACGGTTTCATCGATGTGTGACAATGAGAAACTGTCTTTAGGAAAATCCTTATTGAGATCACAAAAATTGGTGCAACAACAGAATTTTTCATCCAGTTTCATGACATGCACGATATTAGACACCCATTTGGGATAGTCCACAACACATATAAAACCAAAATCCAAGAGTCGTTATATTTCTTCCTTGACTAGTAGTGCGACTTTTGGATGCATTTTGTGAATTTTTTGTTGGATTGGCTAAGCACTGGGATTGAGTACTATATTTTACATGGCTATAAAAGGATCTATACCACACATATCACTATAATCCCATGCAAATATGTTAGATAATTTATGAAGCACGTGTTCAATATTATCTTGTTTTACAAGTGTAAGAGAAACATCTGGTAAAACCATTTGAGGTTTGTCGGTGGTACCGAGGTTATATTGAATAGTTTCTTCATTTAAAAGAGCAGACCAATCTTCTATGTATGAATCGATAGGAATGGTATTAGAAGTATTGGAACTGATATTAGGAGATTTCAGATTCACCAAAGGTAAGCAGTAGTAACAAGAACAGATGGGAAGTATTTTTTGTGATGAAAAGAAGGGAGATGATCGTAGGTCCCCATATATTCTAAGAGAGAATCATTAGTAGTAAAATTTTCCAAATTAGGCCAATCAGAGGAATTAGAATCACCAATGAGTTTTGGGTATAACAAAGGAAGTATAGAAGTATGTGAAATAGTGTAAACCTCAGGTGAGGATGTAGATGGAAAATTATAACCAAGGCCAAATGTGGTAGAATAATTAGGAATAGATAATGGTTCTATGACTCTCTTCGACTATGCTTACCTAGACCAGCACTAGAAAATATGTAACGAAGCATATACTTGTAGCAGAAACCATATTGAGAGAAACAAGGATTAGATGTAGTGGAAATGGGAATGTTTGATGAATGCTCAATAGTATTACAAAAGGAAAACAGAGAGGGATCTTCTAGGGCCTCATATACAACACCTCGATAAAGAAATTTAAGACTTGCATGAAGAGTTTAAGGAACCGTATGCATGGCATGGATCCAAGGCCACCTAAGAAGGATGTTATAATTAAGATTATTGGGCATCATATGGCATGGGATAGGCAGATTACATGGCCTAACAATGATGGGAAGTGTAATAGTACCTAATACACGTTTAAGAATATTATCAAAACCACATATAGAAATAGATGAAGGGACCAAAAAGTCTTTAGAGAGGCTGATTTTATGAAGGAATGCTAGATTGTAGATATTAATTCTAGATCCATTATTGAATAAAACATGTTTAACCCTAACATTCTTGATACAAATATGGATGTAAAGGGGGGGATCATTATCTAAAATATTTTGAGAAGGAAGTTCAAAACATGTAAAAGTAATATGTTCTTTATTAAAAAATAAGGCAGTAGTAAACTTGTGATATACATATTCAGGAGAAGTATGAGAATGAATGTAAGTATTAGTTAAAAAAGACTTGATTTTAATCTCACAATCAGGATTAGCCTATCAGAAGGTCGAGATAGAAACACTCATGGTGGGAAAATATTAGGGTATTGAAGCTAGACAAGAAATAAATATCCAAGAGTGTTTGATTGTGGGGTTCACCAAATGATTTAATTTAATTTGAATTAATTAAATCCAAGTATTGTAGAGTTGTTACTGAAATAAATGATGTATAAATAATGAAATACAAAAATGACATAAACAAGCTAAGATTTAAAATATGAAACCCTAAGAAAGAGATGAGATAAGAAGACTTAGGTGATTTCCACGCAATCTGGGAGTGATCTGGGAATAGAGAAGTGATGAATAGATTGGGAAGAGTGTCATTACTATTCATTGTAAATTCTAAAATGTAGGAATGATGCCATACATAAGCACCTGGGATAGGTCAAGGGCACATGGGTGTTAGAGATTGCTTCTAGGTGTTGGTGACTGCACAGGAGCTCAAGATCTGCTCTTTGATGTGTCATAGGGTCTTCATTGTTGTTCCCTTTTGATCACTTGATAGTCACACTATGATCGTTGAATGTACTTGTAGCCTACAAAAGAGAAATTTACCTACACAAGCCCACAAACCACATCAAACCTCAAAAGAAGGATGGATAATGAGGAGTCAGACTGATCACGGTGGTCAACCTGAAAGTGAACTTACGACCTATCTTTGCACTATATCTCATACTCCATGTGGTTCTTGTGAGTGTGTGTAGAAATTGTGCCCTATAATGCCTTTGTGCAAGTTACACTTGATAGTGGGCTAGATTTTCTAAAAGATGTAAATGTGTGGATGGAATAGAATAAACTTCGCCTTCCTATGTTGTGTATACAGAGTATGTTATCCCTTGTCCCTTGACTAGATGCTAGATGGATGCTTTGGAGTGCTTTTAGTGCCTTTTTAGATGCAAGTGTAGGTGATGATAGTAATGCTTAGTTCTTGGTCCTTTATTTTGAACACATCACTATGTATTTATATGATTCCCTTGTTTGAATTTCGTAATTGACAACTGGAAGGCTGACCCATAAGTGAAAAAGATGCCCAAAAGATAAAATATACCCAAAGAAGAGAGTAAGGTGAGAAAGGTTTAGGGGCACCCCGAGGGGACAGGAGTGCCTGAGCATTGTTGTCCTGGCTGGGTGCTGGTGTCTGAAGCCATGAAAGATAAATCGATAAAATCTTGACTGGGTTGTAGGGTGTGTAAGACCAAATAGAAAGAAAAAACAAAGAAAAGAGACCAAAGATAATTGTCAATTACTAGTTTTCTTACTTATGAATCATGTAAATGTAAGTATGCTTTTAGGACATAGAAATGTACCCAAGTGCATGATTTAGTGTCTACACTATTGAATATCCATTCATCAACATAAAATGGGGGCAAATATAGACATGAAATTATACACTTAGTACTATTACATCACGCCTCTAGTATGTCATTATATGCACGATTCCCAAACAAGAAAACTAGACATTAACAACACTTATTTTGGTTTACATTGTTTTATCCTTTTATACTTTCATCCTCTACTTTTCTAGAACTACACCTTTAGTTTTGGACATTGCACAACATGTGACCCAACTCAATAATTCACGTTTTGACCTTGGATCCTTTCGGACACTAGCGCCTAGTAGCCTAACATGAGCACCCAGGAACTATGGTCCCTTTTGGACACTTCCATTTTCTTTCCCTCTTCTTTTATGTTTAAAATGCCACATTGACCATTATCTTTTCTAAAATCTTATATTAGTACTTTGGGTAAGCTTTTAGGGATGTTAATGACAAAATTCAAGTAAAGGAATCATATATATACATGGCTTGCGTAATATTGTAAAGGGCTGGGTAGTTGGGCTATTACTTTGTATCTACTACCTAGGCAAAGAGATACACTTAAGGACTACATTTAGGTTGCATCATTCACTGCATAAGAAGGGACAATTCTGAATTCCATCACACACGTTATCTTGGGGGAAAAATAGTTATAGTTTGGTATTTTGTGTGACTAACATGAGGGTAACTTAGCTTAAAGAGACAGAATTCTATCACACACACACACACATACCAGAACTACATTGAGTTTGAAATTTAGTGGAACACTCAATGATAACCGCATTGGGGTGACTATCGAGGTCAATTTGACTTAAGCATATGCATATTTTATTCCATGTAATGTGTGTTTAAGCCTTGTACATATAGCTAGGGTTTGTTTTACAGGTATAAGTGTGATAGAGAAACCCTACACCAAAGTCAGAATGACAAAAAGTGAAGTGAAGGTGACATTGATGGACCTTAAAAGAATCAAATCTGCACTCACTACCAAGGCCCTATCAATAGGTTTGGACACTACTACCTAGGTCGGTATTGTCCTCTTTTGGCCAATATTGTCTAACACACTTTCACATAACATATTTCTAGATGAAGCATGCACATCCCATATTTATCCTATTCCACTATCAATTTAGCCCAGATCAGACACATACAACAAGTTATTAGCTAAGTCACTCTTATCCCCTTATTAGTTACACTTGTCTTCCATTGGATGTTAGATCTTGCATGTTTATGATATTATTTGATCGATCTCAGTCCTTTGATTAAGATTTAATTTTGTTAAATCAACTATAGGTATGGGACAATCAAGGCCCTTAGGTCACAATCAGAGTATCAAACTTACGCACGCATACACACACAACTAGCAATCATGTATGAAAAGTAAGTGTATCCAAATATGATGAAAAACACATAACACTTGATATAAAAGATCCAATGAAGAAATTACTGTAAGTGTTATACAAGACAAATGTGTTAGTCTTGTTAGTCCCAAAGATAATACATACACAATATACATGTAACCAAGCATAATGAGGAAAGAAATAAACTATAATGGAAATATAACATATGGATATAGTATGCAAAAGTATATGCCCCCAAAGGTTAGTAGTCTAGGTAAAGGTTAGGCCAACACTTTTCATTGTGTATCACTTTGTGTATGTACTGCGTCATGCTCAATATGTCATGTGAACATATGTGTGTAAAAAAGAAATGATATTTATCAAACAAAGGGAATAAATAACATGTATACTACAAAGTGCAAATAACGTATGCCATAAACATAGGTCCTGATTTTGTCTTTTTGAATATATCAATGTTTTTGGAATTTTCAGTGCATAGCTATGTACATGGAAGAAGGGGTAACACAAGAACTACCATAAAATAGTGTCAACAAAGTGAGGGGAGAACCGTATAGAGTCCAAGACCCCAACTTTGCAAGTAACAAGTGTGATGACATAAATAATAAGAGTGTGTTCATTAGGAGAAACTAGAATAAGTGGAACACTGGGATTGTTGGTAATAATGGCAAGAGTAAGTGAAAACATAAGGATCAACATGTGATTCAAGAGATATGCAATGATATGTATTGTTAGGAGGCTTGTCAGTATCAACCTCAAGCAATAGAGGGAGAGACACAAGACTCTCCATAGCCAATAGGTGCAATATGGGAATATTGGAAGCATTAGAACCATATGTAGTACCCCATATGACTATAGGAGAAACCATAGACATAAATGTGTAGAGAGAGGGATAAATTTCCCCCATTGAGCTAACAAAATAGGGTGTATCCATAATATATGAGTCATGAATAGAAGTTTGAAAATGAAGCGAGGAAAGAACATCATGAAGCATCATTGAATCAACATAATATGTTCCTACTAGTGGTGGGGAAGTTGGATCAAGTGATATACTACTAGATTTAGTGAGCATAAGATTATTAGAATTACATCTAGAGGTGTTCCAAGCAATAAATTTGAAAGCCATAAACATGGTGATATTGTGAAGGGGGTATGAGTTTCTCCTAGTACCTCAGGTATTGTATCTATGTAACAACCACCATAGGGGACATAGCTCTAAATATAGGTAAATGTGTAGAAATATGCATTAGGAGGCAAAAATCATTTGTATGAGAATGAGACATAATGGGAGCAATATCATAGACGTCAATAGAAAGCTCATCATATAAACCAATAGCACTATAGTCCATCACTAGAGGAGAATGATGTGTAATGTAAGTAGTTTTTGCATTATCATGTATGAGAGAAATATCACAAAGAGTAGCACCATGAGGTGTGGAATCTATTGTAGCATTATCCGTGGAAAAAATATAAGTGTTACGGTTTATCAAAATATGTTAGAGAGCCTTATTAAATGATGATTGATAGGTAGGATCACATTTGAGATAGTCTTAAAGGTAAATAGGGGGATCCATGTTAACATTATCAATCAGACCTAAGAAATTAGAAAGTAAAACCCTAAAGAAAATTGGGTTAGGGCCATGATGTTTGATTAGATTGGGTTCACCAAATGATTTCAGCCTTTTTTATTTAACAATGTTTTATTTAACATGCATAAAAAAGGATGAATAATGTTATAGGTGATTATTATGATTTAATTAACTTCCAACATTAATTTTATAAATCAAAATAATGCTTTTCAAAGTGACTAGTTACTTAAAAAATGTCAAAACATAAGAAAGAGAGTGTACTTAGCTGATTTTGTGTGGATTTGGAAGATTCTAAGTGATTTGAGTTCAAGAACAGGCAGATCTGGAACTAGAAATGCTTCATTTGTGAATCTATGACCTGAAATTGAGCTTAGTCAAAATCGTACAATTCAATCAATAATGTTTGTATGGTCTCAACCCATATGTATGTTCTTGGACTTGCTTGAAATATGAGTGCAACTTCCTAGGTGCTTCACCTGCTTGGAAATATGTGTCGTTGTCAGTTCGTCTTCTTCACTTACCTTCATAATGCCTTTGTAAATTGTGCTCAAACTCTCAAACCCTTTCAGTGCAAGAAGGAGTTCATGCAAAACAAAATTATTTGGGTTATGGGCACCCCTATGCACCGCCAACATATGCACTACTCCAAAGAGACCTCAAATCACACGTCGTTCTCCTAAAATGTGATATCTACTGTAGTGCAGTCAAAATTTGACAATCATGCTTTGATAATGCCTTGATCGAGTTTCACACTTTCTCAAATACTTGGGAAGGGTCACTTTGCTTGTTTGTAGGATGATAATGGAGACTCCTAAACATGTAAGGAAACTTTAGACTAGTAGATGGTGTTGCCCTAATGGATGTGGATGAGTTATTTCACTGTTTAGGAAACTTTGGGTGTCTTTTGTGCTAGCTTTTGCATGAGGAGTTCATAAAGTGCCAAGTCCCTAAATGATGTATGATTTACTTGCTTATATATGCTTCCAAAGGGTGTTATGTCATGTAAGGTTGACCAAAGGGGCGTGTTTGTTCACACAAAGGTGATGGAGTCGAAAGAATTAATGCACAACATGTTGGTACAAAACCGTACAGTAGGGTCAATATGTAGTTTTACAACCCGACAGAAACCAAGGTTTTTAGAGAGGAGAAATAAAATCACATTTTGAATTTAAGAGCATCAACATGAATGTTTTTAGATGTATTTTGTGTAATAAAATTTGAGAAACCGATGACATAGAAGTGTACAAAGATAAACAAGTACATGAAGTGTTATTAGGGGGTGCTAAGCAAGAGTGAAGAGAGTGTATTTGTCCATATAAATGTGCAATGTCAACATCAACAATGTTAATAAATAGATTACCAATTTTGAGTGTCAACAAGTACATATCAAAATAATGGTGTAATAAGTGATGGGTTTGAAAAAAGGTGTTGTTAATTGTTAGTTGTCAGCCCTGCATACACAAATCAAGCACAATAGTTTCAATTACTCCAATATTTTTACTTCTTTAAATACAAATTTATTGAATGTATTGTACTTTGCTAAAATTATTGTAAAATAATTATAGTGCAAACTTTTTTTTTAAAAAATTATTGGCGAAGAAAAAAAGTTTATTTTTTATTACGCCGAAAGGTGTTTCCAAAGGGGGTTGAGACTGTATATCGTTGTCATGCATGAAGGGATCAATGAACTTAGTGGCTTCATACGTCGACGCACTCTACCAAAGATAGCTTGTTGTTGATGCATTGGAAGTTACATCTATTTTAATTGAGCATTGCAAATCATTAGTAAGATTGCATACCCTCCTGTGTGCTATGCCCAAATGAAACACCTCGTAAACCTCAATCTTCTTATTCTTCTGCATACAACAAGAAAAATAATGACATGTAATAGTTTCCTCTCAGAGACAATTGAACCCGCTTTAGATACAGATCCAGATCCATATCGATAAATTTGTATATAGTAAAATGAGGAGATATTAGGGTTACAAATTTATCTCCCTGTGTAAGTCTGATTTAAACTACAATGGTGTTGATGTTAGGATGACTATTAGGGAGAGCTTCGTTTAGAACATATATGATATTTTTGAAGTTGTACGATTCATATAATATATTTTCAACTAGAATCTTATCACTTAAATGGATATCTATTTCGAATGGCCTTTAAAACAAATCAAAAATGTGTCCTAACTCTGCAAATCCTAAATTACATATTAATATATTACATACTTAGAAGCATATTGATTATGTTCCTAATTTAATTTTTCATTTTTATCTCATCACATATTTAATGCCGAAATTAAGAATGTAATAAAGATACACTCATACACTTCTTATGCCAAATCTCTTTGCGATCCTTAACGACCATCAAGAAAGGAGTAATGTCGAGTTGTTTACCAAAAAATGATGCTTCGTCACGTGAAACTGCCAAAAAGGGAGTGGCTTGGATTTTCATTATTGACGGAGGCACTATCGACACAAAATACGATGTTGACTAGAAGCTAGGAAACGACAGTATTGTTGTTAAGGTGTCATCTTTCTTCCTTTATGAGGGGAACACTTTCGCATAAATAGCCCTTGCTCTGCTCTTTCACTAATATGGGTACCCTGCGTGCACAAAAAAGAGGAAGTTTGATTGGTGTAGGGTGACTTAGTTTGATTTGTATTATTATAGTTCTCTTGTGGAAGATAGATTAGGTGTTCTTCTTGGTTGGTTGTTGAATGTACCTTACCACAGTGAGTTCCAAAGACAAACTGTGAGAAATAAAGTAATTGTTCCTGATCTGCATTGAATAAATATAACTCAGAGCTTTTATATCATTTCCTTTCCATTTAGTCAGATATGTGAATGTTGTTTATTCCCCTTGTGATTCAAAATTTATATGACACCATTACAATCCCTCTATTAGTCATCTATTCTTGCCATGTACCAACAAACACACCATTACTTCTGACAATAACTATCAATCTTCGTCGTCCATGTCCTAGTCCATATCAATGTCCTCATACTTGTAAAATCCTCACCTCCAACATCCTTGTATGTATCAACACCCACATCAGTATCAAGTTACCTATGTGAACTTCAACAATTGCCATTCATTGTTTGACATGTGTATAAATTGACGTAAGGTGGATCAAGGACATGTGAGATTGGGATCTGTCCTAAGTGATGACACATGAAAAGAGGGACACTTCATGTATAGAGATAAAGCAAGGGCATTTATCAACAATTAGTGTATAAAAAATCTACTTTATTTTAAATATTTTGTGTGATTGGTTGAGGGAATATATGATTATTTTAATAGACGCATCCTAATATGGATGAAATTTGATTTTTTTAATTTCCTCGGCCTCTTTCATACCATATTCTTTTGCAATCAAGTTCCAAAGTTGAAACATGTTGGCTATTCCCTTCTTTATTTTGTACGACAAAAAATCAACATGTGACCTTCTTTGCACCCGACCTCTCAAGGTCATGCCGAGATAGCTAATGTATAATGAATGTGAATGTGAGTGTGGTGATGGAGATCAAACTAATTGGGAAATCTTATATCTTCAACACGCAATGTCATGATCTGCGATTCTAAAGAAAATCAACACGTGACCTTCTTCGCACCCGACCTCTCGAGGTCGTGCCAAGACAACCGGTGTAGAATGAATGTGAATGTGAGTGTGGTGACAGAGATCAAGCTAATTGGGAAATCTTATATCTTCAACACACAATATCGGGATCTATGAGTCTAAAGCAAAGAATGCTCTCCTAACTTGAAGTGGTGTGATGGCTCGGTCTGAGATAATGGCCGCTCAGAGACTCCAATCAATGTCAAGCTCTATTGAGATTATGTTTGTTGGTTGTTGAACACATGGAAAATGACCTGCGGGTGCCTCGTATAGATTTCCAGACAAGGTCATGGAAGTAAGAACGAGAGGCATGATGGAGCCACAGGTATTTATGGGTGATTTTTAGGTCTGGTCCAAAAAGTCTTAGCGTGATCGGCTGTTATGTTCAGTAAGGAAATTTGTGCAATAATATTTGGTGGAAGTGGTGAAGATCTGAATACTAATGTACACAAACTAGTGTCAATGTCTAACTGATTAGCAGGCCCGTTGGGTTGTGGGACCTAAGGATCACAACCAAAGACTCGTGGAGGTTGTGGCCCTTGTATGGTCATGCGCGTAATCAAACCCTATTGCCAAGAGCAGTCCAATAGTCGTAGGCTTGATTAGTGGCGATATTTAGCGTATTGAGTTGTTCTATTTTCTCAGCAAAAGTTACAGGTGTGTGTAAGACTATCAAACGTAAACTGGTATCAATGTTAGTTATCAATTCTGGTCCATTGGGTTGTGGGACCAAGGGATCACAACTGTATGTCTTTTCCTGTTGTGGACCGTTGATGGTCATACATAATGAAATAAAATGATTTTTGATAAGCAAACTAATTACTGAAGGAAATATAATCTATGTTTTTGGAGTTTTCACAATATTTCAGATCAAAGCAATAAAAGAAAACTAATCTACCAAAGGAAATATTTTTGTTCTTTTCTAATTTTTAAGCAATGCGTTCTAATCTAATAAATAAACTAAAGACAAGTAATCAGTCGGATGTAGTTGGTTACTTGTGCGAATGTATGAATCTAATCTAAAACAAATAACCTAATCCAATCAAAAACCCTTCAAACCCTACCTCAGAGGTGAAGAACAAATCATGACCCTAAAAGGGGCTATTGTTCCCCACAACTTCCCTGGTAATGTTAAAGAGGAAAACTTACTAATGATTTTATCTACTTTTGATTGACTAATTTATTGAAATGAATGACTTTCTACTCTATTTGATATGTGATTGAAACTAGTGATTTGAAATTGATTTGAAATTCAACAAACAAGCAAACAAATACACAATTCCAACCTGGACAAGCAAGAGCTTTGGCAAATCTGGTTGTGTCTATATCTGTCCCCTCAGTATGTTCCTTTCTTTCTCTGAGTGTTCATGTGAGTCCAAGGGATTGGGAATGCAAGAACAACAACAGGAGGATGGTGCTTGAGCAATGGTAGCTTGATGGCAGTCTGGATGCAATGCAAGTAGAAGAGAGATAGCACAAGAGATCAGAGCTTGGCTATGCAATTCCTAGCAAGATCGTAGCAGCAATACAATGCAAGATACACAAAAATTCTCAGGCCTTTTTCTTGAATACAAGCATGGAATATATAGGAATGGAGGATGGGAGGTGCCTTCAAGCTCAAGGCAAGAAGGAGCAGTTCCAACTAATTAAATCTATTTAAAAATAGGAGGAAGGAGAACCAAACAATCAAAGCTAATTTTAGACAATTTGGCTCACGGATGCATGCTAAAAGTGAAATTAAGTGAACCGTCGCATGTTAAAACACGCATGAGAGAATCTGGAAAAAGTGGGCAGGACCGCTGCCCTGTGCAGGGCGGTGGTTTCAGGACCGCCGCCCTGTTTTGGGTGGTGGTTTCAGAACTGCCACCCAGGCAGGGCGGCAGTCCTGGCACTAAAGGCCAAAACATGCACAAAAAGAGGTAGGAAACTGGAAAAAGCATGGGAAGGTTAAGTAAAGATGTCTAGGCAACAAATATACACTGCGAATGGAAATTTGGAGCTCGAACACCTTCTTGAAAGGACCTGAATCATCATTGGGGACTTTTGTAACTATTTTTCTGACAATGTAGCACATGTAATTTTGGGTGCATACATATTGCCCCCTCAGAGAAGCATCTTAGCCATGAAAAGGCGTAAAATGTAGAGTCTGAGTATGGCATTCCTGAAAAGGGGAGTTAGAAGTTATACCTGACATGCCCGTGTGTTGAAATGTCACTACCCAAACTCCCGCTACCTGCAAGAGAAAAAGAAGACTCAAGTGCAGATAGATAAAATATTGAAAAATAAACACTAAATCAAAACGACAAGAGGACTTACCATTTGTGCGGGGATATAGAAATATACCTGTGCCAACGCTCCAGCCCTGTGAACACATACACTCAAAATGAGGTTAAAAATAACATATATATATATCAAAACAAACTCACTTTTCAATTCATTTGTGCATTGTTGATTTGGCAAATTTGGAGCTCTGGATTCACGGTGACCGTTTCCAACGAGAGTACAGCTGAAATGACCATTGCGGAATAGTGATCATGCCTCCACGTGTGGGAGATCGACCAACATGGTCAAAGGTTGGTTATTTTCACTTTTGTCTTTTTATACCTAAAATGTAAAAATGTTGAAAAGTTCACCTAGGGGGATTATTTCAAAAAATTTTTGTCTTAAATGAGTCTCTAGGGGGCGCCCATAGGGCATGCTTTTATTTTTTTGAAAATGGTATTTTTTTACACTTTTGAACATTTTTTAGGGTTAAGGGCACGTTTGGAAAATTAGTTCAGGACCACCACACAAAGTAGGGTGGTGCTCATGGGACCGCCGCCCTGTTTGGGCAACGGTTCTAAACAAAATGACCAAAATGTTCACTAACTTGGATTTTTCATGTCTTATCATGTTTTTGATGAGCTTGTCTTCTTATATACATTACTAACTTGCTCTTTTCTCATGTTTTGGTGAATGCAGAAGGAGGAGGAATACATCCGTTGTAGTAGAGAGAGAGAGAGAGAGAGTGTGTGATTGGCTCCCTGGGATTCTGGATCAGTTGACTCAGGAGTTGAGAGGGACATTCTGCAGAGGGAGAAGGTATCTGGAGGATTGCACGGGTACCCCACGTTGCCCCCACCAGTCACATATTGTGTGACTTGTTCTCCTACTGGGATGCAGATCGGAACACCTTCCAGTTTCCAGGTGTTAGGGGTGAGTGGACCATTACTCTGGAGGATGTATACCGCATCCTTGGGCTCCTGATTCTTGGGAGGAGACTGACTTTAGAGACAACAGGATCCAGGGCCGCGATGACACAGTGGACCACATATATGGGATACATCGTTGTCTCATCTAGTTATAAAAAGGGGATGAAGATCTGGTTGATTGCTACTGCTCCTATTCTGATTATTCAGAGAGCCATTATGGGTATCTTGTCCTCACGATTGATCAGGGACAAGGGAGGTGAAACTCTCCTCTACTGTTGGGCTCCCATTATCACACAGATTGAGGGACATGGGTATAGGTACGCATGGGGAGAAGACATCCTAGGGACTACCTACCATGACTTATACAGGGTAGTCCGATTGCAGGGGTAGTCACTGAGCCACCCCACTCTTGTCATGAGCTGGGTATATGAGCATATCACCCCTTATGGAAGGGGAGTACAAGTATTGGACCCAGGGGCCATCTGGGTAGCGAGGTGGACAACTATGTCAGTTCTTAGGACACCTCATCAGCCAGTGGCTTCTCTTACCACAACAGACATGGTTGTTACTCCCTACCAGGACATGGCAGGGTTATGGGGATAGGAGGTGACCATGGTGGTAGCTTGTTCTACTATAGGCCAGCTAGTTGACAGGGCCAGGAGAGTTGAGATTCACCCATTTGATCGGGTTCCTCAGCAGTTTGGCCTACCATATGCTGACATACTTCCCCCAGTGGTATCAGTTTATAGGACCATTCAGGAGGCCCGGAGGGGCCCTAGAGGAGATCCTAGTTGGACAGTAGTTACTCCAGGTGTGCCTATTATAGTTAGGCATGTGGTTCATGCTCGATGGGAAGTTGGTGCCCCTCGAGTGCCTTTACTCCAGATTGTGGTCGCTCCTACCCATAATGGAGAGGAGGATGAGCCCATTAGTGTAGACTCTGATTCTGAGGAGCACACAGGGGACGAGACGGAGGAGGAGTCAGTCGGAGAGGAGACTGAGGAGGATGAGGGGGGATGCCAAGATTGGTGAGGCAGCCCGTATGGCAGAGGAGGAGAGTGATCCTGAGTGGCATGACACTCAGGAGATGCTGAGAGTCGCACACGAGGAGGCTAGCACAGAGAGAGAGACCTTAGTCTCAGAGGAGCCATTTCCTCTAGGTGGGGAGGGGGATGATGAGTCCGTGATCGGACAATGCTTGGCCTCTAACTTTGGGGAGGCCCCACAGCTGCCAGCAGCAGCAATCACTGACCCTACTTGGATGCTCGGAGATCTGAGTATGTTTGACACTCTTTTCTTACCTTTGTTAATTTGAGACCTTAGTTTTGATATTCTCTTTTGATTTATGTTTTGTGTTTTTCTAACTTATCTATTTCTTCTCTTTTCCCTTCTTGCAAGTGACTACACAGGAGTGGAGAGAGCTCATCCAATGGGTGTGCATGGACACCCTATTGATCCCCTCGGGGAAGACCCGAGCCAAGTTGACTGATGATTTGGGTCAGCTGCTAACTGTCGGCAGACACACTGACATGTTTGCTCTTGTTTGGAGGATAATAGAGGTGGTGACCTCCCTTCGTACTATAGTGGCTGGATAAGAGGTCGTCAAGTGTCTGATGAGGTGGAGCCATTCTCGTAATGAGACCATAGCCAACGGCCACCACCACGAGCATTCGCACCATTTGGTTCACTCCCAGCATCATCGCAGCCACATCAGGAGTCCTGGACATGGTCGTGCACCATCTGAGGGATCCCATAGGGATTGAAAGGCCATTGGGCCATTTATTGCTTTGTTGCCATTTTGTCGAGCACTATACGATTTTTTTTGTATATTTCGGGCTCATTGCGAGCGTTTTGACCATGCCTTAGTGCGTGATGGCATTGTACAGAAACTTGACCCACTATGATATATACAAACTCTTATTTTTGGTTCAGTAATCCATTGTATCTTATTTGACTCTCTTTTGGTTTATTTCTCATGTGTACTCTAGATGTTTAGAATTTTCGCTTTTCTATGCTTTTCAAAATGCATGCAATGGATGTGAAATGATAACAAAGTGATTTATTTTTGCATTTTATAATGATGATATATGATAATGAGAACACAATGTGATGTTTAAAATTTAGTTTCTTTAAGCAATCTTTGATACTTCATATTGTCTTGGCAAAACATGGTGATACAATGATATGATAAGTAAATGTACTTGCCCCACTCCCAACTCCACGCAACCAGTAGGATGTGAGGGCTCAACACCAAGAGCCAGAAAGGGCACAAGTTAAGAAATTTTATTGAATGGTAATGATGAGGGAAAGACAATGGTTTGACAAGACCAAATTGAGACACTACAACCTCACCCTACTCAAGTTACCTCATAGCTTAGAATGTGATTTAATTTCAAATTTATCTAGACTTAGATCTGTAGATGGCTACTTGGTTGACAAAATATGGTTTTGAGGTTTTAAACTCTTTTGGAATTTTGGACATCTAACTCACTTTGTTTTTGACTTATGATTTCACAACATTTGAGTGAATTATTTGTAACTTTCAAGTTTATCAAAGAGACCCCCTACACCTTGCCCCATGCTACCAGTAGGAAGCATGGGCTTATCACCATGGACAAGGAATAGGTGAGTAAGGGCATTTCTCTCCTTTCCCAACCCTACATCACCAGTAAGAGACGCAGGCTCAACACCGAAGGTTGGTAGGGCAAAAAAATGTGTAAAATAATTTTTTTTTGTGGATTTGCATTTGACTTACTCATCTAGGCAAAATGTTTAGTATGTTCTTATTTCCAAAGAGATTTTTATGGGATAGATGTGACACCATGAAGCTTCTAGAACAGACTATAGGCAAAGACACCTAATCTAGAAAGAGACTATAAGTAGAACCAAGTATGCAGGCCTTGGTATGATCATGGTCAAAACTTTGTCTTATCCTGCTTGAACTGATGAAATGATTTGAAAACAATTGATGATACCATGAAAACTTGGAGTGATATGATTTGAATGTTTTGCCAATGTTTTTTCAGAAGTTTTTAGGAGTTGCTATAAGAATAAATCCCTTGATCACAAATTTTACATAATGAGTTGGCAAATGAAAATGTAATGCAGATGCAGTAATGTACATATGAAAATGCTAATGGATCATGCGTAATACCTCTTTAGGTGAAGAGAGTTCACAGATTCGTTAAACTCCTCACCCTCTAGTGTACACAGGTGAAATGCCCCATTTTTGTAGTCTTCTACTACTCGATATGGACCCAACCACCTAGGTTTGAATTTCCTTCCCTCGCCGGTTTTTTTGTCTATCTAGCTATCAAGTCTTAAGACCAAATCTCCCTCATATATTTCACACTTGTAAACCTTCTTATTGTATTACTGAGCCATCCGGTCAGCGTAAACATTGTGTCATTGTTCAGCATTGAGTCTAACCTCATCAAGACTTTCTAACTGAGAGAGTCGTGCTTCTCGATAGCCTTCTTCTCCCAATATTCCATGCAGTGAAATACAGAGACTCGGTATTTCAACCTCAAGTGGTAAAACTACTTCCACACCAAATACCAAAGAAAAGGGGGTTGCCCCTGTTGGTGTTCTAACTGACGTCTGATAGGCCCACAAGGCCAGAAAAAGCTTTAAATGCCAATCTCATTTATTCTCCTTAATGGTCTTAAGGAGGATGGACTTTAATGTTTTATTCGTAGCCTCATCCTGTCCATTGGCCTGAGGATAATAAAGAGAAGTCATGTGATGACTTATCTTGAACTTTGCACACAATTCACGCACCTCGTCATTTTTGAAAGACATGCCATTATCTGAGATAATGACTTGTGGGACACTGTACCTACAAATGATCTGGTTTAAGATGAACTTAGCGATCATAGACCTGGGTACAGTGGTAAGAGGCATGGCTTCTACCCACTTGGTAAAGTACTATGTGGCCGTGATTATGAAGTTATGGCCATCTGTTGATGAGGGAGAGAATTTCCCTATTAAATCCAGGCCCCACGTGGAAAAGGGCCATGGGGTTGCGATTGGTTGCAAAGCTTGTGCCGGTATGTGGATCTTGTGGGAGAACTCTTGGCATTTGTGGCATCTACGCACAAACTCTACTGTGTCGTGTTCTAGAGTGGGCCAGAAATAGCCCATCCGATGTATCTTCTGAGCAGTGGCGTGGCTGCCGAAGTGACCTCCACATACCTTGCTATGTGATTCATAAAGAATCTTTTCAGATTCTTCAGCGTCGACACACCTTAACAACATTCCATCGAAGGCCTTACGATAGAGCACCTGCTCTAAAATAACATACTTAGTGGAAATGACGCATAACCACCTTCTTTGTTGAGATGTTTCCCCTTCTGGATACGTATGGTCCACTATAAAATTAATGATGTCAGTATACCATGGACACACAGAAATGGGGGGCCTAGTCTCAACGAAGTACACACACTCATCGGGGAAGTCTAGATCTACCAGATCACCTCCATCTAATGGATTATCAACTAACCAATCCACAATGATTTTGACAAATTTTTGATTAACAAACGTTAACTCAAATTCACCCATCAGAGTTATGAAGTGCTCGACCTTCTTAGATAAGGATCCTTGTGTGAGGAATGTGTGTAAGTGATCTGACTTAACAATAACCCTTGTTTCTTGATTCATCATATAATGTCTTAAGCATATGGTTGCAAAGACTATGACAAGGCATTCTTTCTCTACATGGGTGTAACATGTCTCATAATCAAGCAACGTTCAACTGATAAAATAGATTGCATGCTCTTGTTTATCATCATCCTCTTGAGCCAACATGCAGGCTAGCGAAACATCTGTAGCTCATGAATACAAGATCAAAGGGTGATCTGATCTAGGCGGCATTAGCGTGGGAGGGGAAAATAAGAATCGTTTAACTACCTTGAAGGCCTTGTTGCATTCTTCTGTCCAATCAATGCTATAATCCTTTTTCAACAAATTGTTGATTAGGTGAACAACAAAGGTCAAGTCAGGGATAAATCTTCAGATTGCCCCGAGTTTCCCAAGAAAATATTTGATGCTAGACTCGTCCATTGGTGGAATCATTTCCAGCAAACCTCAGATTTTGGTTGGGTCTACATCAATTCCTTGTGAAGATATGACATACACCAAAAGCTTTCCTCTTGTTATGCCGAATACACACTTTTCTGGATTCAATGTGACATCGTATTCGATTAAGTGTGAAAGGATGATACGAAGCACCTCTAGGTGATCACAGCGCTTTTTGGCCTTAGCTAACAGGTCATCCACATAGGATTCCACAATCTTATGTATAAGATCATGGAATATATAAGTCATCACTCGTTGGTATGTAGCTCCATCGTTCTTAAGCCTGAACGACATGACCACATAATAGTAAGTTCCCCAAGGAGTTATAAATGTGATTTTGGCCTGATCCTCTTCAGATATTCTGATCTGATTATACCCAAAGAATCCATCCATAAGAGACAACAACTTGAAACCATTTGTTGCGTCAATGATAACATCGATGGATGGTAATGGGAAATCATCCTTGGGACAAGCCTTATTTATATCCCAAAAATCTATACAAATGCAAATCTTTCCATTTTTCTTGAGAATGGGGACTATGTTAGATACCCATTGAGAGTAATCAACTGGCTTGATGAATCCCACCTGGAGGAGTTTCATCACTTCTTCTTTCACCATGAGGGCCACTTTTGGCTTCATGGGCCTCGACTTTTGCTTAATCGGCTTTGCATCTGGTTTGGTGACAAGGTTGTGCACCGCAATGTGTGATGCAATCCCCATCATTTCCTTGTAATTAAATGTGAATGATTTCTGATGCTCCTTGAGAATGCGGGTATGTATTTCAACCTCTTCAGGAGTTAAAGAGGACCCTAGCTTCAAAATCTTTGGTTCTTCCTCAGTCCCGATATTTATATCGATCAGTCCCTTGATTAAGGAGGCGTTGCCTTCCTCAAACTCAGGCGGGGCTGGAGGTAACTCTAAATCCCCCTCTTCTGCCACCTTAAAATTTTTAAGTTCCTTCCTAGGGGAAGACTCTATCATGGGATTTACAAAATAGGAAGAAGAGTGTGGAATTAGAGAAAGATTAACCTCGTGATGCGAAGGATGTAGCTTTGAGAGCGTTTAAATATTCTAGAGTTGTTTTGTCAATGTCAACACGATCTGTAATGACAAACTCGCTCTCAGTCTCTACGTATGTCAACATTGGAGTTACCGGTGTCTTACAGACCAAAGGTTCTGCACGAACTGAGACCGTGAAGCTTGAATCTTCCAACTCACCGCTTGGAGTAAAGCGAGAAGCAAATGTTGCGATTGAGTCTGCAAGGAGATTCTGGTCTCATGGAATTGCCTCGATTGATATGAAATCAAACCTCTTTGTTAAATTCAGCATTGTCATTTTGTAAAGTTTCAAATGCTCATCTCTAGTCTCATACACTTCGGATACTTGATTCACAACCAATTATGAATCACCCAACACCCTGATATTAAGAGCACCCATTCTTTTGGCTATGATGAGACCAAGTAGAAGGGATTCGTATTCAGCCCCATTATTTGTGCACTCGAAGTTTAATTTGAAGGAAAAAGGTAGAATCCTTCCCTCAGGAGAGGTAAGAATCACACCTGCCCCAGCGCCAAAATGACACTTGGCTCCATCGAAATGGAGAGTCCAACAGTTACTTGGAAAAATGGACATTGGATCATCTTTTGAATCTTTCTCCTTTACTTCAGTTACCTCAACCATACAAACCTCATTTGTTGGTAGAGAACCGAGTCCTAGGGTATGTCCCATGCCCATAGAATCGAAAGGAAGGAGAATGGGTAAATATTTTTCCAATAGCTTGACAATCTTTGTTGTAGTTCCTAACGATATTGTCTCTACTATGACGGTTTCATCTTTGACCGCTGAAATGCCTTCAATCAAACCCGTGACCTCTAATTCCACTATAGGAACCAACTTTTCTTCTGGTATTGAGCTTGTAGGTTTATTTAAATGATTTTTAGGAAGCTCAAACTCAGTGTGGACCCCTGACCTCTTTTTCAAATTGGCTAGGTGTATGTCAAAGGGTTTTAGATCACCTTACGCCACAAAAACCTTCCCTAAATGCAAGAACCTAACTTCCTGAAACAAAGTGGAGGGAATCACCTTCATGCGATGAATCCAAGGACACCCAAGGATCATATTATAGTTGATTTCCTGATCTATAATATAAAATTCGGTTAGCACCGTCTTAGGTCCAAGGGTGACTGACAATACTATAGTTTCGATTGAGGTTGTCGTAGCCTCTCAATGTATTTCGTGTCGAAGAGCAATTGGTCTCTCCGTACCCTAGTTTTTGAAGGAAAGAGAAGGGGACTATGTTGACTGTTGCCCTGTCATCAATCATCACACGCTTTACATAGTTGTTGTAAATCTAGACTTGTAAAAACAACGTCAGATCACCTCTATGAACTATTTAAGCGTCTTTGGGCATCTTGCTGATATCAAACACAAATCCAACATCTCTTTCAGGCTTCCCTGGAGGATAAACATCAAAGTCCACGTGGTTTATTTGTGCTTCTGGAGGAGGGGTGACATTAGCCAAATGACCAAGACCCAATGCTTCTAGTAGAGCGGCCCTATGAGCAGGGGAATTCTTTAACAGATCCAAGAAGGAAATGTGCGAGAACGTCTTAGTTAAGTCGTTGATCAAATTGTAAGCTCCTACTGGCTTGCTTAGCGTATCACAAATGTCATCTGATGTGGTCAGGTAGATCAGCATAGGCTGTGAAGAATAATCCCTAGTTCTAGTGGCATCGTTAATTTGTGGTTCAATGTCCAACTCTACCAACCCCACAATTTTTGTTTACTGACGACCATCCAAAGGAGGTGCCACTTGTGGGTTTGACGAAGTCGAGGCTTCACGATCATGGGTCCCTATTACAATACCTTTATTTGAACTGTTGGGATCTAATCTATCGTCTTTTAGACGCGTGGGGAGAGGATCGTTAAAGATTCCCAACGGTGTGTTTTGTGGAGATACCGGTCCCATGTACATGTTTTGAAAGGGAGTCATTGGGTTTTCCAGAAACATGTCAAACAAATAACAGTCTTTGATCATCTGGAAAACACTATAAAAACTTGTTACAATCGCGACATGTTCTTGTGTCATGCCTGCAAACCCTATGGAAACCACAATATAAATCAGGATCGTAATCTTGAGGACTTTGGTTTACACCTTGTTGTGGTCCGAAATTATGGTTATTGTTCAGCTGTTGGTTGTTATGGTTAAAATTTGGGAACCCTTGCCCTTGGTCTTGAAATTGGTTCAGATACCCACTTGGGTATTGGTTAGGGCCTTGGGTCTGTGTTTGTCTTGCTTGCTGAGGTTGTTGTTGTTGTTGCATGGTTAAAATCTACAACATTGACTGAGGGCGAGAAGTTATTGTTTCTTTGATTATTGTCATTGTTATTGTGGTTGTTTGAAGCGGAAGTATTGGGAGTATTGACAACGTTAGGCTTCTTAGGTTGGTCCATCACTCCATCCGTCATGACTCCATGATTCTTATTAAGGATTTTTGGTCCTTGATTGCTATTCGTGTTGTTGGAGTAACTGGGGTTATTTTGATTAGGGGTGACTAACCTTCCATTAGCTCCATAAGTCTTACGACCACTGTCAATGGTTGCTTGGTCAATTCGAAGAGCACCCTCTAACACCTCTTCATAGCTCCTTAGTGGGAACTTTTGAACCTCTTCCTTTGTCTCCCTGTTGAGAGAGTGGAGGAACAAATCACAAAGCTTTGTTTGATCCATATTTGGAGTGCTTACAGAGGAATAGAGAACTTGTCACCACCTTTGAATAAAGTGGGTTGCAAATTCATTGTGCTCTTGTTTGATATGAAGGAATTCTCTAATTCCCATTCTCAAAAGCTTGTTCATATCAAAAGATTTAATAAATTCTGATACGAGTTGCTTGAACGAGTGTATTAAAGCCTCTGGTATCCTGTAGTACTAGTCGAGAGCAATACCTTCTAGCGTCTTAGGGAAAATTTTCACAATGAATGCGTCCCATGGGAGCAGCTCTCGAATGGCCATTGCATAAGCCTTGATGTGGGGGTTAGGATCACCCTCCCCTTTGAATTTCGAAAGATCAGGCAAGGGTCTCGGGAGCATGACTGTCTAAATGGAGAAGTCCAGGGGCTCCTTGAGATATTTAGAATAGGTCCCCATTACGTATGTTTCCACCATTGAATATCCTTGTTGGGGAGGTGGGGGCTGCATTAGTTGTTGAAATGGGACAACATAGACATTTGTTGGGGTGTATGACATCCCCTGTGGTTGTCCATATGGACCTGGGTAGGTGTACATGTCCCCCTACAGAGATTTAGAATACATGTGTACATATGGGGGTTGATTACCTTGATATGGAATCGAAGGCACAAAGCCAGGGAACATTGCATTTTTGGCTGGTATGGCATTTGAGAACGCACTTCTGGCTGGTGCCTGTTGCAAATATCCATATGTGGCGTAAGGGGGCATACCCAAGGTGCACGTTCCTGTAAGCAGATCCCCAGGGTTTTGAGTATTCATATGAACTGGAGGATTATATGCAATAGGTATTTGTCCATAATTTTATGGGTACGGAGTAGTTCGTGCTTGCCATGTGTATGAGTTCTGAGTATTTTTGGCAAGCTATAGCTCCTTGAATTTGTCTACCAAATCTGAGATGACATCGCTCGTTGACGGGGCGGTGCTTTTCTTAGGTGCTTTTTGTTGAACCCTCAGAGGTTGTTGAGGAGTATGGTATCCTGCTATGAATTGTTCACTATGTTGCCACCCCTCATTGGCAGTATTTTCGGTTGGTGGAGGGGTAGTGTTATTGTTTTGGCGTAGGACATCACTTTTTCCTTACAACCTATCGAAAGATCGGTTCATGTTCTAGAAGTGTTGTTCACTCCTAGCATATCGTGCTAAATACTCCTCATCTAGATGAGGGAGTTGATCAGACGCATGATAATGGGCTGCCAAAACAATACCCGAGGAGATGAACTTGCTTCACCAGTAAAAGTCATGTTGTTTGAACTTGATTGTTTGTGAGGATAGGTCTGCGTGACTTGGTCAAGTTCCTCAATACATACAGAGGAACCAACATTGGTTCCCTGAAGTAGAGGGTTTTGAGCTGATGAACAGTTGTTCGCCCACGTTAAAAGTGAAGGTGATTGTTGTGGTATACTTGATTGGTAGTTGTACATGTCAAAACTCAAAATGGGCCGACCGTACTCGTCGTATCCCAACATATTCGGGGGGTATAAGAATACTTGCAAAATAAAGGATGAACGAAGAAAGTGGAAATGTTTAGAGACTAGCTCTTCACGTCAGGTTCACCAATTTATACAACAAAAAATCAACACGTGACCTTCTTCGCACTTGACCTCTTGAGGTCGTGGCGAGACGACCGGTGTAGAATTATTGTGAATGTGAGTGTGGTGACGGAGATCAAGCTAATTGGGAAATCTTATATTTTCAACACCCAATATCAGGATCTGTGAGTCTAAAGCAAAGACTGCTATCCTAACTTGAAGTGGTGTGATGGCTCGGTTTGAGATAATGCCACTCAGAGACTCCAATCGGAAACTCCTGAGATCACATGTCGAAAATGACCTGTGGGCACCTCGTATAGAAGACAAGGTCATGGAAGTAAGAACGAGAGGTGTGATGGAGCCACATGTATTTATGGGTGATTTTCAGGTTTGGTCCAGAAAGTCTTAGCATGATTGATTGTTATGTTTAGTAAGGAAAGCTGTGCAATAATATCTGACAGAAGTGGTGAAGATCTGAATACTAATGTACGCAAACTAGTGTCAATGTCTAACTGATTAGCAAGCCCGTTGGGTTGTGGGACCTGAGGATCACAACCAAAGACTCGTGGAGGCTGTGGCCCTTATATGGTCATGCATGTAATCAAACCCTATTGCCAGGAGCAATCCAATAGTCATAGGCTTGATTAGCGATGATATTTAGCATATTGAGTTGTTCTATCTTCTCAGCAAAAATTACAGGTGTGCGTAAGACTATCAAACGTAAGCTGGTATCAATGTTAGTTATCAATTTTGGTCCGTTGGGTTGTGGGACCAAGGGATTACAACTGTATGTCTTCTCCTGTTGTGGACCGTCGATGGTCATACAAAATGAAATAAAATGATTTTTTATAAGAAAACTAATTACTGAAGGAAATCTAATCTATGTTTTTGGCATTTTCACGATATTTCAGATCAAAGCAATAGAAGCAAACTAATCTACCAAAGGAAATCTTTTTGTTCTTATCTAATTTTTAAGCAATGCGTTCTAATCTAATAAATAAACTAAAGACAAGAAATTAGTCGGGTGTAGTTGGTTACTTGTGTGAATGTATGAATCTAATCTAAAACAAATAACCTAATCCAATCAAAAACCCTTCAAACCCTACCTCAGAGGTGAAGAACAAATCATGACCCTGAAAGGGGCTATTGTTCCCCACAACTTCCCTGGTAATGTTAAAGAGGCAAGTTTACTAATGATTTGATCTATTTGTGATTGACTAATTTATTGAAATAAATGATTTTCTACTCTATTTGATATGTGATTGAAACTAGTGATTTGATAAAACATTTCAACAAACAAGGCAAACAAACACACAATTCCAACCTGGACGAGCAAGAGCTTTGGCAAATCTGGTTGTGTCTGTATCTGTCCCCTTAGTATGTTCCTTTCTTTCTTCGAGTGTTCACGTGAGTCCAAGGGATTGGGAATACAAGAACAACAACACGAGGATAACGCTTGAGAAATGACAACTTGATGGTTGTCTAGATGTAATGCAAGTAGAAGAGAGATAACACAAGAGATCAGAACTTGGCTATGCAATTCCTAGCAAGATCGTAGCAACAATACAATGCAAGATACATAAATTTCCCAGGCCTTTTGCTTGAATACAAACATGGAATATATAGGAATGGAGGATGAGAGGTGTCTTTAAGCTCAAGGCAAGAAGGAGCAGTTCCAACTAATTAAATCTATTTAAAAATAGAAGGAGGAAGGAGAACCAAGCAATCAAAGCTAATTTTAGACAATTTAGCTCACATATGCATGCAAAAAGTGAAATTAAGTGAACTGTCACATGTTAAAACACGCGTGAGAGAATTTGGAAAAAGCGGGCAAGACTGTCGCCCTGGTTTGGGCAGGGGTTTCAAAACCGCCACCCATGTAGGGCGATGGTCATGGCACTAAAGGCCAAAACATGCACAAGATGAGGCAGGAAGCTGGAAAAAAACGTGGGAAGGCTAAGTAAAGATGTCTAGGTAACAAATATACAATGCGAATGGAATTTGGAGCTCGAACACCTTCTTGAAAGGCCCTGAATCATCATTGGGGACTTTTGTAACCATTTTTCCGACAATGTAGCACATGTAATTTCGGGTGCGTACAATAACCCGATAGTTTGGGAAAAACATCAATCTAAATTTTGCATGAAATCGCAACTTGACCATTCCACGTATAATCAACGACTTCCTATGCCTACAATTTTTGTATGGTTCTTTCATTTTTAGATATCTCCCTCTGCAATTTCATCTACGTCTTCCCAGAAAGATTTTTCTCCTTCTTTCCATTGACATATGTGTCGTGCTCTTCACAGATAACTCATTTTCAAATTGGCTTCTCGATTCCTCTTTCCTTCCCCATACACTTCTCTGCCCTCAAACGCCGTTTGTTACACCCATCTTCCTTTCTGATTGTTCGTCTCCATCCGCTTTTGCATCTTCAGTGTATCCCTTTCGGCTGAACCAATAATATAACGATAACACATTTTTTTGGTGTTTTGGGGGAAAATTATTACTCATAGAACTTTAGTCCAAACTTCGAAAATGTGATGCAGCAAATTTAGATTGGGCATTACAGCATAGATTGTAATCACGTGAAGCCCATATAATTTGCTTTCGGAGGATAATAAACGTAACCGAACAAAACCCCGATTGTAAATATCTTTGAAAATTGCTTGTACATCAGTAAAATCCTTATTCATTCGTTTGTACTCCCACAAAATTGTTGCTGTAAATATACACGGTCGCGACTCTCCCAAAACATTGAGTGGTTACTAGGTATGTATTCAGAGTTATTATTTTGAAAGCGGCGCATCAATAACATTGAATATCCGGAAGAAATATTCTTGCAGGGAGTATCCGCAGGTGAAGCAGCCCTTTGAGTAACTTCGAGGGTACTTGGCCTCATATCTTGCATCAAATTTTCGAGTTTAAGCAATTGTCGAATCAAAAGTATTCAAGTGTAGAGGTATTTTTTTACTTCCTTGCATTATTTCATGAAAAGGTTTCTGTGTAACCTACTATTTTTGCAATTGTTTCTGTGTTGGGGTTTCGATTGTTGTATTATATGACAAACCCTACAAACCCTAGATTCACATTCAGTGTAAGTTTTATTTTCTGCATAGCAGACTGAAAAAAACCCTAAATTTTTACGCCAAAGGCGTTTTTCAAATGGGAGCGAGTCTTGCTGCCACTGACATGAACCAGGAGATGGACGGTGGAAATGTCGAGGCAGACGACGTTGACGTACGAAGTAATATCAGCCGTCCAGGTGTTCAACGTTCCATGTTTCCCTGTTTTTTTTCAGCATTTTTCCGCATTCTCCGGAGTCCGTGCACAGGTGGTGCCACAACAGCAAAGCCCCTGATAGATGTATGGATGGACTCTACTATACCACTACTGATGCGATGACTGTCGGAGATGGTTGTCTAACATCATCGTGTTGGGCACGCAAGACCGGGTAGTGTTCTTAGTTGTTGCCTGCCGCAGTGCAATACATCGTCGAACCATGCAGCAGACTTCTGCAATACGCAATAAGTACCTTTTAGTTTTTTAGTTTGTATCATAAGTGTTGAAGGAATAAAATGACATACCTGTCGGCCAAGGAAACACAGTAGTCGACTGGTTACAAACACTTCCAGCGATATTTTCTTCCCATCTATGATTTTCTTTGCTTTTACTACGAAGTCTAATGGATTCTCAACATATGCAACGGGTATTGGGATTTGCAACAGCCCAAAGTGATTTCCCCATTGTGCAACACTGTTAGGTTTCAACATTTCTTCTATATTCTGCGAAGCCCCAAAAAAAAATTAAGATATGATTTGATACGATAGTTTGCTCAAAACTCAATGTAAATGAACAACAGTGAGATATTGTGGGACCTTCAGTCTGGACAGAGCTCTGGTGTTCATCAGGACAAACCCTGTGACTCTTAAATTCACCTTTTTAAGTGCATTTGATGGTGTTTCATGCTCTTCTGCAATAATACAAATATACTGAAAACTAGAAATAACCAGGTACAACTCTATACCCTTCCATACAACATTCTGCCAGGCAATCGCTGAGGAGATCCAGCGTCTCCACCTCTCTAAACGCCTTAACCCGCTCCCACCTCTCTGCACCATTACCGCTGCAAGCCCTCAGAGCTTGCTCAATCCAAAACCCTAGCGCCTCCATCCTCGTGTCCTCCATCCGCCAGATTTCTCCTTCTCTTCCAATATGAACACAATCATTGGAGAAAGGTTAATATTTTAACATTCTACATTGTATTTATATTCACTCTGTAGGAATTGGCAGGTCATACCCAAAACAATTTGAGGCTTGCTGCTTTTGCCTTCCCCCACAAGATCATCTGTGGCAATTGACTCACAAACCTTACACTACAGAGTGAAAGGTTGACTTTTGCCTATATCAAACATTTGAGATTACTAGGATGGTTGAAATTTGACATTTAAATATATATTTTATCGTGCTACCAGAGCATCCCATCCCCCTCAGGGTTGACTTTTGCCTATATCAAACCTTGCACTGCAGAGTGAAGGGTTGACTTTTGCCTATATCAAACATTGCACTGCAGAATGAATGGTTGACTTTTGCCTGTATTAAACATGTTTGAGATTATTAGGATGGTTAAATTTCGACATTTAAATATATATTTTCTCATGCTACCAGAGCATCCAATCTCCCTCAATGTCATTCTAGGAGGAGTGAGTCAGTTTCAATTTGGTATTGAGGGCCTCCCCTTGTCCGCAGCTAGCGTTACACATAGAGACACATTACTAGTTTTTTTTCTGCCATAAGAGGTTTATTGGCCTCAGATGTTTTTAGAGGTCTAATTCCAATGATTGTTCAGTTTGGCTCCCTTAGCCCTGGACATTTCCTAACGAGCATTTTTAGAGTTCTAATTCCAAGGGTTGTTCAGTTTGGCTCTCTTAGCCCTGGACATTTCCTAATGAGCATTCTCAGGTCTTGTATTGACCTTTTGCAGTGATAGGTGATGATGCCGTTGGTTTGTCTGATCCAAGACTTGCTACAGACATGACAACACTGGTCTACTGTTATGGCTTTCTGATTTTCATCAATTCCATGACTCATTGAGAGGTTCTTCCCTCACAGGACTCATTGTACTTCCACATACTTCCTTTGGTTTAAGGTATAACCTCTTTAGTTTACCCCCTCTTGTTATGTTTGCATTTTTTAGTGCGTAGTTGCTTCTCATAACCTAGGTTCTTATGACCCTGTCACTTCTCTAATGCAACTAAATGTTTTTCATTGCTGACCTAATTGTCATCGTCATACTAGTTTGATGGCGCATTCAAGTCAAAATTCAATCTAACCCATTTTCTCAAAAACCGGGTCTTAAATAGAAATACATAATAGCATGTGGTTCATGCATGCAATCTTGTGTAGCAAACAACCCTGGCTTGCTATAGGCTCAAGTTATAGGAGAGGGTAGTTGCTTGTTTATGTGAAAGGTGTGAATATCCAATGATCTTCGAGTGTGCAAGATAATCAGAGAAAAAGTGTATCAACAGGATTTTCATTTTTATCAACCAGTGTTTTAAAAACCGGCCGAGCCGAAACCAGAACCAGCTGGTTTGACTGGTTCAACATTTTAAAGCATGAACTGGTTAAAAAACCAGACTATTCGACCGGTTTGGTACCGAACTTGTCCAGTTCCGACCTAAACCTGCCGAGTCGTGTAAAGATGCATGCATACGGTACTGAGTATAAAAAATTCAATTTTTTAATTAAAATTTCTGCTTTTAACACCTTTCATACTTGGAGTTCATGCCATTTTGCTATAAACACCTTTCTTACATGTTATATTATATATAGTATATACATGAGCAAACTTTGCATATTTTGTGTGTAATTGTTGGAATCATGGTTTCTAATCTTTCAAATATATTGTTTTCATTAAATAATAAAAATGTAAATTTTTATGTGTTTTTTAGTAAACCGGTTCATAAAGTTTGAACCGGTCCAGTCCAACCCGTCCGGTTCCGAGTATGGTTCTGATATTTAAAAGACTGTTATCAACACATTGAAATGCTATACAATCTAATGTTACTACATGGAAATTACAGGGCAAGATCAATGCTGATGCCTATAGTTGATGAGAATCAGCTGTGAATCTCAAGTGGATGCAAGATTTCTTCCATAACTACTCCAACATAATCAATTCCTCGTTTTTTCCTTTTTCTAATTTGTTTCTATATTATTGGTTGCGAGATTATCTTGTTAGTTTGTGTGTTTGTTGATGGTGATCATGCCTTCATAAAGGATTTATAGGCCTTGATGAAAGTTGGTGACCTACTTATTGACTTTGGAATTGAATCGACAAGGATCCTTTGGGGAGTACTGACCCTGTATTACTGTTCTGTATAACTATAAAACGTGGCCGTTAGTTACTCAGAGTTGTATCGATTTGCTTGATGGAAATACTCTATGGACTTGGTCACTTGATAGAGGAATGCTTTTTCTGGGAGGGTGTTTTGTTTGAGTAGCAATGACTTGATCCATAAAACTAGATTGTGTATTTAGAATGGACATCAATTTATGTATGTTCACAAAGAAGCATTCAAGTGTTAAGTAGGATTGGAGCATTAGGCTCAAAGGCTTTACAGCGAAGACCAAATATACGTCGAGGTATGACGGGAATGTTGAGGACAAAGACATTTTCAGTTGTTCTTGTACAATGCTGTATGGGTTGTAATGAAGTGGTCTTTAAGTTTTGGTACGGTCGTGTGAAGCTGCACTTCATCTTCAGTTTTAAATGACTGAGGAACTTGATGTCTATAATGGCACTAAGATTTAGCTATTTATTTCATAGCTTGAGTATTTCTTCGACTAGTTGATCGATACACTAGGTTTGTTCTACAAACTTCTAACAGTTCCCCAAAACACATGAATTTGGATTGTGGATACATTTCTGCATCTCCCAGGAAACGGGGACATGGAGATGGCTAGGAAACATGCCCTTGACACGTTAGTTGTTCCAACACAAATGCATATGTATGTATATGACTTATTGGTTTTCTGGATTTAAGATACAAACATGCGGAACACTACTTTTGTATACAGGAATAGATCGTGGTATATAGAAAATTCAGTAGCAGCAATACCACAATTGCACATACACAAACACAAGGGATTGGTGGGAACTTGTAGAGTTGATACCAGCGTAGGCCAAAGTTAATGTAATTAAACAAAAAAATATGGGAAGCACACTAAAGATTTATGGACTGTGGTGGGAATAGGGAGGGTTACTATGACATATGCAAGCAAGGACAGTTCAGAATTAGTCCTGTCAAAGAAAAATCCAACTTTACCTGATCTCCCTACAAGTGCACAAACCACACACAAGAAGATTAATAAGCTGAAAGCATTGAAAAGCCAAGAATTGGATAGAAGTGGATAATGTAACAATTGGAGATTACTTTTGCACAAGAATATTTTCTGCTGATTCATGTTCACAATATAATTAACAAGAATGTATTTCTGAACAGCTTGGAAAGTGCATTACTCTTTATCTAACAATAATGTCTGAAAGCTCTGTTTCAGATATGCACTGCAAGTGAAAGATATAGTGACTGTTGTAACAATTACTATTTCCAACTCTCCATAATTTAACTGGTTTGTTAGAGGAAGAATATTGTGGGAAGAAATAGACTAAACACATTAAAGTAGGTGTGATCTTTGTGATCAAAGGAGGAATGCGCTAATTCAAAACACTGCATAGAATTGTCTTTGCTGAAGTGATCTGTTACTCGAGGATAATATGTAATTTATAATATCATAGGCTACTATCCAGATTAAAAAAAATGTAAATAGCCCATCACTATTACCATACAAATCACCAATGACTGATTGTAAGCAGGAACGGGCTTGTTATAAATTCTATTGACATTGACAATGTCAACATAAAAGGCATCTGTTTTCTAGACCAAATCATCAAGAAAAAGAAACAATATTTTACTGAAATACAAAGGCAGAAATGGTAAAGAAAGAAACTAAACAAGCAACTGAGGAGGAGAATGTTTTGAGCTACTAGAATCAACAACGACAGCTATCATGAAATTTACAAGTTAGGTAGAGGGGCACTCGTATATCATAAGATTGGTACCAAACTAGCAGCCAATTTGATCTCTGACTGCTGAAAAGTTGAAATTGTGAAAATGGTCATTGAAACCTTGCAACACTCGGCCACATGAGTAGTTGAAGACATTGCCTGAATTGACATGATGTGTACAGGTTGAAATATCAACAACAGAAGTCCAGTGAGGAACCACTTTCTGGGCATTGCATTAATCTTTACCAACAGCTATTCAACATGCAACAGATCCACTTCCCATTTTGAATTAGAACAAGGATTGCAAAGACGATAGCATTAAGGGCAGTATCAGCTCAAGGCAGTGAAGATTAAAGTATGATTATCATATTTAAGAGATCATCAACTCATTTGTCACCACAGATGTGAAAAAATGTTCAATTGACATTAATGCAAGAGAGAATCATTTTGCGAAGGACCAGGATTGATAACAAAAGTCTGAAAATACTCTAAAAAAGCAGTGGCAAATACTGAAAAAGAAGTAAAGGGCGAAATGAGCTTCAAGAGAGTGAGTGGTGGAAAATTGCAGAAAACTTGTAATTTATAGAGGACAATTGATGATTTTTTTTAATGAAACAACACAATTTATTAGAGAAGGTGAAGAGTTAAAAAAGCAGTATAACAGAAGCTTAAACTCTAGACTAAGTCATCAAAAAACTCAACTTCAAGAGATGTTTCCCAAAATTCTATTTGTTTACTTGAAAGATCTTGGCCTTTCCAAGTACAAGCTGTTATATATTGTGTTTTAGAGGGTAAATAGTTAGAAAAAGCATCTACCGAAAAGGTGGCTTGCAGAAATTATGTATTCACAAGTTTAAGGGGCTCCATTGTACCAAATGCAATTTTTACGTTTTTAATGAAACAATGCAAAATTTATTAGAGAAGGTAAATAGTCAAAAAGCATCTATTGAAAAGATGGCTTGCAGAAATCATGTATTCACAAGTTTAAAGAGCATCACTGTTCCAAATGTAATTTTTGTAATTTTTTTTTTTTTGCGAAGGGACCAACAAATATTTGTAGAAACAAGTAAAGTTGGCGAGGTGATTAGAATGACATCAATATCTTTGAAGTAAAAACAAGAAATTTCACTATAGCATTGTGGATTCACGATGAATTATGAAATGTGTATTACAATTAGTAGAAGGATTTGGAAAAATGAATAACATTATAGGATAAAATACTTCTAACAGAACATAATCATATTGGAAGAGAAGGATACTCAACTCCAACAAATGGAAGAATTTTGAATAGAACCAGAAGGTGATGTGTTTAGAAGTAATGAGAAAAGAGTAAATGTTATACAACTTGAACAAAATATAGTAAATGTAATATCCCCTTTTCCCAATCGAAGACCTTTGGCCCATTTTGTCAACCCGACGGCCAAAGGAAAAATATAAGGGTGACTTAAGTTATAATAAATTATTATAAAGTGCTATAAAAAAATAAAATAAAATTATTAAAGCACTTATATTAATTTATTTAGCTTAATAAAAATAAATTGTAATCCCTATGGAAAATACGATTTGCCTTAAGGGGCAAAAGTCATTGTAAAGGGATTTATTATATTTTAATCCTCCTAGAAAGGATAATGGCGACTTGGGCCAAAGGGGAGTAATGAAGCCTAGGGAAGATAAAAACATAATTAATTTATGTATTTTCCCTAGAGAAATGCGACTTGCACTAGGAGGGAAATATTGTTGGGAAAAACATTTAATATGGGAAAATATTAAATGTTTGCATAGGAAAAATCATGTGAGCTCATTGGCTGGTTTGGAGGTTGGTTGTTGGCTCTTTTCCTTTAAAAGGAAAGTCGACTTGCCTCTTCTATATTCCAGATTTTTATATGATATTTCTCTTGCATTTGAGCTTTGAGCTTTTGCAAATTATATTCTAAGGACGAAAAACCTTAGTTTATACCTTTTGTGAACGAAAACCCCAAGGGATTGAGAGGGTTTTTCACTCAGAAATTCCCATTGATGGTAATCAGATTTTCAGTGTTGTTTTCAGTCATTTCTAGCAGTGTAATTTGAAGGCATTTGAGGAATAAAATTACAGCAGTTCATCTTCTATTGGATCGACCCAGTTGAGGCAGATTTGGCTTTGTATTTTGGAGGTATTTAGATCTGATTTTAATTGCTAAACCATCTACATATTTTTGGGAAATAAGCCAATTAGTTTCATAATTTTTCAAAGGGTTTTTTACTAGTTTTATTATCAGATTTCAGATCTGATTTCTGAGTTGATTTGGCATCTGCAAATTCTGATTTTTATATGAATGAGTTCCTAAAAATATAAACAATCATCCAGGATAGAGAAAATAATTTTTGGGGCTCATTTGATGCCCTAAATGTGTGGGCCAAAATAGTAGGAGGGTCAGATCTGCATGTTTGGTAGTTGCTGTTATAATTTGGTTTACATCATCTTGTTCCTTGTATTTTTCCAAGTTCGGGCATATGTCATTTGCCTAGATCGGAGTTGTGTAGAGAAAGTTATGCTATCTTGAAGATTGCAGCAGTTAGGGTTTCAAGTATAAATTATTTTCCAGCTGTTGTAAAATTTGATTTTTGCCATAAATTCTCCAGGGTTGTTCCAAGGGTTTGGGAATAAAAATAATTATTGTATGCTAATTTTGGGTGTGTTTGCATATAAAAATAATTATTTCACATAGCTGCCAAAAGTATATTTATTATTTTGTGGGAAAATCTCATATTTGGGCAAAAGATCTATTGGGGATCTTTCAATAAAATACTTCTAACAGAACATAATCATATTGGAAGAGAAGGATACACAACTCCAACAAATGGAAGAATTTTGAATAGAACTAGAAGGTGATGTATTTAGAAGTAATGATAATATAGTAAATGTTATACAACTTGAACAAAATATTTGTCGAAGAAATTTAAAACTAGCAATAACACATAAAAGTTGAAGACTGTGAGGACTTATGCATGGAATGGGGGACAAAAAGCGGGTCACAAGACGAAAACTTTTTGTTGAACAGAGATTCATGAACTTAGACTGATTATTTGAGATACCTACTCTCATAATTTAAAAAAAAGTTAGTCATTTTAAAAAAACATAGGAGTTTTAGTGGGTCAAGTAGGGTTTTTCCGAAGAGGTACACATTTAAAAAAAACATAGTAGATATGTGGTTGTGAGTCACGGCCTTTTTAGAGCAATATAATATTTTTTGGACACACTTTGTGGAAAGTTAGTAGACATTGCCATGGACGTGATGAGTATTTTTTGGTCATTTTTGAATAACTAAATATATATAAATTTTAATTTTGTATCGAACATACCCTCAAAATGGATACTCGACTGTGAGTCATGCATATTTTGTTGAAAAACTGAAGTTTTCAATATTTTTCCTAATGTGTATTGAATTAGGCCTAGATAATGATTGTGTATTTTTTTTCGCTTGACAGTTTAAAAATTACAGTAAATAAGATTCTATAATTTTTTGGGTATAGGAGGACATGTTCATAAATAAAGAATAAATACTTAATCATATTATAAGGATGTAAAAGTCACATTTTTAGAAAGTAGAAACCAAGATCAACGCGTCTATATAATTATTATGCAATGATATGAAGGAATACCTTATGGAATTCATGGCAGAAGTTGGGTTTTGTGTAAATCATTTCTCCTTATGGGTTATGCTACGTATTTCGCAGGTCCAGGTCTGAGCCTTAGAAATACAAGCCATTTCTAAGGGTGAGGATTGGGTTCTCATATTCAAAATAACCAAACTAGTGCGTATGCGCAATAATGTGTGCACGTTATAGCGCATACGCATTTAGTTTATTAAATACAATATGATACTAGCCTTTCTAACTTCTAGCTTTCGTAGGTCATTTCCAACTTCTAGCCTTCCTAGGTCTTTTCTTGTCCACATGTTGCTTATTGGGTGCCATGATGATAGTAATCATCTTTTTAATTAAATCTTTTTGAAGTAGGAAGTTCATGGCCTTACCTATTGCCGAAGGAAGCAACTTACAATATATCCCAATCATCGAGTTGTGCTAATTGACCAACAATGTCATGGGTCCGAGGTGATGAAGTACTTCATCACCAATGTGGAAGTAAGAAACCGCCCGAGTTCAAGAGAGTATTTGGGTTGCATAAGGTTTGGACAACAAAACTGGTGGTGACTAAGTGGGGATTGAGTGTGCATGGTAGTGGTAGTTTGATTTTTGTACCTTTATAGTCTTCGAAGGTCATCACCTGGGTCTAAATTTTAGGGTGGATTAGGTCCAATTCGGTACATGCATAGGCAGAGTTGGGGAAAATGGGGAATAAATGAGAACTTTTACTTGTTATTTGAATAAAGTTGACTGTATTAGGGCTGATTAGGTGGGAACGAATAGATTTAGGTAGGATCAGGGAAAGATTGGAATATACAAGTCCACCAATTGTCATAAATCAAGGTGGTTAATAAATTGTCTTTATTTGGAAAAACACACTAGTAAGTTTGTGTATCCCAACCATTGAGTCTTGAAAGTTGAACAAGGTCAAGTAGAGCTGCATTGAAAGTTGTGGAGGACCTATGTGTTGTATGCAGAGGGAGTGATAAAGCTTCATGTGCTTAATCCGAGCAATTAGATCACTTGTATCTCATATGCAAAGGGACCTGCATGTCATACATAGAGGGAGTAATAAGGTTTGATCACTCCCTCCGCATATAACATAGATCATTCATTGTACTATATGCGATTATGATTGATTAGGACCCAATTAACTGTACTTAAGGGAAGATGGGAAACCTTATTCCATATTTGGTAAAAATAGCTGCTCACTATGGGAAGATGGTAAACTCCCCTTAGTACAAGTGTTAAAAAATGAAGGCTCATTAACATTGACATGGAAAAGGTCGCACTCCATACTTGGTAAAATTAGAGGCTCACTAACATTTAGATGGGAAACTCCACTCCATATTTGCTAAAAATGAAGACTCATTACCACTGTGATGGAAAACCCCACTCCATACTTGGTAAAAGCAAAAGTCCAAATTCCTTACTTTGTATGAACAATGTTAAGTTGTCGTATCAATGTTTAGGGTGTTCCAATTATCTTACATAGGGCGAAGCATTCATGTTTAAATGGTTTCTTTTAGTGTTTAGGGTGCCGCACCAGTGTTTACAATATCATATTAGTGTTTAGAGTGTCCCACTTGTGTTATTAGTGTTTAGGGGTGTCCCAATTGTGTTATTTAGGGTACGATCCACTGGTGTTTATGGTTTCTATTAGTGATAACGGTGTGGTATTAGTTTTTACAACGTCGTATTAGTATCTAGGGTGTCGTATCATGTTTAAGGTGTTGTATTAGTGTTTAGGGTGTCATATTAGTACATTTATGGTGTTGTATTAGTTCTTAGGGTGTGGAATTTGTGTTTAGGGTTTTCCACTTGTTATTTCGATGACCCATTCGTGTTTAGGGTGTTGTATTAGTGTTTAGGGGTGTCATATTAATGTTTAGAGTGTCGTATTAATGTCATGGTGTCGTCTTAGTGTTTAAGGCATGTTGTATTTGTGTTTAGAGTGCCGTATTAGTGTTGGGTGTTGCATTAGTGTTTTTAGGGTGTCTTAATTGTGTTATTTAGGGCAACCCATAAGTGTTTATAGTTTCTATTAGTGTTTAAGTGTTGTATTAGTGTTTAGGGTTTTGTATTAGTGTCATTATGTCATATTTGTGTTTAGGGCATGTTGTATTGTGTTTAGGGCATGTTGTATTAGTGTTTAGAGTGGCGTATTAGTGTTTAGGGTGTCCCAAATGTGTTATTTAGGGCAACCCGTAGGTGTCTATATTTTGTATTAGTGTTTAAGGTGTTGATTAATGTTTAGGGTGTCACATTGCCTAGGGTGTCGTATTAGTGTTTAAGGTGTTACATTAGTGTTTATGGTGCCCCAATCGTGTTATTAAGGGCGACCCATACGTGTTTAGGATCTTGAGTATTAGTGTCTAGAGTGTCGTATTGGTGTTATGGGTGTCAAATATTAGTGTTATGGGTGTCCTAGTTGTGTTATTTAGGATGACCCATAAATGTTTATAGTTTCTTTTAGTGTTTAATGTGTTGTATTATTGTTTAGGTTGTGAAGTATTCGTGTTTAGAGTGTTGTATTATTGTTTAGGGTGTTGCATTAATGTTTAGGGTGTCCCAATTATGTTATTTAGAGCGACCTATATGTGTTTATAGTTTCTATTAGTGTTTAAGGTGTCTCATTTGCATTATTTAGGGTGCTCCATCAATGTTTAGCGTGTCATATTAGTAAATTTAGGGTGTCGTATTAGTGCTTGGGGTGTGAAATTGGTGTTTAGGGTGTGTTATGATTTTGACATAGAAAGGCTTTGCCATCTCAAAATATCCGACTTATATTTACTTGTGGATGTCTCTTTAAATTTTGAGAAAAACTGTGTCTAGGTCATGTCCAAAAAATGCTTTGGATGTCTATCATGGTTTCAAAAACCTTTTCTTCTTCTCAACACATCACCTCTATTAGGTGAGACATGTGTCTCTGTTTTACAAAAAATACAATTACTTCTTTTAAATCTTCAGTTATTGCCTCATCTTTTTGCGGGAGTCTACCGGAGAATGCCCACAATTTGTTGTTATTAGAATCATTAAGGCTTTCACGTTTATTGATTTTAGTCATTAAAGTTTTTCTATTTGTATTTAGTACTTGTTCACGAAATTAAGCGGTTTTCACATGTTTTCTTACTTACAATGCTTGTTACGATTACACGTTTTGCAACATTGGCATCTTTCATATGTGAAGCCACACCAACCACATGGTATGCATCAGGTAAGTTTTGGCCAATGGCTTTCTTTTGGCCTTCATAGTTTGATCTTCTTAGACCTAGGGTGTGCATAATGGATCTAAACTTAGGCATTTTTATCATTTGAACAAAGAGTTGACATTGTGGTATGTGATGTCAAACCATCAAAATAGAAATCATATATTTCATTAGATTTTTTCTGCAAAGTATGTTCACATGTTTTATCATCCATATTGTTCAACATATTGTCCTCGATTTCAATTAAATATGTCGTTTTTCTTTGCAAAATTCTTCTAGGGGATTTGTTTGTTATTGTTCGTTCATTTGTCATACCAGTAGTTACTAGTATAAGCAGAAACATAATTCATTGGTTCGTCAATTTGTGGAATATAAAAACCAGGACTTGAACAATTTGCATTCAAATTAGGAATTGAGTTATTATTTGAAACCAGACTCGAACTGCCATTAATATGTGGCGTGGAAACATCAAATTCAAACTTGGTGATTGCTTTTCATTGCCTACTACATCATGAAATATTCCATTATGCTCTATTGAATTTGGTGATTTAGGTTCTGTTTCAACAATATCATCAATTGGGATAGAAGACGTACCTTCTTCTCAAACGTTTTGAGCTAGGACAAATTCTACGCATGATTTCATTGTTTTTTCACTCCTTTACTTTTTCTTGATCTGGGGTTTCAACTTTTAATTTCTTTCAATTCACAAAACGACTCCTAGAACCCATGATCTAATATGTAGGACAACAAACACCTTTGAAAGAGACAATTTGATAAAGTAACCCTCTTTTCACTTAGAAATTCATAAAAATAGCATAAATGGACCCTCAAATGATTGATAGCATCATGTAAACAGTGCAGAATAGTACAAGATTGTGCAAAATAAAGAATGTTCCTGACAAGAGTCGAAAGGTACATTGGATCATGTTTGTAAAAAGTCAAAAGTTACTTTAACCGTAATATTGAGCAACACGTACGTGTTACAACACACACACTTTCCTTAAAATACAGAAAACAAACACATATGTATTTAGTGTCGGTGTTTACCGCACCACAATACGTACGCGTTAAAGTGTAACACATACACATTTAATTGTTTTTCACTTTTCAAACACGTTTTGTCATCTTTTACCCCCCATCTTGGTGCATTGACCCATCAACAAACACGAAGAACCTTATAGAAAAGAATCGGCAAACACAGATTACACAATATTCAAGCTGAAGGACATCAATTAATCCTTTGTCTAGAAAAGTAAAGGCTTTAGTGAATTAAAAATGGCATGTATGGTTAGATTCACTTGAATGAAGTAGGAAAAGATGACACTATCTTTTAAATCACAGTTGAACGCTTCTTGAAGAAATTAGAAGTCTAAAGGAGGAAAGAAAAATATGACAAGAAGAGGAAGGACTGAAAGGTTATCAATAAAGCAATGACGGGAAATCAAAAAGATACAAAGTTTCAATTAACTCTAGAAAAAAAGAGAAGAAAATGCAAGACATTGAAATGAATTATTAAAGGAGGTTGGACTTTAATTTGAGAAATTTGAAGGCCAAAAACAGAGAAGGTAAGAAGTTTGAAGACATCATCTCTGAATCACAATAGAAGAAGATTGAAATAAGTTTAAAAACAAGGTTTGATTAAGTTTTTTTGATAAGAGTTGAGCCATACTAGTACCTTCTATTATGAAAGCCAACATTCAAGTCACTAGAATGCATATTAACACTCCCTATTATAAATTTTTGGCAATCAAGGTGGAAGAACATATATTGACACAAAAAATTTCAATAAAACAATTGACAAATCAATCGAACATTGACATGAAAATGGAAAAATAGGACAGTACATGGATTTTAAAGGATTGATATGCAACATGAAACTATCCAAAGTTGATACCATTATGCATCAAAATATGGATGCTTGGATTATCAAGCATGGTGACGGTTAAGCACAACTTTATGAAAACTCTACTTTTTTATTCATCGAGTACTGTAGATGAAGCTTGTGAAGGAGTGATTGGGCCTATTGAAGTGTGTGGGTCCGAGGGTTGGATTTGTTTAATGATGACACCTAACTACTATATATGTAGTGGACATTTACCTAAGTGGTCCTCATCATGGAAAATTGTTTTATGGCTAGATCCTTGGGAATATGTTGTAGACCATTAATCTTAAAGGGTAACTACTTTTATGGAAGCTATGCATCCCTTATCATCATTATATATTATCATCTATTATTTTGGATATTTTTCAAAGTAATCAGACCGAATGTTGATTTCTTCATAATTATAGAGGTACCTTTGTTGGGATTGTTGTCAATGCAAGGCCAGTAAATATATTTGAAGGTGGAAATTCAAGCCCATGTTCAAAATTCTTAGGGGTTGATCATTTGACATATTTTTTGGATGTCAAAGGCCATTATCCTTGAGTCATGACTTTAGCATTAGTCTGATTGTTCTAAAATTGAATAAGTGGGCATACTCATGACATTTAAAACATTAAAAAAGAATTTGGTTGTAGTTAAGAGCCCAATATTGTTCACACTCCACCATCTATATGTTCCTCTTGTGAATTAATTAAACATTCAACATGACTTTTATGTATATTCTTGTATGCTCCAATTCCATCTCAAGAGTTGGATAAGAGGATAGAAAATTACGTTTCAATATGTGTAAAAAATACTTGTTCAACCTATAGATGTAGCCATAAGAATTAAAACTTCATATAAAGTGGAATTTCAAAGAGGGTGTCCTCCCTAGGATCACAATAGACTTGAAATTAAGTAGTGTTCATGATTGCTCATCGAGCCATCGGCCAAGTCAAATATGGCCTTTATATAAACAATAGTTGGAAATTTATCTAAGAAGACACTTTGCCCCAAGCATAACATATTTGGCCTTCTAGTTCATAATAATCAAAATTTGAAGTGTCTTAAGGATTAGACCAAACATTTGCAAAAATATCCATTCAAACCCTTGTTTTTATTGTTTTCAAAGTTGATTGATGTTGGGGACGACCAGATGATCCCGGGATACTTGAGAGACATCCCCGAACATGGAGATCACCATCAAACATCTCAAAGAATGCCAATACATCCCCGAAAATGCAAAATAGTATGGTACTTGATCAATATAGTCAGGAAATTAAGTAAAATATTATTGCTCATTGAGCTATGGGCAAGTCAAATATGGCCTTTCTATAAGCAATAGTCAGAAATTTATCTTAAGAAGAAACCCTGTCTCGTCTCAAATAGAACACATTTGGCCTTCCAAATCGTAGTAATAAAAAAACTATAAGTGTCTTAAGAATTATACTAAATTTTGCAAAAATGTACACAATTATACCAAAATTTGCAAAAATGTACACCTAAAACCTTATTTTTTTGTTTCTAAAGTTGATTGATGTTGGGGACAACCTGATGACCCTGGGGTACTTGAGGGACATCCCCAACACGAGGATCATTGTCAAACATCTCAAGAATGACAATAAGTCCCCAAAAAAGCAAAATAATATGTTATGGTATTTAGAGGAACCAAAATATCCCAAGAATGTCAAGGAGAGATGGAAAAAGGGGGATGCCGGGGGATGTTTTGTCCCTATCCCTTTTGTCCCTTGACGGCAGGGGGTTTGTCCTTGTGGAACATTGGTTCCTCCTAATCATGCCAGAGGATCAAGCATCAAAGAACTTTGCCCCTAGATGGCAGGGGTTTTGTCCTTGTGGAACACTGGTTCCTCCTAATCATGCTAGAGGATCAAGCATCAAAGAACTATTCAAGACATTATCTATCTACATTAAGGTTCCATGTATCAGACTTGGGAGCAACTTAGCAAGTTGAATAGTAAAATGTCTACTCTAGACTTGACAAAGAACTCAACAAAAAATATATAAATGTATAAAATTTTAAATTTCACAATATAGCGGGGATTTATATACTTCACTTAATTTTCTTACAAACATATATTAATGACAGACTAAATACTAAATGGTAAAATTTACATCATACATTAAATTAGAAGCCAATAGATGATTTGTAGTGCAAAAAATCTAAAATTTATTTGTATAGAGACTAGACACTATAAGTAATGGACCATAGCATGAAATGTGTCACAAAAAATCAACTAAAATGTGTGGCACACCTATGCTCATGATTGAGGAATTTTTATTCCTGTTGTGTTATGGGGACAATGCTTGCCAGGTTTCGAACCCGGGTCATAATGGTGGCAAGTGCTCCAACTTACTAGCTTGATGGACATGAAAGTGTTGATGTTATCCGTAAACGATCTCCTTTCTTTTCTCTTCTATATACTGATACTTTCTTTTCTCTTCTATATACCTACATAGAAGTATGATGAGAAATAATGTGGAATAATTGATTGCTAGAGAAGATTAAAGCACCACTAACAGGATTTTGCAAAGTAACATTGTAGTCACTAGTCATTGAGCTGATTTTTGTTTTTCTTAATTTTACTACATTTCTGCACAAAGGGTATGCACTCCATTACCTACCTTCTTTTTTCATCTATTGAATTTTTGCGTGTGGGTATTTATGATTGCAGCTGTCCACTAAAACAACATTGGCTTTGAGGAAATGAAATTTATGGTTAGACATAGCTTCAACTGGATGGAGTAAGGAAAAGTGCTTTAATGGGATTAAGTTTATTATCTTTTTGTGTGACACCATCAACTGTGCAATGCGTTTGGAACATTGGTGTCATCTTGGCTTTCAGGCAGTGTTACACATGGATGCGCCCCCCAAAACTGATGTCTCAAAGACTCGGGGCATCTTCGAGACTTGGGGATGGCTGGGAAACATCCCCCCGTTGTCCCACTAGCTATACGGAGACGTCCCCCGTCTCCCGATTTTGGGGACTTGGGGACGTCCCTGTGATGTTCCGAAGACTTCCAGAAGTCTCTCGACCAATCCCGAAGACTCCCAACTGTCCCTGGAGGCATAAGGCTGCCAAAAAGTTTTTTTAATAAAAAAATCATTTTGTTTTATAATTTTTGGCCCCAACCTTAACCCTAATACTCAATGGGCCCCACCCACTCCCTAAGCACTCCAAATAAAGCTATAAATAAGAGTTACACCCTCACTCCAAATCACAATCAAACATTCAAAGCAAGAGTGAAAGCATTAGCAAGCAAGAGTGAGGGCATTAGAATGGAAGAGGCACAACATTGTCAACAAGTAACAACAAGAATTAGAGCAAGTGTCAAGTCTTCATTGCATTGAGCCACTAGCCAACTGTATTTGAATTTTGAACGTAATCATTTTTTTTAATATAAATATTAATATATTGATCATTGGCATTTTCACTGTTCAATGCAATGTGTTTAGTATTTTGAAGTTTCATTTTAGATTTTTTTTAACTAATTTTTCAAGTACTATCTATATATTTGTGCCACCATCCCGCCGCCGTCCCCCCGCTATCCCCAAACCTAGGCCTTTGGTCCCCCCAATCTTCGAGACCTGTTCTGAGACTCTGTGGAACACTGCTTTCAGGTCAAGTGCCCAAAGGCCTTTATGGCAGTTGTATGGCCTTCCTATTAGCAAATCTGTGCCTTGTCTGTTCTTTTCTTTAATAATGACAGTTTTTGAAGTATGTTGTGGTGAATGCTAGAAATGTACTTTATTAGGCGTTTTGTGTTAGCAAAACCTTTTTTTTACTCATTGCATTCTTTCATTTACCTTGTCCCTTTGACTTAAGGCTTTGAAGTTTGAAGTGATATCAAAACTTAGAAATGAATTCCAGTATTGTTTTAATCGTTTGCTGTAAAATTTGTTAGTATTTCTCTAGGATTGCTTGGAGACCAATGGGAATTGCATCTTTGTTTGTGATTGTCACAAAAAATTACGTTTGCTGCTATATACATGCAACAAATCCAGTCCTGAATGCTGTCCATGTGTTAGAGGATCCAATCAATCTTTAACAGTTGATTTTCCAACCATCCAATTTTCAACATCCCTTGAAAAATGTCAGTCATAATGTGAAGGTGCAAATCCATATGAAGAATTTGAGTTGTGTTCGTGTTGATGTATTCATTTTGTGTCTAATTATGGCCAACTAGTAGGCTAAATGTGTTGTATTGTAGAAATTCTCCTTTCCGTTTTTTGTTAAGGAGTTAGGTTGTAAGCTTGACTTGGTGCCCCTTTTTGTCTGCTTGCTGCATCCTTGTGTAACCCCAATGTTTAGATTTATATAGTAAATAACCTTGTGTTGGCTTGTAATTTCCTATGAAGGTTTCCTCCCTGTTCTCTCTCGTTGAGATTGTTTGGCCATGATTGTGGTTGTTTCTTTTTTCATGAAAACACAGGATTTATTGTTAATTTGTTTTGTTTTACATCCATTATCAGGCATTGAAAGAGCATTTTGCTTAATGTAATGGAGCAAAGAAACAGAAGTGATGCAATTTCTCTCCCAAGATGGGAAAGTTTCCTGATCAATAGCCACGAGTTTGGTGGGGATTTCCCTGCTGGACCTTACAATAGAATGATCTCAAAATTATATGGAACAGGTGGTGAGTCCTTAGAAACCATCAATAGATCCAGAATGGACGACCAGTATTCTAATTTGGGCTCAGCAGATGGCGAACCTTTATACCCTGTTCATAGAATTGTTCAAAGTAAGTCATCAAATAGATCATTTTCTGCAAGTGTCCAACCTAGACAGAATGATATGGCTACTAGTTCTCATTCAGTATCTCAGCGTCTTCCTGGTTCCGGTGAAAACAGACAGGATAATGAATTTGGCAGGCTTGGTTTAAGTGGAGCTCAGGCAGTAAATGGAGAACAGGTTGAACCCTCTAGAAATCATTCTCTTGGTGTTTGGCCTAGGTTGGCTGGTACACCTCCTCAGCCTCAGGGTATTACTGATGAAGAGATAGTGGACTCTTTACTAGGCAGGTCAGTTACAGGACATGTCTCCCCAGCAGGCGTTCCTGAGACAAAGTTGGATAAAGCACCTGCAACTTTAGTTTCAGCAGATGTCCAGTCTAAGGAGCATAATGACAAAGTGAAAGTAGATGCTGTACCTCCGGGGGTCATATTCATGTGCAACAGAAAAACTAGGGAGACTTGCTTTCAATTCGGTTTGTTTGGTCTGCCTGGCTCACAAATAAATATGGTAAAACGTATTGTGCCGGGAACTAAATTGTTTCTGTTTGTGTTGGATTCAAGAGAGATGCAAGGGATTTTTGAGGCAACTTCAAATGGTGGTCTTAATCTATCTCCCATGGCATTTGGTGGGGCTTTTCCTTCTCAGGTAAATAAGTCCAGCCACTTCATGGTTGTGGTTTAGAGGGGTAATTTCTTTGAGCTATTGCATGCATATTTTAGGTATCTGTTTTCTTGGTTTATTCATTTTTTGTTTCCTTTTGCCCATGCTTGGCATTTTTCAGACATATAATATTGTTAAATCCCATGTTCTATTAGATTACACATACATAAGGGTTTTCTGTTATTTTTTTCTGTCTGTAAGCACAACATGAATCAGTACCATAATTCTCGAAAAATGTTATCCTGGATTCTAAAAATTAAAATGAAACTCCTTTATCGATTTATTTAATCTTGTGAAAAATTGAAAGTATAAATGGGCAAGCCTTGTTGCTAAATGTTTTCATTGCACCCTTGAGTGAGGGTTGGGAGATTGTGACTGGTTACTCTCAAAGTTACTGGGTTCCGCCCATGGTCTCCCAATCCCAGTAGGGTTCAAATTGGGTACCTGTCTCGCATTGGTTCGGTTTGGTCCCTGGTTTGCCTTGGGTAAGCCCCCCCTACTCGGGTACACCTTGGGTTCATCCTGACAAGACAATATGCCTACACATCTGCATTTTATCTTGATATTGCTGGCAATACAACAAATATTCAAGGACATAAAAAATTGGGTTGTACAAAATGCAATATAAAACTTTCAGTATATGTAATGCAATATAAAACACCGGTATATATAATGCAATATAGAAGTTTGGAGAACAGCTGATTATTGCCATGTATCCTTTAGCCAGTAGTCCCAATGTCATGTACCTTGGGATATGATATTATAATGTATATCGGTTGATGGAGATGCTGACATGTGACACACATTCCCCTTAGTTATATGTTTATAATAAATGGGGTCACATAGGAATTAGTTATATTGGGTAATGAGTCGGCCTACATTGGGATTAGGTGTTACCCATCCATTAAGAGTAATGTATGTCTATATAAAGGATATGAGTATCATGAGTTATGTTATGTATGAGTTGAGTTTTCTACTTGGTAGAGGTATATTGGAGGTGTCCCCTTCGAAGTGCATTCCCATCTTGGGAGATTGTAGAGTTACTCCTTCATTAAGGAGCACTGTATGGTGTTGCCCTATTTTAAGTGTATTATTCTACATATATTGAATATTTGGGCATCTTGGCCCACCAATATCTCTAGTGTTGTGTTATATTCTGCATATTATTCAGCTGATTCATTTATTATATGCAAGGATTCACTAACACCTCGAGGTGTTGGTGTAACGGTTTGTTACACCCAAAGGGTTGAGAGTTTGTTTACAATTCAAAATGTGTGGGAGACCCTTTGCTAGAAATTATGGATTTGATTTAGCTACATCGCATCCATTGGGGTCACAGCTAGTCCTTGAAGCCCTCTTTTGTATGTTTTCTAGAAATTATGGATTTGCTTTAGTTGAATTCAGCCATTAGGGTCACAGCTAGTCCTTGGAAGTCCTCTTTTTATGTTTTTCTTCACCTACAGATTGAGTTCTACTTCACAAAGAATGGACAATAAAATCACTTTTGGGGTATGAAAATACTGTAACTGGAAGTAGATTTTCTGCACATTCACCCTGCATTTCATTCTGGATTCTGGAGTAGAAATGTTTCTTTGTATGGAATGTGGGACCTTGGTTTTTGGTGACAATGACATGTGGAGTTCTAAAAATAATAAGGGAAACTGTTGAAAATGTGTGGTTTTGTAATACAGACACGTAAAATCTGGAATGAATTTTAATTTTGTTACCCCTTTGGAAGAAGCCTTTTTTAGTCCATAATAAAATTATTTTCAGAATTTCTAAGTTGACCATGTGAAATTGATCTGTAGCCTAGATTCTTGAAAGTCCGAGAAGCTTAAAACTAAAAAGGGAGAAGGTTATGAGACTCTGTAGTCATTTTATGTTCATTAATTGTGGCATGGAAGTCACATGATATGTCTAAAAATGGTTGCGTGTAGTTTTCTATCATCAGCATATCATGTTATTCATTATTGTGATATTTTATCGTACACACAGTAGTGTCATTTAGTACGACGATTAATTATAAATGCTGTATTTATGAGAGTTCTGAACTACTTTAGTTATGGAGGTCTTCTTCATGATAGAGGGTTTGTATGAAAAGCCTAGCTCATCAATTTTTGAGAACCAATATACTAGAGGAAAAGACTCCCATAAAAATTGCGTCAGAATCATTTAAGAGCTGATACACTCTTCTTGTTCATCCTTTGTGAATCCAGTGTATCTACTTTTATTCTTTTTCTTGTTTGGTGCAAATCACTTTGCGGTATCAGTGCCTCGTGTTCCTGTTATTGTTTTCTAGTTATCGTTAGAGGCCATTCAAATCCGCTCATAAAATCTTAAAAAATATAGACCTGTACATTTTTTTGCTTTAACAGTTGACAAACACGAGAAAAGATTCTTAGTGAGAAGCAAATGCTGGACGAACAATGATAAAGCCCACAAGCTTTGTTATTTTCTTTTTCATAAAAAATTGTGTAGTTGCCCTTAAATGTACCTGCTATGACTTATTGTTGCATAATAATGCTCAGAGGAAAACAATAAGTAAATAAACAATAGTCATTGCAGATGCCCTGAGTATTCGGCATCTATGGAAGTGACTCAACTGCCTAAAACACTGGCCTTCAACAATGTCTTTTAATTCAGCAGCGCTCTTCCACTGTCACATGTTTTGAAAGCTGTAAGTACCATTAGCTCTCGTTGCAGTTGATGACTGACGTATCAGATGTCTCTTTGATTTTACTCAAAATTTGAGGAACCTGCAAACTCAATCAATTGGGCATTGAAAACTGAGAATGTGCTCTGTTGGATAAAAGCAACCAGGGAGGATTTGCACAAATCTGTTGGCACATGGAAAGCCCACATATGCTTTCCCGAAAATGCAAACTGTCCCTGGGCCATGTTACTTAAATGCTGCAGAAGAATATGGATTTATGATACTGGCCATATCATCAGACTTGGGTGAAATTTAGCAGGTTCAAAAAAAATTGAGGAGGTTTTGTTAAGGTTCTGCTCTTGAGGTGTGCAAATAACTCTTTATGCTTAAGCTTTTAAGTTAGAGTAACCACGATTGGTGCCCATCAGCATATTCTTTTGATCTTATATGACCAATATTAGGAAAGCCAAGAAGATTTGGGCAAGAAATCAGCAATGGTTTCAAGCCTTCAGTCTGGTACAAAAACTCCAGAACCTCCTTTTAACACTACAATATTTCTGTATTGATTATTTTTCATACCCCATTCCAAGAGACTCATAAAGCCAAATAAATAGGCTTTATGAGGAGGTTACAAACAATAACCTCTAAGCTGTTAAAACAAATCTTGTTTGAAACAACTTTTTCCGGGAAGCCAAGTCTGACTATAAAGATAAACTTGGTTAAAACAAAATAACTGTTTAACTCCCTATACTAAGCTTACCAAGTGTGAACACAAACTAGGATAGGCTAGAAAATAACTTGAACTACTTCCTAATATACTGCGAGTGTGAACACAACTCTAACCCCCTCCCTTAAGCGAAGTTGTGGGAAGAAAAAACATGAAAGTGGGTTTTGGCTAATAGGCATGATTAAAAAAGGACTCAACCATAATCCCTCCCCATGTACAACTTCCTTCACCCCAAGCAACACTCACAATTGAAGGTAGCGAGGAGAAGCCAAGGGCTTAGTGAAGATGTCAACACATTGTTCGACAATGGGCGCAAATTCCAAACGAACAACTCCATCTTGGTCCAACTTTTGTATGAAGTGCATGTGAATTTCTTTGTGCTTGGTACATTGATGCTCTATAGGGTTGTGTGCTATCTCAATATAACTTCGATTCTCACACCAAATAAAAGTGGGGTTTTGTTGAGGAAAACCAAACTCACCAAGTAACTGTCAAAGGCAGAGTGCCTCCTGTCCAATTTTCATAGTACCTCGATAGTCAGCCTTAGTCAAAGAGATAGAAACAACTGTTTGCCTCTCCAATTCCAAAAGTAGAGCAATGAGTATCAACACATCCACCCCAATCCGCATTTGTGAATCCCTCAATTTCTGAAGAACCCTTTGGTGTTTAGAATTCCAAAATGCAGAGTGCCCCAAATATAGTGCAAAATAGGCTTAGCTACCTGCCAATTACTTTCATGAGGCTCATGGGAGAATCAAGAGACAAGGTTAACAACAAAGGTGATATTAGGACGTGTATGTGTCAGGTACAAAAGACTTCCTACCACCTGTCTATACAAAGTGGGATCAACCAATCTAGGTTTGCAGTCAATAGTCAACTCAATACTTGATTGATATGGTGTGGGAGAAGGCTTGCAATCAACCATGCAAAACTGATGAAGAAGATTTGTGACATACTTTTTTTGTCCAATAGAAATACCTTCAAGAGATTGATGAACCTGGAGGGCAAGAAAATAGTGCAAAAGTCCCATTTCTTTTATGTCAAATCTTTTCATCAACTTGTGCTTTATGTCTCAAATCAAGGAGTATGAACCGCTTGTGAGGATGAGATCATCAACATATAAAACCAAGATCAGTATTTTGTCACCTTGCAAAGTAATTTGCATAAAGAGAACGAAGAAGTCTGCATACCAAGGAAGATTCTTGTACAAAGCCCTGAGGCTGCTCCATATAGATCTCCTCTTGGAGATCACCATGTAGGAAAGCACTCTTCACGTCCATATGATAAATTGGCCATCGATGTGATGCAACGAGGGAGAGGACAAGGTGAATAAAATCCATCTTTGTAACTGGAGAAAAAGTCTTAGAGCAATCCACCTCTTCGACCTGTGAGAACCCTTAGCTACAAGACGATCTTTGTGCTTATCTTCAAAACCATCTGTTGCATATTTGGGCTTACAAACCCATTTTATAACGCACAAATTTTTTTCCCTTAGGAAGAGGCACTAACTCCAACGTGTTATTCTTCATGAGCGAAGAATATTCGCTCTGCATTTTAGCTTCCCACTCAAGTTTACCTGTCACCTCAGTAAATAATACTTGATTAGTAGAAAATTGAAATTGCTTGGCTTATAAGAGCAATACTAGAAGTCTCTGATTGATTGCAACAAGGATCACAAACCAAAGAACCAACTGCTTACAAAGTAGATTTTTCCCAATTGGGCATGTTTTGTGCAGGAGGCGGCATAGCAAGATCATCAGGTGTGTTGTCATCAATATCAGGAAGTATAACCTCCCTTATATGAAGCTGATGATGGAGGAGACTCAAAAGTTGGCTTCAAAGAAATGAGATTCTCATCAACTCTAACATCTCGTCGAAATAAGACACTAGGTGTGATGGGATCAAAGAGGCAATATGCCTTCACATCCTCGTAATGACCAACAAAAATGAGCTATTGACTCTTCTTCTCCACATATTTGCGCTTATCTCAGGAACAAACACAAAAGCATTAATTTCGAAGACATGAAATCAGGAAACATTAGGTTATTCACCTGACCGAATTTCTTCAAGAGTCTTGTCTTGCATTGCCTTGTGGGAGATGCAGTTCTAGATAAAATTTGCACAATTTACTGTCTCAACCTAAAAAACTCAGGTGTTAAGTCCTTCGACTGTATCATGCAACTCACCATTTCCTTGAGTGTTCTATTTTTCTGTTCAACTATTCCATTCTATTGAAGGGTATAAGGTTTTGTGTATTGATGCAAAATACCATGACCAGTACAAAAATCTTGAAAATCATTACTTATATATTCCTCCCGTTGTTTGTGCAAAGCTTTTTCAGTGAAATTCTCGATAGCTTATCATCAAAATCCTTGAAGGTCTTGAATTTCTGAAATACTTCACTTTTATACTACAAAAAATACACCCAAGTCCTTTGAGTAAAATTATTAGTGAAAATCAGTACATATTGCATTAGAAAATGACTTAATGGGAAAAGTCATCAAATCACTATGTAGTAACTCAAGTTGAGCCTTAGCTCGCGAAGCTTGTCCTTTTGGAAAGGAATCTCGATGCTATTTTCCAAGCATGCATCCTGGTAAAACACCATAATAATTGGAGACCTTAGAAAGCCCTTTCACCATTTTTTGCGAGCATATCTGTCGCAGATACCTTTAAGTCAGGTTACCAAAGCGTTCACGCCATTGTTTTCTCATTGTGTCAACATGAGCAACAAGTGAAGACTTTGTAGAGATATCAAACTTATCAAATACAGAAAGACGGAAATGATGGTCCCCCACACCTATAGCTACACCATCATATCGATCAAATAATTCTTTAATTACAACACTGTGGAGTAAAAGCCATAATTTTCTTAAACCCAAAATTATAAATTTGATAATTTGACAACAAATTAGATGAAATTTCAGGTACCAAGAATACTTCATTGATGCACCCATTTTGCATTTGCACAAAACCAAATTCCAAAACATTAGCTTTTGAAGAGTTTCACATGATTATGTGAGAAGTGCTGCAACTAGAAAGAGAACTCAACAAACCATGTGAGTGAGTTAGATGACGAGAAGCTTCAGCATAAAAAATTCCATCTATCTGTCATAGGAGTACAAGCCCTAGCAAAAAGGGTTTTTCCTATCCTTGTATTTGTGGAGGAAGGAACATCAATTTTATGCTTCTTCTGTTTTGCTTCCAATGCTTCTATTCTCTTATAGCATTTGTAATTAGGATGATTAGTTATGTGACAATATGGACAAGGGTCATAAACCTTCTTTTTTTTGAAAAAGTTTCGAGACTTGTTAGAATTTGAAGGTTTAGAGGTCTTTGTGGTGGTTGGAGAAGGTTTGTGTGATTCCATTGGAGGAGGTCACGATTTTGGTTGTGGTTTTCCATTTTCCCTTGGGAATTTGCCACTACTGCATGACTTGAGCTAGGCAAGGCATGAAGTGCTCGCAATTTTGTTTGTTCACGAGTAAGCCTTTCACAAAATAGCTCAAAAGTAGGCATCTTAAAATTTTCTTCCAAAGCATCCATTGTGGAGTAAAATGTGGATGCAAACAAACTATAAGGGCCTTTCAATTTAGACAAAATCAAAATTATACATTCATTATCCTTCGTTCTCTACCACTAGCTTTTAGTTGTGATCTAAGTTATTTGAATTTTAGCAAAAAACTCTTCAATAGACGGAAAATCAGAGGGTGGACACACATTCAAATTTGTATCTAATTGAAGTATCCTAAATTCATTTACTTTGCAAAAGAGATTTTCAAAGATTTTCCATGCCTCTTTCAGAGGTTTGGAGTCATCTATGTGAAATTGCAAACTCTCAGACATATTCAGGCTAATCAATCTGAGAGCTTCATCGTGCTTGCACATGTAGGTGTACTTATCCTTCTCTGAGGTGAGTGTAGGAACATTTTCTTGAAAAACACTCCATAGGCCTCTGGATTGGAGCAATTGTCCCATCTTTGGTTTCTAGGCATGATAGTTAGATGAGTTTAGGGGTTCAAACAACCTGCTATCCATTGTGGACGAGGAAGCTGAAGATGTTGCAGAGAAGGTCTTGGACATCATTGGTCAGCAAAAAACTACCCCCTAGAATGATTTAAAAAAAATACCAGTTTTGAAAAAAAACACCCTTTTAGAAAAAAAATTCTAAAAAAATTGCTCTTAAAAGTATTCAAACAAAAAATTAGGGGGAAGGGTGTTGAACCCTTGACCTTTGGTGGAGGGAGGGGTTCTCCCAAAAGTATGACCACCAGTTGGGCTATGTAGCGCTCTAATATGAGATATGAGTAATATTATTCTTATTCTTTTACAAACGCGAATTTGTTTGCAAAAAAAATTATCCCACATGGGATTGAGCACATGACCACCTCCAACACAATGCTTTTGGCAAAGAGAGCACACCAGCTGTGCCACAAACCTTTTCACACATCTAAGCAGGCTAATTTTTATTTAAACGTTTAAAATTAGCAAATCCTTTTTAAAAGGAAGAGGCTTAGGGGCCTCAAACCCGTAACCCCTTAATCTCCTCTACGTTGCGGGACAAATGAAAGTCCACGGGGAAATTAAAAAACCGTGTGAATTAGAAAAGTCACGGAAAATACATGTTGCGGAAAAGGCATCAAAGCCGCACAAAATCGGGGAGTGTAGAAAAGTGTAGGCCGCAGAACAAAGGAAAAGAGTGGAGCACGAGAGAAGAAAGGTTAAAGGTTGTGGAACAAAACAATATTGAACGTGTCAAGGAAAGGAGACCCGTGGTATAAAGTGAAAGCCGCGACAAACAAAAGACTCCATGAAACAGAGGGAGCCGCGAAAGGCAAATCAAAGATGCGGAACAAGAAGGAAATCGAGGATCAAGAGCAAGAGGCCAGGAACAAAGCAACAAATCAGTAAAAGAATGCCAAATAACGCAAAAGGTCGCCGAAGAAAAATGTAGGTCGCAAATCATTAAGAATTCGCCGAATGAGGGGAAGTCGCCCTTGATTTAGTTCAAACGTTAGAACCACTCCCAACAACTAGCATTAAACCTTGCACTGTGAAGCCCTCATTCCCAGGTTGTCTAATAGAGTGTGATTCAAGCAACCTCTGATGCCCATACTTGGTCTGCAAAATTGAATGGCGATTGGCCCTTGGTGGTTGGTAAAGTGGGCTGTCTTATTGATTTCTGGGGATCTTCTGATCCTTTCTCCTCTCTTCTTTCTCTATATAATGCAACTCAGTTTTCATTGTAAGGATCCTCTCTTGAATATAAAGTTACCATACCCAATTAGTGGCTGGTAATCCTGTGTTTCAGACCTCTGTTTTGATCCCATGCGATGCATTCAGTGCCTTCCCCCTTTGATGTAATGGACTGTGTATATAATTATCAATAAAATCATATTATTGTGGCTCATTTCTGCCCTTAACTCGCGTTATTGTGTCTCTTACCTCGCTGTTCATTAATGGCATGATGCGTGTGAGCTATACTTTAAGTATTTTCATTTCTCTGTGTCTCAAATGCGTGGAATGGGAGTCTCGTCTATGCAAGGTTGTCTGTGGCTCTTACCTGCCTTCCCTGCTTGCATTTTCACTCCTATTTCCCCCCTCAGGGAGAGAGATCCCTCTATTTTGGTGCAATCACCACCCCCTTTGCTTAATTTATTTCATGTTTCTCCTTCATCCCTTTTCCCCTTGCAATCAGTAGCTTAGCTTAGGAGTAGTGTTAGCATTAGAGTGGTTAGTTAAGGAACCGACCTTCTTTGGAGGTCAGTCCTAAGGAGCAAGGTCCCACACCTTGGTGACATTCCAATGTTTCACCAAGGTGCTGAGCCTAGTCTCAACAAAGGGTGCAATCTCATGTGACAACAAGTTCTTTGATTATTTGCTATGTTGCAGGGGTACGAATATGGTGCTATATACGGGTATGATATTGTTCCAATTTTGAAAACCTATGATAGGGATGTAGATAGACGACAACAAATATGCATATGGAAAAAATATAAAAAAATGTAGAAAATCCAATGTACTATTCAAATTTTGAAATGTAACATAAAAGAGTTAAAGAGGAAAAATATTTTAGCATTTTCCATTATTTTTTTCACCTTTTAATGGTTATAAAAAATAAAATTTTGAAGGTCTATTAAAGAAAATTCTTAAGCACTTTCTATTAAGGAAAAAAGAACATAAAAGTACTTTGTCCTAATACTAGAAACTCATTTAGAAATTGAGTCAAATATTGTTCTTTTGTAAAAGGGCATATAGCTGTAAGGCCTATTTGGCATATGCACCCTTTATAGTGTGTGTGTGTGTATTTGTTTCTATATATTATAATGGGAGTAAGTTTGGTAACAAAAAAATTGGCGATTGTATTGAGGAAATATCCCATGGAACCGAACCTCAATTTCCTAGTGTGGTACAGTTATGAGCCCAAGAGTTCATGATAAATGTTTAAAGTGGGCAAGAGATTATAAGATTATTAACGCAAGAAATAATGCAAAGTGGCTTAATATATAAGCTAGAGAGTTGAACTACCACTCCTACAATCAAGGAACAACCTCACAATTATAGCACGCTAAATTTGTTCCGAGGCACTTGACAATAATACTTTTTGAACCCTTATAGGCATATGGCTTGTTAGTACATATTTAACCTTATTCACGTATATTTTCCCATTTCAACCACCCTCTAGTCCACTAAAGGTTATCCACATTCTCCAGTAAACATTATCAAAATCACTTATAGTCTGCACAAAAAACTCTCTAAACATCCTAACAAACATCCTCGAACCTTCAATTGCGAGTTTCATGATCTCTGGACATGTTTGTGGCCCTCAGGGAAGTTTGGCCCCAAAGCTGTTTGGCATTTCTGAACTCATCCTGTCCCTATCTATTGGTCATAGTTTCAAATGGTTAAGGCCTTAGTGGGATTTCAGGGTTGATTGAGCAGGAAAACTAACAAAAGGTCTCTTGTTTAAATAAAGGCATCCTAAGTCATTCAAACCATATAGACATCACTTCATCCCTTGGAGATCATTACACACAAAGATCATGTTCTCCCTAAATCTTCTAAGAGTGAGGTCGTAGATCAACCAAGAGTAGAATTTTGAAGCATACAAAGATCATCACTTCAACTACACATAAAGAGAATATTCTTCCTAGATGTTCCAAGAGAAGTCGTAGAACAACCAAGAGTAGATTTTTGAAGCATATAAAGGTCAAAGTACATATTTTCAAGTGTCGAAGTCAAATCAAAGTATTCATTCAAAGTGCATTTATATGTTGGTAGTTTTATCTCATCGTAGGCTTCAGAGAACTACATAGAGTTTGATTCCTCTTTGTAGTATTGGTATGTAGGCAACACTTATCAAATCACATTGTTGTGGCGAGGTTGTCCAACACTAACTCATTTTTAAGGTCTCTTATCTTTGAAGCAAACAAAGCTAGGTTTTGGATAAAGAAAGCATTCCCAATTATTGCACATATTCATTGCAACATGCTAGATATCTAGAACACAAGTACAAATCCAAACAAATCTGCCTAGAAGAGTCGAGCTTTAACAAACTTGCCTAGAATAGATTCATAGCACTCAGACACTTAACATGTCCAACATAGAGACATTGGGGTCTATATTTGTTTGCACATTCCAAACCTATCCAAAACACTGTTACAACCCTAGTTTTTCTTGAGTGCCTTGATTATAGTTGTTTCTGGTGAATTTCAGTTTGTCAATTATATGATAAACACCAAAAACTCAGAAGACGACAGGGTTTAATGGTACTCGTGTCGACAATGCAATGTCAGGATGAATGGATGCAATAGATGCGAGAAACTCCTTCCAACAGATGAGAGAACCTGCATGCAAAGATAACTCAACAAGATAGATGTTTGACAAAGATTCGATGAGTTTCTTGGCAAAGTCCTATCCTAGGAACCAATGGGCTTTCTTGAAGGGTGTCAACTCGTTTTACAATCAAGTGATATGATATGAAAGTAATTGACAATACAAGAATGAATTAGAAATCTAGGGGGATAAAAAGATCTTGTTTTGTGTGGTAGGTGGCCTAGGTGACGACTACAACGAGCTTAAAGTCCAAGAAGTAGTTGAACCAAGCTTGTTGTACCGTGTCTTGTTCTTCGCGTATGATCTCGAGTTTGTCTTCGATATCTTCAACGTCTGGTGTTAAGGCTATGGCACAAAGGATAAGCTCGCGTGCTATGTCAAATTGTTCCCAAGCGAAGGGTTGTCGGATGATGGGAATGTCATATATGTTGGTGATGGGATGTGCTTGACTTGGTATAGTCATCTATAGAGGAGAATAACTTGAAAACAAACTGGTTAGGTAGAAACAAATTGATATTTAATGGCAAATATGATTAAAATGCTAAAATGACAGGGATCGCTAGCGATTTTGCATAGCTAAATCGCCATTGATTGTTGTTAGAAAGATTAATTCTTTGATAATATGCAAATTAGATATAAAATGAAAGATTTGAATACAAATATGACCTTTTATATGCTTTGGTGATAATTTGAATATGAAAATAAATGACAATTTCTTACCTTGGCTGAGAAAGATTAAGAAATGATGTTGTGGGAACCTTACGGTGTTTGTGGAACTTCCACAGATGCAACGGGGATGCTAAAGGTACCGAGAGGATCGTGATGATGTCATTTAAGTCTCCAGTGAGTCAGAGATTCGGTACAAATGTCTGGGGATCCGTTTCAAGGAGTGTTATGTTGCTTATATAATTACAGGTGATTTGTTAGAATCGCTGACGACCCGTGAAAAGTGGGGAAGCCCGTTTGGAAGTGGTTACAACCATTTGCAAATGGGTAGATTTGGGTATGGGGACGAGTTGAAATGGTAGTGAGGAGGTTAGGGATGTTAGGGGGTTAAATGGTTAGGGTTAAAATGGGCTAGGATGGGTTGTAGGTGGTTAGGGAGGTTTAGGATAGGTAAATAAGATTTTATAGGGAGGTGGAATGTGATTTTGTAGGGGTGAAATCATGGTTTAGGATAATGAGATAGGTTTTAGGGTTTTCGAATGAGGATGTGAAGGGTGTAGCCAAGAAACATGAGTCTACATTTGCCCCTTTTTGTCAAGAGGTTTGTGATGGATAAGCAACTGACAAAAGCAAGTGGAATGACCTAATTTGTGTTGGATAGGTGGCCCCCCTTCAAACTGAGGGTCATTGCAACAAAGTATAATGGTCATCGGTTTGAATAAGTTGTATGAGATAAGCTTGTGTGAAGTTGTGCTTCATTTAAGATGCCCTAAGACTAGGCATGAAAATAATTTTTCACAAAGTTGGGCTCGTGCGACCAAAGAGTCAAGTGATAGGGGAACCAATGGGTTCTCAACCTATAGATGTATGATTCATAGGGAGCGGCTTGCGCAAAAGGTTCCTAGAAGTGTATAGTATCCGCGGTGTATCAGAAGATGCAGGCTTGATAAATGATGTTGTCACAGAGGTGGGCTTACATGACCGTGAAGTCAAGTGATAGGGGAACTGTTATCAATTTGAAGAGCACCCTGAGTTGAAGAACTGCAAGCAATCCTTCTCTTCAGCTGATACAATGGGATCTTCTCAGAGTGTGGGTGACTCAATGTTGAAAAGAACCTTCAGAGAGGGCTGGCTCCCTGGATAAATCAACAAAACTTATATCTTGCTGGAGATAAGGGAGCAAATTAACATAAACTCACAAAAAACATTTAAAATTAGGTGATACACCAATGTTTTGGAGACTTATGACTACACAAGACACACGATTAGACCCTTTAAGACCTGCAAATATCACTTCATTCTCTGTTTGATTGACTTTCACACAAGGATTTCACAGAAGGCATGCATGAGCTATCAATCCAGCATGGGGGGGCAGATTTGAGGTCTTTTCCACTTCCAAACTGATTAAAAAACTATATCTGCACTTAAAATATCCTGTGAAAGCTTCAAAATATCTTAATGGAGGTGATGAGATTCATAAATATGCAAAGGAAATAATACGTTCACTTAATCACATCAATGGACCTATCTAACACACTTCAATTCAGCTTGCAAATGGAGGAATTCAGTCTTTTATTGCATCTAATAGGCGCCGGAGTACAAAATTTGGCATAGCCTTGGCATGACAAAATCACAAGCCTCCTCAATGCTTCAAAAGTATGGGTACATATAGAATAAAGAAGGGAAAAGTAAGAGGAAGAGAAGTGGAGTTGGAACTGCTCAACACTTCAGTTTGCTCTATCTATCCATAGTTCACTTTAGTTTACTGCTAGGACTCAACCCCCCCTTTCTCTCAATGGAACACTTTAACTGAGTTGGAAACTTCAGTTAGGGGCTACTTGTAGACAAATCCAATTCTAGCTCACATTTGTACAATTCGACCCCTTGTAATTAAAATACATTTAGTTAATAATAATCACAAGATTATTATCATGCAAATGATTTACAAGGGGGACACGACTATGAGTTTACATGACATTTTAACTCCTTTGATGAACTTGGTCAACCCTCTTTTTGGCCTTGGGAAAAATTGAGGTAATTACTTAAGATCAATTTTGACTTGGGGCTAAGCATTATTCCGCACCCCCCCACGTAGCAAAAAATTCTAAGCATTAAAATGATTACAAAAATCCCACCTATGTGGGCATTTGGGAAATGATGATTAAAAAGACTAAGTGACACTAACCATGGTCAAAATTCATTCATACAAATAGCAACTGGAGCAACAATGGATCATCGAGTAAGGGGATTCGTCTCTCAAGCAATGACGGGTCCCCTTCTCTTCCTTATGTTTTTAGTTTCAGATATATATGCATTTTATGCTTGCATAGTTATATCCCATGACTTGTGTGGGGGAACTTGTACAAATTTCCTTATGAATACAAACAATTGTTTATGCAATTAATTGTCTGCTGTTTGCATTCTTTATAACGCTCCTAATTTGCATAATTGGATGAACATTTGAAAATCAATTGCTTAATACACTTGCATATAATCATAAGGAACTTTAATAATGAATGGTTTGTACCTTTTCTGATCATCCGAAACTAAGAAAACTGTAACAAATGAAGATAATGATTATATTGAAGTTGCAAGTTGCTTCCATACTTCACAATTTTCTAATTTGCAACTAGGAAAGCCAAAAACTGTTATCAATCTGAAGAGCACCCTGAGTTGAAGAAGTGCAAACAATCCTTTTCTTCAGCTGATACAATGGGATCTTCTTAGAGTGTGGGTGACTCGATGTTGAAAAGAACGTCCTTTCTGTTGTTAGATCTCTTAAAAAGTTTAGGCATCTACTCTCTAACAATAGGATCTACTAAATGGTTGCTCACCCTAGCATTAAAGAGTTTTTGTTGAACAAGGACATAAGTGAAAAGAGGGCAGGATGGATAGCAAGAGTTATGGAGTATGACACTAAGATCAAAGTTAAAAAATTGATAAGAGGAAAGGGTTTGTGTGAACATTTGGCTCAAGATTTGCAAGAGAACAAAGAGGCTGTCCTATTTCTGCAACTTGAGCGAAATGAAGCTGAAAATCAGCCTTCTTCAAGTTGGCTTCAAGATATGGCAATGTATCTTTAGCATGGTATGTATCCCCCTAATTTAAGCAGCCCCAAAAAGAGCTATTTTAGATTGCAATCAGTTCCCTTTTTGTTGGTTAATGGTGTCTTGTTCAGAAAAGATCTCAATGGTGCACTCTTGAGATGCATTGAACCAAAGCCAAATTGAAAAGATAACAGTTTTTTCCAAAGTAGCAAGTGATCATTTGTCTCAGCTTAAAGTGGTATTTGAAAGATGTAGAGAATATGGGGTGTCACTCAATCCCAAGAAGTGTGTTTTTTCTGTACATGAAGGCAAGTTGCTTGGTCATGTTATCTCTAGGCATGATATGAGTATTGATCCTGAAAGGGTGAGTTCTATTCTTGCTCTGTCCTTGCCAAAACATAAAAAGACATTGCAAAGCTTTGTTGGGAAGATTAACTTCATAAGGAGGTATGTTTCTGATTTTGCCTCATTGTCAAGGCCACTAACCAATATGCAGAAGAAAAATCAGGCTTTTACATGGACTAAAGGAGTAAGCAACTTTGAGGCCATTAAGCAAGCCATAGCTTCAGCTCCTTCACTTATCAATCCTGATTTTGCAAAGGATTTTATGCTATATGCTTATGTTAATGTTGATATAATATCAAGCATGTGGACTCAACACAACTAAGACAGTTTGGAGCAGCCAATATCATTTTTTAGTCAGAGTTTGCTGGAATATGAGATAAGGTATTCATTCATTGAAAAGCATGTCCTTTCTATTGTCAGATCTCTTAATAAGTTTAGGCATCTACTCTCTAACAACAGGATCTACTTAATGGTTGCTCACCCTAGCATTAAGGAGTTTCTGTTGAACAAGGACATAAGTGAAAAGAGGGCAAGATAGATAACAAGAGTCGTGGTGTATGCCATTAAGATCAAAGTTACAAAATTGATAAGAGGAAAAGGTTTGTGTGAGCATTTGACTCGAGATTTGTAAAAGAACAAAGAGGCTGTGCTATTTCTGCAACTTGAACCAAATGAAGCTGAAAATCAGCCTTCTTCAAGTTTGCTTCAAGATATGGCAATGTATCTTCAACATGGTACGTATCACCCTAATTTAAGCAACTCCAAAAGGAGGTATTTTAGATTGCAATCAGTTCCTTTTTTGCTGGTTAATGACATTTTGTTCAAAAAAAATCTCAATGGTTTTCTCTTGAGATGCATTGAACCAAGCCAAGTTGAAACTAAAAACATAAGGAAGAGAAGGGGACCCGTCATTGACTAAGAGATGAATCACCTTACTCGATGATCCACTACTGCTCCAGTTGCTCCAACTACAACTCCACAACACCTAAAAGAGTGGAAAAACAAGTTTGTTAGAATTCAGGGTTTTCTTTAAGCTTCAAATGGATTTGCATTCTAAGAAGGTATTGGATGAAGAAAATGTTGTGTTTAAGCACTCTTAAATAATGCATCTATCGGAAAAATTGTAGTGAATGATTCCAGTTTCCCTTTAACAGTTTGTGCATATAAAGTATTACATGAAGATGTCGACAAATAGAGTACAGATCAGAATTGAGTATCAGTCATTTTCAGATGTGTATGCATCATTTAAGAGTACTATTTCCAGATTTTGCAGGCATAATGAACAAGTTGTTGCAACAAATGAAGGAACATCGCAGTCTAGAAACAAAAAATGAAAGGAAACAAAATTCACAGTTATAAACAAGAAGAGTTTCATGTTTCCATTCTTTCATTCATATGCAACAATGAGAAAAACAAAGTGCAGGGTCTCACCAAGACAAGGAACGACCGACTTTTTCTTTCTTCTTTCCATGTAAAGGGCAAAAAGAATGAATATTGCAGAGCTTTCTTCCAAATCAGAAATGTAAAGGTACAAATGTTCTTCTAGCAAGGAGCAAATGTAGATGTTCATGCCATCATAAAGTTGTTTAAGCTTTTTCAACTAAACCCATGAGCAAAATCTGAATGAATGTTGCAGAGTATTGATGATTACAATTTTTGAATTTCACAAAAGGCATGCATGAGCTATCAATCCAACATGAGAGGGCAAATTTGAGGTCATGAAGGGTTTAATAGTGTGTCTTGTGCAGTCATAAGTCTTCAAAACATTGGTGTATCACCTAATTTTACACGATTTTTGTGAGTTTATGTTAATTTTCTTCCTTATCCCCAACAAGAGATTAGTTTAGGTGATTGATTTGGGGAACCAACCCTCTTTGGAGGTTCTTTTCAACATTGAGTCACCCACACTATGTGAAGATCCCATTGTATCAGTGTAAGAGAAGGATTGATTGCACTTCTTCAACTAGGTGTGCCAAAAACTGTTATCAAACTAAAGAGCACCCCGAATTGAAGAAGTGCAAGCAATCCTTCTCTTCAGTTGATACAATGGGATCTTCTCCGAGTGTGGGTGACTCAATGTTGAAAAGAAACCACACTCTGAGAAGATCCCATTGTATCAACTGAAGAGAAGGATTGCGTGCACTTTTTCAACTCATGGTGCTCTTCAGATTGATACCAGTTTTTTTCCCACTGGGCATGCCAAAAACTGTTATCAATTTGAAGAGCACCTTGAGTTGAAGAAGTGTAAGCAATCCTTTTCTTCTGCTGATACAATGTGATATTCTCAGAGTGTGAGTGACTCAATGTTGAAAAGAACTTCCAGAGAGAGTTGGTTTCCTGGATTAATCACCTAAACAAATTTCTTGCCGGGGATAAGGGAGAAAATTAACATAAACTTACAATAAGCATGTAAAATTAGGTGATACACCAATGTTTTGGAGACTTATGACTGCAAAAGGCACACTATTAGACCCTTCAAGACTTGCAAATATCACTTCATTCGCTGTTTGATTGACTTTCACACAAGGATTTCACAAAAGGCATGCACGAACTGTTAATCCAGCATGGGAGGGTAGATTTGAGGTCTTTTCCATTTCCAAATTGACTAACAAACTATATCTGCACTTAAAATAACTTTTGAAAGCTTCAAAATATCTTAATAGAGGTGATGGGATTCATAAATATGTAAAGGAAATAATATATTCACTTAATCACATTAAGGAACCCGCCTAACACACTTCAATTCAACTTGCAAATGGAGGAATTCAGTCTTTTATTGCATCTAATAGGTGTTGGAATTTCAGCATAGCCTTAGCATAACAAAATGACAAGCCTCCTCAATGCTTCAAAAGCATGGGTACATATAGAATAGAGAAGCAAAAAGTAAGAGGAAGAGAAGTGGAGCTAGAACTGTTTAACACTTCAGTTTGGAAGTGGAAAAGACCTCAAATCTGCCGTCCCATGCTGAATTGATAGCTCATGCATGCCTTTTGTGAAATTCTTGTGTGAAAGTCAATCAAACAACGAATGAAGTGATATTTGCAGGTCTTGAAGGGTCTAATAGCGTGGCTTGTGCAGTCATATGTCTCCAAAACATTGGTGTATCACCTAATTTTGCATGCTTTTTGTGAGTTTATGTTAATTTTAACCCTTATCCCCAACAAGAGATTGATTTAGGTGATTGATCTAGGGAACCAACCCTCTTTGGAGGTTCTTTTCAACATTGAGTCACCCACACCTTGAGAAGATCCAATTACATCAGCTAAAGAGAAGGATTGCTTGCACTTCTTCTACTTAGGGTGCTCTTCAGAATGATAATAGGAACCAATTGGTTGTTGACCTATAGACGTATGACTTAACAAGAGAAAAGCTTCCCTAATGGCTGCGAAATCCGTAATGGATTTGATAAATGCAGGCTTGTATGGTTTTGATCAATTGTGATTTTTAGAGGGTCTTGGGGAAAAAGGAAGGACATACTTAAAAAATGTGCAATTTTGACGAGGAATGATGAAAATGATGGTTTAATGAGGCCCAGGGGCCAATCAATGATGTTTTGGATAAAGGGGAGGCAATCGTGGGTGATTGCCACAGGTCGCTGGCAATTTGACAAAAATCGTCGGTGATTAGCCCAATCGCCGGCAATCGGGTGGGCGCGAAAAGTTTTGATATAAACGGTGGTTTGGAAGCTCATTTGGTATTATTGCGATCCAGAACCTAAGAGACCAAGAAACCCTAATTTTTGTGTTTTTCACTATTTTTAGGGAGATGGATGCAGCTGGAGGTGTGCAAAGTGACAAAGGCCCACACTTGCCGAGGTAGGTGTTTTTTTGATTTTTTATTGTTTTTTCTGAAAAATTGGAATCACTTAGAAACCGCTAGCGATTTCGTATGAAATCGCTGACGATTTTTATAGGGTGGCTAGCGATTCAAGTAGAGTCCCTTGTGATCCCAATGTTTTGTAAAAAGTTTGTAATTTTAAAGTGTATTTGATCGATTTTTGGTTGATTTTGGATTTGATTGTTTCTGATGGTTTATTGTTTCATTGTGGATGAAGGCTAGAGAGAGATTGACTACACAAGATAGGATCCCAAAGATACTAGATGATGCTCGAGCTTAGTTATTATATGCTGATTGGACTCGCTTGGAGGAGGTTGGGGTGGGAGGGATGCTTCATTATAGATGCATTCCTAGAGACATGGGGTTGGCGTTATTTGAGCGATGGGATCATGTCACATGCATGTTTCGTTTGCTTACAGGAGAGATGATGATGACCTTGGAGGATATACACCAGATATTATGCTTACCGGTACATGGTGAGCCGGTATATGTGATTGATGAAGTAGGAAGGGGTGCGGCGATGCAATGTTTGTATGGTGATGATGGAGCTGATGTGGTTAACATTTATGGGGTTTTTTCATATGGAACCTTATATAGTGATGAGGATGGTCGTGTCCTAGTCATGATGATGATGGGTATCAGTTTCTACATTTTGGATTCAGTCGGAGGCCGATTCTCATGGATGTTGACTGGAGTAGTGGTTGATATGATGGTTTATAGGACAATTTGCTCAGGCCCTTGCGTTGTTGGCACATGTTTACAGGGAGCTGTGTTCTTGGAGCACTAGGTGCGGGTTTGGGGTGGATGTGTCATTCTTATTAGAGTGCTGGGCCTACGAGCACATTGTAGTGGCTCGACTGAGAGGGGTGCTATGGGCGTGGTGGGTAGATTTGGAGTATTCAATGTTGTTTCATGGCCATGGGGCCTGTTAGAGGCGAGGATCATTACAGACAACTCCTAGTCGGCTTATAGGGCAAGGATGTTATTTGGAGGCCTTATACAAGTTTCCCAGTATGGCCTAGCACAGAGGGGGAGTTGAGGGCCATGCAACAAAATAGGTGGGTGCGAGCTCGGAGGGAGGACCAGTGGGAGTTGATTAGGTTTGGTGGTGTCAGACAACAATTTAGCTTGATTCAGGATGTGTTGGAGGCAGCAGTGGCCTATTGGCGGGATGATGCAGAGTTAGATGTGGCACTGCCAGTTGTCCTAGAGGCAGTTGACATGGCCGATGAGGAGGGGGTAGGGGAGTGGTGACGGGGCATGACAATGCTGGGGTGACAAAGGCCTACGCTGCATGGTGGCATGGGTAGCTAGATGGTTTTGAGAGGCGAGTGTGGGCTTGTGTAGAGGCCGTACCTCAGGAGGGTGGTGGTGAGGGTGGAGATGAGGATGATAGGGTGGCTTTATTGGAGGTCAGTGTAGTGAGTTTCGAGGCGGAGAAGGCCTCGTGGTTAGCTGAGCGGGCCACACTAGTAGTTGAGAGGGATACAGTGACTGGTGAGCGAGATGGGCTGAGCCAGTAGCTCATTGTTGTGCAGGCAGAGCTTACACAACCTAGAAATGACAAAGACAAATATAGGTGGGACAGAGAGGCCTTACGGAAGGTCTTTGAATTGACATGCGCTTCTATTTCAAGGGCTGAGCTACATGCAACCTGAGCTCAGACAAGTGTCAGATGGGGCCACCCGGTGATGAGTTGTGATATTATGAGGACATAGTGAGGTGGAGGCTTCCAGATGAGCCTCGCTATACTATATTTTTGGCTCGATGACGACATGTTCCTTCTGATAGTGCCGCGAGCATGGGGCAGCCACCTAGGGCTCCAGGCAAGGGAGTAGCCAAAGGCCTGGATGATGATCAAGAGAGTAGTGCTTGAGGGAGTGTCCAATTGACGAACATTCATTTTATTAGATAGTTTTGCAGATAGATTGTTGGTTTATAGATTTTTGATGTATGAGGCTCGTTTGAAGCCCTTGATGATGTATATAGACATGATTTTGATTTATATATACACATGGTTTTTATGTTTTGAGTTATGTTTTGAGTTTTGTAATTATTGCAATGTGATTAATGTAGTTGGTGATGATGTATTAGTTGATGATGTCAATTATATGAGTTATAGATGCATGTGAATTTATATTTAGATTAGAGATGTATGATGTGATTTTGATGATCTTGTATATGTTTGTGACAGATGGTGATCTTGTTGTTTGACTAATGCACTATGGATGGATAAGAACAAAATGTGAAATGTTTCCTTCTTTACTGTTCTGGACACATATAGTGTATGATGGTAAATTGATTTATACATATGATACTACACATACGGCCTTGTACTAGGTGTTAACATATGACTCACAATGGTTAGTCATACTAGGATCATTGATGGATGTGGGATAGTGGTATCTATCCTTTTCTTGACATGAGAAAGGTTTGTGTGTAGCAAGCATGGGGAAATGGGTTCTTCTTGATAGTTCCTAGGTTTTGCCCCAACTTTATTGTATTTTGCACAAGCTGATCAATGTGGGAAGCTTGCATTTTATGGGAAAGTTGATCAATGTGGGAAGCTTTCTTAGGATGGTTATTTTATTTTTTTGATTTTATGAGGGTTGATCGATGCGGGAAGCCCCCTTTTTGATATGAGTAGTCATCAATACAGGGAGTGGTCTTATTTTATGCATTTTTATTGGGTAGCCATCCTTTGTGGGAGTGTTCTACAACTTTATTTGACCTTATTCATTTTTATATCCGTCCTTTGAGGGATCAATCTATATTTTGATTGGATCCATCCCATATATATTTTGATTTTGAGCTAAGGGAAACCCTAGGTAACCACTTAGAAGGGGATAAAATAAGCGTGCAAGCTACACTTATGTCCTTGTCATGTCGTGAAATAGGATGAGATAGGGGGATGGTGAGAGTAATGATTATGGGGTTCCCTAATTGTGAGTAAGGAACTTGTCCATGAGGAATATGCTATGAGCAGAGCCATGGTGCCCATATTCAAGGTCATGATAGGTATGCTGACGGAAGACCACATGATTCCAAATCATTATGAGAGTGATATGATGTGTGGGTTGATGGATGGAGATCATAGTTTGACTAAGGTCTCATGAGTTGATAAGTTAACAATAGAACGACCACAAGTGCAGTGCATTAAGAGGCTCCTTTTCAGGTTTACCATCAAGGGAGGCTAAACGATAAGCCCCAGACCCATATTTATGAGTGATAATATATGGTCCAAGCCAATTCGGAGCAAGCTTTCCACATTTGCTCTTTTCCATGTTAGTGACATGTTGGTTTTCTTTGAGAACAAGATTGCCAATGTTAAAGTCACGTTGTTTGAGATGTTTGTTATAGGCTTGTTTGATTCGTTCTTGATAGATGTTGATATGTTCAAGGGAAGTTAGATGACATTCATCTAACAATTCAAGTTGTGATAGGCGTTCTTGATGATATTCTTCATCCGGGATGAAGTCTTTGAGAGAAACATGTAAGGATGGGATTTGGACTTCGAGAGGAAGAACGACTTTAGTGTCGTATACTAAGGAGAAGGGCGTAGTGCCCGTAGGGGTTCGAAAGTTGGTCAGATATACCCATAATGCAAATGGGATTTGGAGATGCCAATTTCTACCAACTTGGTCAATAGTTTTCATGAGGATTTTGTTGAGTGTTTTGTTGAATGCTTCGACTTGGCCGTTAGCTTACTGATAGTACGGAGATGAAAAACTAAGTTTGATGTTGTAAGTTTTGCAAAGTTTCCAAACTTTCTTGTTTTTGAAAGATTTGCCATTATTTGCGATGATTTTATGTGGTATGCCAAAAAGACAGATAATGTGATGATGGATGAAGTCAACGATTTTATCGGCTTTAGTGGAGATAAGGGGGATTGCTTCCACCCATTTAGTGAAATACTCAGTTGCTGTGATGATGGAATTGTGTCATTGTGATGAATGAGGGTTGATAAGGCCAATAAGGTCAAGCCCCCATTATGAGAAAGGCCACAAATCTTGTGTTGGTTGAAGAGTGTGGCTAGGATATGTGTGAGATTGGAATGTTGTTGACATTTGATGCATTTCTTGATGTAGTCACAACAGTCTTGGTTAAGTGTAGGCCAATAGTAGCCCATGCGTAAGATGTGTTTGGCGACGACCAAACCGTTGAAGTGTCCACCGCATATGCCATCATGGACTTCTTGGATAGCTAGATGAGCCTCCAGAGTTTTAAGACACTAGAGGAGGAGGCCGTCAAATCCTCTTTTGTAAAGGATACCTCCTAGTATGATGTAGTGAGATGTGCATTGTTGAAAACACCTTTTGCCATTTCTGGATAGATCTGGGGGTAGTTTGCTAGTAGAAAGATAGTCATATGTCTGTGTATACCAAGTGTCAGATGAGTTATCTTCTATGTGATTGATAGTTGGAAGATCAGTGTTGGTATAGGATGGTTGATCAAGTTTGTGTATGATGATGAAAAGTTTGGAATCATCTGGTGATAAAGGGATGAGAGAGGCAAGTGAAGCCATGGTGTCTGCAAATTTGTTAGATGAGTGAGGGGTGGTTTGGATTTCGTAGTGGTCAAAGAGTTGTAGTAAGTCTTCAACGATGGTTTTGTATTTTTGTAGGACCTCATTTTTACATTGGTAGATCCCTTTGATTTGGTTGATGACTAGTTGTGAGTCTTCGTAGATGTCAAGGATTTGTACACCGAGAAAGGTGGCAGTCTGAAGTCCCATGATGAGAGCCTCATTCTCTGCCATGTTATTAGTGCATTCAAAATTCAATTTGAAGGATAACAAAATAGGAGTGTCCCAAGGGGTATTATGACTATTTCGTTGCCTCCCCCTGTCTACATTTGGACCCACTAAAGAACAAGGTCATTTTAAGAGGGGTGTTATCATGATCTAGAGTGTTGATAGATTCATCAGGAAAGTGTTCACAAGGTAGTTGATTGGTAGGAAGGGGAGCTTTAAAGAGCTGATTGGCAATGACCTTGCCCCTTAATGGATTTCTGAGAGACAAATTCAGTCATTAGCATGAGCCATCTAGTGATACGATCATTGTGATATGGCTTGGAATGCATGGATTTGAGTGGATTAAAGTTGGTGACGATGTAGGTTTTGTGATTGAGAAGGTAGTGACGGAGTTTGGAAGTTGCGAAGTACAAGGCACAACACAACTTTTCAAACTTCTGAATAGCGAGTTTTGTACTCATGAAGGGTGCACTTAATGTAATAGACAACTTGTTCCTTACCTTTTTCATCTCGATGTGCCAACATGGCTCCCAAGGCATGGTCACTCGTGGAGATATAAAGATAGAAACTCCCCCTCGCGTGGAGGTGTAAGCACTGGTGGTGATAAAAGATATTGTTTGAGGGCATCAAATGCTTGTTGACAATTATCATCCCACTTGAAGTGGATGTCCTTTCTTAGAAGGTGATGGAAAGGTTGACAACAGTCTGATAATTGAGAAATGAAATGATGAATAGATTGGAGCTTTCCTTGAAGGCTATGAAGTTGTTTGAGATTAGTTGGTGGAGGCATTTTGATAATGGCTTTGACTTTAGTGGGGTCAACTTCAATTCCCTTGATAGACACTATAAATCCAAGGAGTTTTCCTATGAGAACTCCAAAAATGCACTTAGTGGGATTAAGACGGAGAAAGCACTGTAAAAGACGTGCAAAGATCACGTCATGGACAGCTATGTGGTCTCTTCGGTGTTTGGATTTACCTAAGAGATCATTGACATAGTCTTCTATGGTTTTGTGGATGAGGTCATGAAAGATGTAGGTCATGGCACGTTGATAAGTAGCTCCTACATTTTTCAAGCCAAAGGGAATTACTCTATAGCAGAAGGTTCCCCATGGGGTGATAAAGGATGTCTTGTGTTGATCCTCTGGTGCAATAAGGATTTGATTGTAACCAGAGAAACCATCCATAAGAGACATCATCTCATGGCCTGTTGTTAAATCGATGAGTTGGTCGATGTTGGGTAGAGGAAAATCATCTTTGGGGAAAGCAAGGTTCAAGTCTCGAAAGTTCGTGTAGATGCATAATTTTCTAGTGGCTTTAGTGATGGGTACGATGTTAGAAACCCATTGTGGATAATCAATAGGTAGTATGAAGTTGGCTGAAAGAAGATGTTGAATTTCTTCTTTGACTAAGTAGTGCGACACAAGGATGCATCCTACAAAGTTTTTGCTTCACGGGTTTGGCATCCAGGATGGTAATGATGTTGTGGATAATGATGTTAGGGTCTATACCCGACATGTCACTATAAGACCATGTGAAGGCTGGATTGTGTTTAGATAAGAAAACAATGAGGTGTTGGAGTTCATGCGAGTCTAAGGCTTGGCCAATTTTGACAATGTGCGGCTCTTGTCGTGTGATGATATTAACATCGGTGGTTGATTCGTTGAGAAGTGTAGGTGTGTCAGGAATAAGGGTTTTCTGAAGATAGTTGTCCTCAACACCCATGTAGGTCAGGATAACATTGTCATCATGGCAATGAAGAATGTCAATAGTAGGGGAATCTTCCTCTATCATATGTGGTAATGTGAGAGGAAGAGTTTTAGTTGTGCTGTTAGCTTGATAAGTCAAAGGTCCAAGTGTGATGGCATTAACTAAAAAAAAGTTAGATGGGATAGATACGGTGTCATCAACATCAGAGGATGGGTCTGATGATGATGATGGGCGTGGTTGTGATTCTAATATTGATGGTGATATATTAGAAGAAGGTAGTTTGAAGCCGAGGCTGTGTTTCTCGTGAGGTTTTCTTAAGTTTTTTAAAGGGTAAGTCATGCGGACCCTGCTCATATTGACCTAAACCAAAGCCTTTCCATGCACAACGGTGAAGGTAAGTGCTGACAAACTGAGGGTTATCTAAGAATGAAAAGTTAGAGGAAAATGGTTTTGTGTGCGGTTGGTCGTTGAGGCGAGATGATGGGCGGTTGAAATACACTAACTGTGTTTGGAGGAAAGGGGGGCCAAAGGAAATGACATTTCCTATGTTGGGCTCATAGAGTGGTTATTTTGTCAGGTCTCCCATATGTTTTAGGCGTAGGGAGTGCATTAAGAGCTAGAAGGTGATACTCCCCCAGTGAAATATGTTACATGACATCTTCAAAGGATTGATCATCCGGTAGTTTGGATGAGGGGATGGAAGAGCTTGTTGAAGATTGATATGAAGACATAAAGTCTTGTAGTGGAAGTAGTGTGTAGTTGGGTCTGTAGGTCATGTGGCATGGCTTGAAGGGATTATAAGGGTCGGATGTGAAGGTTTTACCCTCATGTTCATATTTTATACATCTATGTAGTGTTGATGGGATACAACGCATGACATGTATCCAAGGATGACCTAACAACATGTTATACTGGAACTCTCCTTCTACAAGATAGAAGATATCTCATGAAGGCTTTTAACGCCTATTTTGATGGGTAAAATGACCATGCCTAATGTGGGGGTACAATGTCATTGAAGGTACGTAACACAACAGGTGATTGGGAAACTATGGTGTCTGGTAGCTGAAGTTGTTTAAAGGCATGAGATGATATTATGTTAATGTTGGCGCCATTATCGATCATAACTCTCTTAATGAGAGTGTCATTGATTTGGGTGGTGATGAAGAGAGGAAGATCATGGTCTTCAGGTTGTAAGGATGGAATTTCAGAGTCCTCAAATGCAATAGCAACAAACATTTTAAGAGCACCAACGAGGTTGGCAAATGGTTGGGGGTCATCTGATGGTACTGAAATGGATTGAAGAGCTTCAATCATGGATTGTCGATGTTGTAGAGAATTTTGGATGAGCTTGTAAAGAGACATCTTAACAGGAGCCTGATGTAATTGTTTGATGACAACATTTTGTATGGATGTTGTAGATTGGATTTGCGGTGCCGCAAGGATGGAAACCTTGGCTTTAGAAAATGATGGGTTAGGTGATTCAGGGGGAGCAATAGGGATAGAGACCTTGGGCCTGTTTTGGTTCGGGGCTTTGGGGTCTTGTGCGTGTGCTCTTGTGGTTATACAAACGACATCTATCTGATGGAGTGGGGCTTTACTGGAGGAAGCCTTGTTTTATTAGAATGTGATGGAAGTGATGGTTTAGAAGTGGATGGTTTAGGTAATTTGATGGGTAGATATGATTTGATGTTGGATTTGATTATATCTAGATTGGAGGGTGGATGGTTTTTATCTACGGGGATAATTCCTTTGCTAGCAAGACTTTAAATTATGGCATGGAGGGATTTACAGTCCTCGGTGAAGTGTCCTGGCATGCGATGGTAAGCACAAAATGCCTCATAGTTATACCAAGAGGGTTTCCACCCTCGAGGATTAGATGGCTTAGTAGGGGGTAGTGTTATGATGGATGATCAGATGAGCTTCTCGAGGATTTTAGTATAATATCATGTTGTGGCTGAGTAGGATGATGATGATGGTGAAGGATTTTGGATATCTTTTGACGATTTAGAGGTTTGAAATATCGGGGTTGCGTTTTGTGTAGTACTTTTAGATGCTAGTTGAGGAACATCCTTAGAGTCTATGATGGTGATTACGAACTTGGATGAAGGATGAGGTCCCAAGATAGAGGGCATAGGTTGTGTTTTGTGATAGAGTTGTCTGGCGAATATTTGGTATAGTTTCAGTTTTCCTAGATGAATGATTTGTGGGATTTTGAATTGTATTCATAAGATTTTTGATTTGATGTTGGACGACGTGGTCTTGGAAAGAGCTATTCAAAATCTTGATGACAGGTGCTTTTTCTTGAGATCCTGAGGAGATGATAGAGGATGTCTGTGTGGGAGAGGTAGAGGTCTCTAGATGTTGTGATGTGGATGGGCTTGAAATCTCGACAGTGGGGGGATCTGAGGAGTGATGTTGTTTGGTTGGTGTTTCATCTATGGAAACACTGGGCGTAGTATGTGCATGTGTAAAGTCATTGACAATGTTGATAATGTGATGAGATATTACAATTTTGGATTAAGACTGACTACTAGATGGGGATGATTCAAAAAAGGTTGTTTAAACACGTTAAAACCTTGATTAGGAGGTGCATTCAGGTTATCAAGTTGTAATTAACCTCGGTCAATAAGATCTTGGAGGACATTTCTTAATGAATGACACCTTTCAATGTCATGTCCTCAGACTTGATGGTATTTGCACTAGTCATTGTCTCTATACCATGAAGGTTTTTAGATGTGGAAACATGTCGACGGGTTGGATGGGAGGGAGTTTAATCATATAAGTACAAAAATCTTCAAAGACAATCACTATAAGACTCCCCTATGGGTGTATACTTATGTTGGGGCTTGGATCAGTTTGAGATCTGAATGACCTTTAGATGTAGTTTTCAAAACAATTGTGTCTGCCGACCCTTTAGATTTGTTGTTGTTAGAAGAAGTTTTAAAAGAGGACTCAAGTTTTGGTTTCTTAGATCTCAGTTTAACTTTACTGTCCTTGAGGGAATGAAGTTCTAGTTTCCGGGCCATGGTAAAGGCTTCGTCAAATGTTTGAAAGGATTGAATTTGAAGGGTTGATGATATGTGCTTCACACAGGACCAAGAAAACAACTCGATAAACTCAATTTGTGGAAGAGAGAAGGATAGTTGGTTGATAATCCCTCGCCATCTGGTGATGAAATCAACAACGGACTCGTCCTCAAATTGTTTGATGGCATAGAAATCAGTGATGGAGATCCTATGAGCGATGTTAATGGAAAAATGTTATAGGAATAATTGTGCAAGTTGTGTGAATGAGAAAAGAGAATATTGTGGGATAATATTGTACCATTCAAGGGTAGGGCCAACTAAATACATGGGGAATGTCCTCAACATGAGATCCTGGTCATGAGCGATAAGATAACATGCATGACGGAAGGCCTTGATATGTTGTTGCGCGTCCTCTTTGCTATAAAACTTGATGAATTTAGGAAGTTCCTAGTATGGAGTATATGCCTTGAAAGGCACAGATGGGTGGATAGGCTCGCTACAGATTTGTTCGTATGAGAGGTTGTTTTTGGGTTCCATAGTGGCAGGTTCAAGACTAGTTATTCTACGTAAAAGTGCTTGCATGGGATCATTTTAGGATTGTGTGTTTCGAAGAGGAATGGATTGATTATAAGTGTGGGGGTTTGATTGCTGATACAAGTGATATGGTAATGGAATATTTTGAGAGGTAGGAATACTTGTTGGAATATTGTAAGTGTACTGGGAGACTAATGGTTGTGAGGGTTGGATGTATTGATAAGGGAAAGGAATAGAAGTGTGGACAAGAGTTTGTGATGGTTGTTGGATATAATGAGTGGAGATGTAACTATATTGTGAGACATGCGCAATAAATGTTTGTGGTGAGAAGGGGAGAGTACTAGTAATGGCACTCGTGTTGATAGGCGGTGTAGATGTAGGGATGGATAGGACTAGATTTTGGATTGAAGACGTAGGTTGCTGTGATGAAATAGGTTGAGACATGATCAACGGATTTGTAGAGGGACAACTAAGCTTGGAGGAGGAGGAGGAGCGACAGAGGCCGTGTGACTAGATGTGGATGGGGAGGTAGTAGTATGAATTTGTGTACCCTGCGGGCTAGATGAAGAAGCTGATGACGCAGGTGCTTATTGGTTGGCCGTGTTTTATGATGATATGACATTAAAGGTGAAAACTATAAATAAGAGTGGACGAAGTAGGTGTTGACATTCTTGTATCACTAGTAGAAGGGTGAGGAGAGATTTGCTTGATTACAGGTTGATAGTCGGGGTCGTAAAGTTTGGAGTAGTCGCAAGTGTCGACGACAGAAGATGGACAATATTTCAGATAGGGGGGACTAACTGATACACATACCTTTGGAAGAAAGGTAGCCACAAAGGGAAATGGGGTTGGCGTCTAAGAGTTCTGCAAAGATCGGATCACCACTTTGGAAGAACTACAGAAGGTCAAAACAAGGAGCTAAGGGTTAAGACAAGGAGCTTCTGATGTCGCAGATTGAGTACTGGGAGAATGTGGAGGTTCCTGATTTGTTTCTAAGGGTGTTTGTAATGGATCTGATGTGCTTGGAATATTTTGAACATGAGACTAGGTTGATTCTAAGGATTACTGAAGTGAATTTGCCATATTTGAGATGCTTTGAAGGCGAGACTGTGGTCTAGTCAGAACCATGAACTGAACAAACAAGCAATAAAGAAACGAAAGATGGTTATTTACAAGAAGCAAAAACCACACAATCACAAGAACGTTTTTAGATTATCTTGATTAACTTAAGAAAAGTGTGAAATGAAAAATGGCTGGAAGGAGGACTAGGAAAAGGCTAGCTAAGGCTGGTTTCAGGTGAGTTAAGGCTGGATTCCTCGATATACCTAAAGGTACATGAGGCCCAAGTTTGGTGTCAATACGAGGCATGGTATTGGGGCCTACCCCCTCACTTCATGATCCCGCAGTGATAAGGGTGTCAAGTGCTTAGTCGATATACCACCCACCAATTATTTATACTTGGTTAAAACATCGAGTCAACATCCCCTTGGTGATCAAATCCAAGTAGACCTAACAAGGATTGTTTTAGACACAAGTTTGATTTGTTATGTGGTTTAGTTGTGTATGAGGGGAATTTTGTGAATGCAATCATTTAACCCCTAATTAAACTATGTGAGCAAGAAAAATGAAGGTTCATTTTAAGATCCAAAAGGAAATGTTGATTTCGATGAAGACAAATCAAACAAAATGTGATGTTGAAAGAAAATGAAGGAAAAAAAAATGTACCTGTATTCGCTATTCCTTCTTGATTTCCCTTATTTTATGCTTTTTCTTGAAGAAATGATAGCAAAGCACTTCGAGCTGCAAAGTTAGACGATTCGATAGGAAAGAAAACAAGAAGATATAAAATCTAATAAAAAGGGACCAAGGGTCCCACCAGGCGTGCCATAATGTTTATGGTGAATTTTGGTTTGTTAATTATATGATAAACACCAAAAACTCAGAAGACAACAAGGTTTAACGATACTTGCACGAATAATACAATGTCGAGATGAATGGATGTAATAGATGTGAGAGACTCCTCCTTCCAGCGGATGAGAGAACCTACATGCAAAGATAGCTAAACAAGATAGATGTTAGACAAAGATTTGATGAGTTTCTCGACAAAGGCCGATCCCAAGAACCAATGTGATTTGTCAAAGGGTGTCAACTTGTTTTATAATCAATTGATATGATATGAAAGTAATTGATAATACAAGAATGAATTAGAAATCTAGGGGGATAGAAAGATCCTGTTCCACATGGTAGATGGCCTAAGTGAGGGCTACGACAAGTACTCAAAGTCCAAGAAGTAATCGAACCAAGCTTGTTTTACTGCATCCTATTCTTCATGTATGATTTCGAGTTGGTCTTTGATATCTTCAACGTCTGGTGTTAAGGTGATGACACAAAGGCTAAATCGTGTGCACTATGTCAAATTGTTCCCAAACAAAGGGTTGTTGGACAATGGGAAGGTCGTATATGTACTGGTGATGGGATGTGCCTGACTTGGTATAATCATCTACAGAGAAGAATAACTTGAAAATAGATAGGTTAGATAGAAAAAGATAGATATTTGATGACAAATATGATAAATATGATTAGAATGCTAAAATGACAGGGATTACTAGTGAGTCTGCATAGTCACTGATAATTTAGGTAAACCATTGGTGAGTACTATGAAAAATATTGATTCTTTGATATATGCAAATTGGATATAAAATGAAAGATCCAAATATTTATATGACATTTTATATTCTCTGATGATAATTTGAATATGAAAATAAACAACAATTCTTACCTTCGTTGAGAAAGGTTAAGAAATGATGTTGTGGGAACCTTATAGTGTTTGCGGAGCTTCCACAGACGCAATGAGGATGTTGAAGGTACCAAGATGATTGTGATGATGTCTTCTAAGTCTCCAATGAGTCAGAGCTTTGCTACAAACATTTGGGGATCCATTTGAAGGAGTTTGATGTTGCTTATATAATCGCTAGTGATTCGTTAGAATTGTTGGCGACCCATGAAAAGTGGGGAAACCCGCTTGGAAGTTGTTTTAATCACTTCTAAATGGGTAGATTCAGGTATGAGGACGAGTTGAAATGGTTGTGAGTAGGTTAAGGATGTTAGGGGGTTAAATGGTTGGGGTTAAAATGGGTTAGGATGGGTTGCAGGTGGTTAGGGAGGTTTAGGATAGGTAAATAAGATTTATGGGGAAGTAAATTGTGATTTTACGGGGGGTGAAGTCATGGTTTAGGATAATAAGATAGGTTTTATGGTTTTCAAATGAGGATGTGAAGGGTGCAGCCAAGAAATAGGTATCTACAATAGTTTTTTTAGCTTTTCTCCAACATTTGAGCACTTTGTTTCACCTTCCTCAAGCCTATTTTGGTGAGTTCTCTCATGCCGTAATTAGTGTTTGTCAATTATCTAAGGATTGAAACTATTCTAAACCCTCAAATTTACATAAATGATTACCACTTATTAGAATCTGATTTATATTTCAAGTTTTAATATTCTTATGTGTTTGGTGTGATTTTATTATAATAACCCCCCTCACAACAAATAAACAACCTATGTACGATAACGTGCATTTAATATCACAAGTAAAACAACACCTAAACAATGATAACATTAAACTATTATACACATTCTTACAATAATATTAAATTAATCAAACACCCTCCCTTAATGATTAAACCAGATACAATTTGAATGATTCAATGATTACATCAATTTGTAACCATGTTGCCAATAAGTGTCTCAATGGTTGCCATTCCATCGAGTTGGAGTACATGGGTAACTAGCCGCTACAATCATAAAGTAAATTAGGAAGTGGTGCTAAATATTGGGTTCACTTTGTTGTGCCTTGACGTATCGTCCTCTCTTGAACGTTTCATTTTTCACCTGTTTGATGTTAGAATAAACAATTCCAACACACTATATTATCATAACATATCCAAAACTAAACAACAATATAGTGCTATTTTATATCCTCTTAAGGGATATGTTCTTGCGTCCACCTTTCGAACGTTTGATGCCTAACGTTCTCCAAACTCGACTTCTTTTAAGGCATATGCCGCAAACAACACTATGGCCCATCTGCATGCTCATACCACCTACTCCATCCTTCATGGAAGCTTCCAATGTACCACATTCTCCATCTTTCAGTTTCAAGTGAATGTCATATTTGTTTTCCCATTTGACACCTTGTAAACACATTTTGACTTTCCTAAATGGACGAAGTCCATTCGTCATATTAGTCTTACGTAGTACAAACAAATATTAATAATTGAGGTGATCCTACCTCTCATGTCAAAGTACACCGGTACTTTCAACTTCTGCTAGTGGATGCGCTTTTGCTGTTTTGGGATCATACAATCCCTTCTTTGCAATATCAATTACAACCACTTTGTTATCATGAAGAGTAGTGACCATACATTTGCTTGCTTTATTTTTTTTATAAATATCAGGTTTCTTCGTTTCCTCACTTATGGATAGAGTATTTTTGTTCATATCAAAAACATACCTACCTTACATCCTTGAAAGTGTAACGAACAAAATTGGTCAATGTGACACAAATATCTTCACATCCACTAACATTGTGAGTCCAACCACCACCCAAAGAAATAGATTCATTATTACTATTATCTCCAATGAAATTAGCATACGAGTCTCTGTGACACAGAGTCAGTATACATTTGAATCAAAAGACTAGTTTGGAGATGCCATAAATGCAAAATCAGCAGTTACCTTTTGTTCATCTCCTTGAGCAACATTTGCATACCATGATCTCTTTCGACTTCTTGCTAGATCATTCTATCTCTTCCGAAAATCTTTTATTTAAAATTTCATGCTCTTTACAATAATGACATTTGCACTTTGACCTATCACCTTTGGAAGTCATGTGATGAATTGTCGGTGTTTCCTCTCCATTTTCCGTTAAACCATGCACTGAATGGATTTTTGGTACCAACTGAAGCTGATGCTTCTGTTTGAGTTTCCCTTCACTCCTCCTGCAACATAAGTGTTAGACAATTTCTCGAAATTGAGCTTTTGGCTCTCCATTCTCAAGTGCAGAGGTTCAACATATGAATCAAAGGATCTCGGTAAGCTACACAACACCAACTAACCACATCTTGAGCATTCACTGGCTTATAAATAGCAGACAATTAATCACAAAGATCTGTCACTAGCAACAAATACTCAGAGATTGATTGTCCCATCCTCCCTTCTGCAACTGAGGTGAAAACAACAAAGTTTTCAAATACAATGCACTTTCGGCTTTTGAAACTTTACTTGGTTTTGAGATTTTTCCACAAAATTGATGCTAAAGTGGCTTTTCTAACTTAAGGCACAAATGTATTGGAAATTGATAATTTCAGTTTCAATAAAACCTCTTTATGTCATTTGTTGTAATCTTCTGGATTAGCATCTGGTCTTTGGTTCTTTACCAAGGATACTTTGATCAAGATCCCCATACTCACCAATGATTGGGATCTTATGTCTCCATAGGCTGTAATTCTTCCTGGTCAATTTTTGTAACGGGTAACAGTAAATGTTGTATAATGGCCATTTTTACCTTACAACAAGACCACCTAGGTCACTAAAACCATTAATTCCTGCAAACTGCAAATCTCTAGACCAAATAGACACCACTATGGGCTTTGCCTACCCACCACAGACAAAATGTCAAATTTTCATGCACAAATACCCTCCCATTCAAAAAATTACAGAATTAATTCTCCCAGGTAATCTATAGGCATATATTTAATAATTTTTCTAAAAGTTTAAAAGTTATTAAACTCTACTAAAACATATTAAATAAAAAAAAATAACATGCTGTGCCCAGGTGGAAGCCCTAAATATTTATAGTGTGAAAACTATATAAATAAACTTTAAAAACGTTTAGAAGTTCCAAGCGGAGAATTCAGGCTGCAACTTCTTTTCCAAGTGTTTCCTTCCACCACTTGACACTTGAAATGTGCCGAGTCTCCTTCATTTCAGCAATCGCATTTCTCTGCTGCAAATCACGATCTTCATAATGCTTCAATGCCAAGAATACAACAAATGTATGCACACAACAAAATTTTGTAGATCATTCTTTCACTCTGGCAATAACGCTTTCATTCCTTGTGCATGTGCTGGTTACACCTTGCTGCTTATGCTACAGACACACCTCTCATCTTCAGCACATACTGGATGCCCCTTGTCAATGCAACAATAAATAAATCAATGCGGTGCCCCACTCCTCCTTCAATGTTTCCAGTTGCATTCACACCTCATCCGACAAAAAATGTCTCATTTCTCTGTTCCAACGCGTCTTAGAGTGCTTTTTTGAAAACTAATCAAATGCTCAGACAATGTTTATATCAAGGTCTTTGCCTCTAATGTTTTCTTGCTTGCCAGATGCTTTTATTTTCTCTTCCAGTAAAAACAGCAAATGCTTTCCTCTTGCTTTGACAAGGCTCTGATTTCCTAACAGATTCGCATGAGGGTTTGTGCCATACACTGTTTTTTTAATGCTTCCTCATTTTACTGCTCTTAAATACCTCATCAAGATTAACACTTATATCTAATATAAAGTGTTAACTAAGCAGGTGTTTGACAAGGAGAAGCATGGCCTGTATATTTATCAACTTCTATTAAATTAAATACAACCATTTGGATCACTAGGCCCAACTGACTCCTTCATCTGAAGGAGACTAAGAATTGGAGCAACATGATTGTGAAGCTATCCAACAAAACTTTCACCAACTTGGAATCTTTGATACTTATCAACCTGTGTCTGCATGGCTACTGGGTCCTTCACAACCTGACCTTTTGTGCACTATTCCTATTGCAAATCTTGCAGCCTCTGACCTGACACGAAGATGAGCATCATCCTAGGAAGAAGTATCCTTTTGATCATCTGTACCTTTACTGCACCATGAACATCAACCTGGGAAAACTCAACTACATTGACCCTATCTCGATGATAATTCTGTACCTCATGTATGAAGCATTTTTCATTGATGCCACCAACAACTCTGACCCATCAGGTGAGAGGTGATAAGTTTATACAGCAAAAAATTTCCAGATAACTGGTTTGCTCCTCATCAAGTATATCAAATAAATTTTGACAGAAAACATGAAACTCCTAAAATCTATTCAAAAACGCTACTAAATCACCATCCCTGTCCTTGAGTTAGCATCTAACTCAAGATGGTTCTCACCAGGCTTTGTCACTAGGTCGACCCCGAGGGACTTGTAAACGGTACCGGCGGTCAGAATTTGCAATGTTACATTCATGGTGCTCTCATAGAAATTGCTCATTTTCAAACTCAGAACCACATAAGGGTGTTGTATGCCACCGAAAATGCATCCTTTATACATTTTGCATTCCTTATTTCTCCATTTTAACACATTTTCCACAAATATTAGTAATAAGACTGAAAACAAAAAAGCATTTCCGATGGATTTGGAAATGGCAAATTTTACAAAATGAGGATCATACACCGACCTTTATGCAAATAGTAAATATAATGAAAATAGTATAGGCATGAGCTAAATGCACTGAAAAAAATGGGATTTAAAAGTTTGGATTTACATTTCATGGGAATGGACCTCTTGACCTCTAATGTTGTAAAAACACCTCTTTTGCCAAGTCTTATGCACAACTGTTTACAAATATGCATGTACTCTATGTGTGCATGCTGGTTCTTGGAACTGCACTACATGCAAAATAATGAGAATTGAGAGGTGAACTTATGACCTTTCCACTTACAATGTCTTCACTTAGTGTTTCAACCCACTCATCTGTAACCTTAACTGAAACAAGACATCAAATATTATATAACACCCAATCTTGAAAACAAGCTGATTAATAAAATAAATAAAAATTGCATGGCAGCAAGGAGGGGCAACAACAATACTTTTACTTATTTTGTAGGTGGGCGACAGCATCAAACTTAAGAGTTTTCCTGTAGGTGGGCTCCACAAAGACGACTTTAAAACGATTTAACAAAACAAACATTGCAAACAAACCAAAATATTGAATATGCAATTCTACAACACTGTACGGCACTCAGGCAGGGAAATATAATGCCATTTTTTTCAGAAGTTTCCATGCTTTTGGTGTTGCTTCAGCAAATATTCCAACTCCTTAAAACAAAGTCCCACGCCCCCAGAGTTTTTCTAATACTTCTACTTAGAAAATACAGTGCATTTCTCATGCTCAGACAAGTAGTTTCAGGCTTTTGACAGCCCTTGCACGTTGTACGGATCTGTACTGAGGCATACAGAACTTCTAGCATAAGATTTCACACCTTAACACAGCAATCGTACTCTAGCAGATGTCAAAAACGTTTTTTGAGCAGCATTTTTGTGTTTACAACACTTTAGCAACAGATTAGTGGTATTTAGCACTCCAGGATTTCCTTGAAATGCAAAGAACTACTTATCCAAACTTCTACATGTATTCCAAAAGCTTCTTGCAAGCAGATATCTTCACTTCCTCACATCTTCTTCTCTGCAATTTCGTATGCCATCACTTCTAGCTCCTCCATGGCTCATCGATGGTTTCCTCTCCAAAAACTTACCACACACATGTAATAAAAAGAATTTGCAACCTTCTCTTGAATTTTTTTCACTTGTGTAGCAAGTTTTTTTTTACCATGAACTAGATATGGTCTCTCACACATGCTTCTAATGGATGAAGCGGCTCTGATACCACTGTTCACAAATGGCCCAATGCCACAGAATTTATTGATAAAAGAAAAGTATAACATTATTCCAGATGCATACACTTAGACAACACCGCATTATTCACCCATAGGTTAAATAGTAAGATTATTTTACGGGACCCAACTTCCCAATGGGCCCAACTACCTAAAACTATTACTCAACTTTATTAAGCCTACTAATGTTACTTTAACACTTATATCTAATATAAAGTGTTAACTACTAAGGGGGTGTCTCACAAGGAGAAGCATGCCCAGCACATTTATTAACTTTATTAAATTAAATACAACCACTTGGATCACTAGCCCCAACATGAGACACCTAGTCGACACTCACAAGCTCACTGATTGACATGCTCTGATATCATATACTAGCAATTGCATGTGTTGCAAACTACGCAGGAAGGGATGTCCATGCATAATCTTGTATGTGTAATTCTACCCCATGCAACCATCAAAAGATTTGTTCTCCATCATCTTCACGCATTAGATAAACTTGGTTACAGCAGTCAACACATTCACAGAGGTTCTCGACAAATCCAATAGCTGTCCTAGGGACACGTTTAACAATTGAAATGCAGTTGTAAACTTCTCATTATGATGGCAGAGGATTAATATGTTTTCCTTCTTTCCCACGTCACTCAGTACATGTTTGTCAATCTGATGAAAATATCCTGCTGCCTTCATCTCACAAGACAATTTCTCCAACTTTGCATAAATCTCCCGTGTCTGTGGGTGTGATCTGTCCCCTACACGACGACGGCCTTTAATCCAACTACATCTAGCCACACAACCACCATGGGTTTATCTGGCATGTTGACGATAAAGTTTAGAGTTTCCGAAAGGTAGTTGCATGAACAACAATGTAAAGCATGCATACATAACAATTTAGGACAATCAAAAATGTCAATCATGCAGACACAATGATCAAGTGTAATACTGCCACAAGAGGTACTCACACCATTGAAGTATTTATAGCCCTCATCTGCCAAACTTGCATGGCATGCTAATGCAACAGAAATGAAGTTTAATCGGGCAGGATATGTTCCAGAGAACTTCATAACTCGAAAGAGTTTAATAACATCCTTACATAATCCATTTTGTGCATATCCTACAATCAAGACATTTCATGAGACCGCATCTCCTTGAGGCTTGTTGCTGAATAGCTGACATGCTATGTGTATCCTTAGACATTTTGCATACCTATCTAGTACAGTCTGACAGAGGCTTGGACGAGGCTAGAAAAGGTTGTGGATTCTGGGTTTACAGCTGCCAATTGCATTTTTTTGAAAGTTTCCAAGGCCTTTTAAACAAACCCATTTTGTGCCCATCCCGCAATCATTGCTGTCCATCAGATCACATTTCTTACAGCCATTTTTTTGAACAGTTCACATGCAGGTATCATTTTAATTCCTCTATCCTTTATAAATCTCCTTATCATTTGAATGTCACCTCTACAACACACTTTTGCGTAGGTGTTTGATAGAAGAACATAAGTTGCAGCATTTTGAAGATCCAACTCAAAGAAAAAAGTTGGTATAGCTAATTGTGGCTGCATATTCCTATGTGCTCTATAGAACCAAGCAAAGACATCCGCATAACCACCATACGTTTGATTGGCATGTTGATGATAAAGTTTAGAGTTTCCTCAAGTTAGCCAACACATCCAAGAATGTCAACCATACAGACTGATCAATTCTAGGTGTAATGCTATAAGAGGCACTCGCGTGCTTCCACAATTTGCGTACATATCTACCATGACAATTGCAACTAAACATATGATAAAGTCATTTCTCCATACTGCTTTAGCGGATGTCCTTGCCCTATTTCAAAGATTCTATTTTGGAACACGCTAGGGGTATGCCAGCAAAGATGAAGTGATCAGATTGGGCAGTTGGTTGCATTTAGTGAAATAGTATCAATGTGTTGTGAGGATGTATGTCTTCTGTCAGTAGCAATTATGATATTTCATGAGAAGAGATCACAAAAAATTGAACATTAGAACAACTGTTCCAGGCATTAAGTCAAACAGTTCACGTGCATGGCTGCATGCTGATAAAATAAACGAAGCTTACATGGTCAGGGCATCTTCTATTGTATATGTATTCTATAATCATGACAGTCCATGATACCACAATGTTTTTTAAGACATTTTGTTGAACAATTCACATGCATTGTATATGCCTCCACATTTTGCATACATGTGTCTCAGGGTACATGGTAATACCTCTAAAAAATAGCTTTTCATTATGCTTTGATGGATGTCCACGTGCTGTTCTCCCTAAACTGAAAATTGTGACAGCTTTTGTGTTTGGCACTATGTTGCCCTTTCGAAACACAATCGAGAATTGTATTTCATCTGCAGCTCTATCTTCCATCTCTAGAGAAGATCCCATCAAAGACAAATGCAATGGAGAAAGGGAAACGTTCTTGCATCTGAAAGTACAACCACAATAAAAATGAGGTTCTAGCATGCAATAACATTGTTACATTTGTTTCTAAACTGAAGTCTGACACTACAAACATGAGAAAATATTCTCCTAGTGAAGATGAACTATTTGTTTTATTAATCTCGAAAAACATGTAATAAAACCTTCTTCAGTTTCTCGTACATGGTTCTCAACCTCTGGCTGGCATGGACATTAGAACGCACACCAGTATCATACTGCTGGCTGTAAACTGCCGCAAAATACCTAAAAAGGGCCTTGTCAAAATCCCTTCCTCAGAGAGATCTTTCAAGAGCATGAGCCAAAATCTTAAGCTCCCCCTTATTGAAGGTGACGACACAAAGTTGCATGCTGGATCCGTTTCAGGTGAATCCATTTTATAAATATGGTAAGCCACGGCCGTGGTTGTGGTCTCATGTAACAAACAAAGCCGGTTCTGGTTAACAATAGCAACTGCAACCAAAATTGTCCTACGCTTAAGATCTGTAGGTATTTCCATACAACAATCCACAATCGCCGTCTTTAAATTATCCTTGGAAACTTTAGGTAATATTCGACAAAACAAAAACAGAGAGCACATCTCAGAGGGCTTTCCATAGTTGGTGGCAATAACAATAATCTAGAAGTTGTCTGACTTGGCAATCAATTCAATGGCCCCTTGCAGACCCCAACCTAGCAGCAGAGGAAAATCAGGCAAAGCCCAGCGTTGTTTTATGCAATAAATATGCCAAAATGGGTGGCCAGAAAAGAGCTTGCTGGGAACACAGCCGGAAGTACGACGTTTTCCAGCAAGTTTCTCTTCAAAGTTGGATGCCTCCGGTGTAGTGATTATTAACTCAAGCCGTAATTGTTACAATTCCACTCCTACTGTCAAGCAACAACCTCACAAACAATCAAACAATCAACGTACAACAATATGCTATCATTAGCATAAGTAAAACAAAGCCTAAACAATGATAACATCAAGCCATTCTCGGCATTATCACAATAATACCAAAATAACCTTATTAGAGAGATCAGCAAAAGATCCATGATATGATGCCAATGTTGCAATGGATGCTTGGTCAAATTCTAGGAAATACTACTTCGGTTTTGATAATACCTACTCTTAACTGAAAATAAAACACTGTTCCCTTTACAGCACCATCAATGTTGAAAAGTTAGATGCTGGCTTTGAAGTTAAAGAAGCTTATATTCAAACACAATAATTATCTGATGCACAAACGACAATGATTGTATCAATTCATATAAGAGACTTGGTGGCATGCATAGGTGTCATCTAGCAGTCTCCTTGTGATTTGACAATGTGATCATTTTGAAATCATTATTAGGGATGAGTTCTTCTCTCTCATATATTGGAGGAATTGATAAATTATTGGCTCCAGCTTTGACAGTACACCTGACAGACTTTTCAAAAACACGTAGAGCAGTTCAATTTAACATCTATTACTCTTGAGGTGCTGTTTCGGATGAAATTCTTTACCTAGAGTTCATCAGAGTGCCTTTAAAGTTCATCCAAGTGGAAAAAGATTTTCTAAGAATTATGCCTCTCTGCATTTCATTTTGCTTCAAAATTTGAAGGAAACTAAAAAATTAGGTGAAGTGCTCTCTAGTTGCTTCCTCCTTAATTTTCTTGGCTTATGTTTCCAATTAGTTAAGAATCGCCCCTCCTAAATGTTAGCATAAGTCTAAATCAAACGGTGAATGTCCAAGGAACTATTGTATCTGATGAGAAATTAAATTTAAGATCTATTAATCTTGAGGTGCTGCTTCAGATAAAATTCTGTCTTTCAAGTTCATCAGAGGAATTATTCTGTCGATTGAAAGGGAATTTCTAAGCATCATGTCTATATAGCAAGCATTTCATTTTGCTTTAAACAACAGAGAGACAGCTAAAACTTTCTCAGGGGAGATGCTAGAAAAGTTGTAGCTATTATACATATTATGGTTGTTCAGATGATGAATGTATAAAATTTCGGAGGCAGAACTAAATAATAATAAATTAAATATTAAAAACAGAAGAAATACATCAACCCATTGTGGCCCTAATCCCAGCAATTCTCACTGCCAGCTAACATTGATGCAGATTATGCCTTTTCCTAACAGAAAATATAAGGGAATGATGACTGCAACATTTCAGTAAGTTTTCAGAAGCATGTTCATTGTCAGCCTCATGTTTGTAAAGACCGTTAAGGTTCACATCTTGGCCAACAAATTCATGGATTCAACTCTTTCCACCCTTGCTCATGGCCTCGGCAATTCCGTTGAAGTCCAATAATCACTTTCTTTGAACTTCTTTGTGAGCTCAACATTTCAATAGAGGGCTCTTCAATAGATTCTTCATTATAGCTTTTCCAGAAGGTGGTTTTCGGAAAATGTTCCTAGTGAAAATGGAGGCAATAAAAAAGCGATGTGAAGCATGGAAAAATTGATCTTGACATCAGTCCTTGTTTCCAAAGTTCAGAATGAATCTTCACGGCAATTATAATAGATTCTTAATGGCATTTTTAATATGCATAGTTACCAGTTCCGGCTGGATCTACACCAAATCCAGTTCAGATTTCTCTAGCCCCCGGATAAGTTCAGTCAGAGTTCTTCCAGTTTTTTTGATTTATAAATATTTATATTTAGATAAATTATTCAAATTTTTGTATGGTATACAAATATAATATAATTACATTATTGATTTCTTTCATTGTATTTGTCAATTTTGCATATATACAAAAATGTGTTTATACACGTACATTCCAGCCCAGATTTTCCAAAATTCATCAACAATTCCAGATTTTTGGATTTTTCGCCCTCCTAAATGGATCTGGATTCCTGGACTTGGTAACTATGTTAATATGCTATTTGCACTAGCTAAAGTTTGTTATGATTTTTTTTTTGGATCCTATGGATAATTTGATCTCTGTGCTAGTTTCTGCTACATGCTTTTCTTCTGGGTTGTCAAGTACAAGATTGAATTGAAGTATCTGAGATCAAAATAAGTTTGAGTGCGTTTACAGTACATAGGCGACATAAATGATGTAATTTTTTTTTTCTGGTGTTTAAACTAAAACTCAAAGAGTAAGAGCCTAAGAGGTGTACTGGAAATTGTTTGTTAGATTTTGCACTGAATAATTAATAATCAACATAATGGACGTGCTGGTGCAGGGCTACCTGCCCTTCTTTTTCAAATGTCAAGATGTCAAATTGTATGTTATTAGCTTGTAGAGGAACAATAGTAGTTATTCATTGCGGCTGGTTTTTAGTGATTATAAACAGATGAATATTTTGTTCCTGAATTTACTTAGTTTTTGCATCTTGAACTTGAGCAGGTGCGGTTTCGCATTTGCAGGGAATGTAAACCTCTTGCAGAGAAGGATTTCAGAAAAGCTATAGAAGCCAATTACTTCGCTTATAATAAGTTTAAAAATGAACTTACTTCCCAGCAGGTTCTGATTTTTTCTCTCTGCTTTTTGCACTCATTAGTACCTGTTATTACATATGTTGCTTCAATATTGTAATCTCCGCTGAATCTTAAAACAAAAACTCCTTTTCTTGTGCTGCTTCTATTTATTTATCTTGTGCAATTTCTGGCAGGTTTCTGCTCTTCTTCAATTATTTTGCCCTGAAGGATTTGTTGATGGAAAGGTACAAAGTAATCAAAACTTATTATTAGGTCACTTAATTGCTGGTGGAACAAGGGGTTATTCTGCTTTGGATCGTGCAGAAACTCAATCTGAAAAGAGTATGGATATCAGTCCTAAAAATTCACCTTCCGTGAGATGTGAAGAGGATATATATGGCAAGGAAAGAGATTATTTGACCAATTCAAGAGTTGCAAACGGTCCATATAGTACAGATGCAAGTGGTAATTACTTCCAGATTTCTCTGTATGGTTCTACTGTACATCCTAGAGGAAGCAGTGTTCCAAGTCATATGTTTAATGAGCAGGCTGATGAAGATAATTTTCATCTCAAGGAAAAGCATCAGGATTCTCCACACCCATTATATACATCTAGCGCTTTACAGTCAAAGGATGGTGCGATATCAGGTTTGAGGTTCAGTGAAGGTTTAGAGAAAGGTAAATTCCAGGCACATGATTCTTTGGAGGCTTCTGATGCTTCTATTTCTAGATCTAGCCCATGGTTCCAGGAACAGATGACAGGTAATTTAATAGAACAAAACAGGGTTTTGCAGTCAAATCCTGTGGATGGAAAAGCATTCGCCCATGAATCAGATATTTCAGGGCAGGAAAGGGCTGAATACCTGAATAGAGTTTATGATATCTATGAACAGGAACAGCTCAGACCACAAGAAGATCTTGAAGTTTATGCTTCACAGGGCCTTCCGCATGGACGGATGGATGAATATAGCTTACATAATCACAAAAGAGTGTCAGAAGATACTGGAAACAATACGTCAAATTCAAATCCTTGGAAGAAATCACGTTACTACAGTGAGTCTTATGAAGACATCATGTTAAAAGAGCGAGTACCCTCTGTTAATGATGCCCCAGTTAATGCTGACTGGATGAGAAATGCATCACAGGTGGGAAATAAAATAGAAGAACCAAGTCACACACAAGTTTTTTCAAATATACACCATAATCCTCGAGAGTTGGAAAGAGGTCTCGTTTCTAAACCCACACAATCTGGTTTTCCTCCTTTATATGGTCCGGTGGGAGGATCAACATTCACTAATCACTATTGAATTACACAGGCGAGACACAAGCTGAAGGGTTTATGTGACACTTCTTTCGCCAAGTGTTTGCTGGAAGTTTCTAATATAGTGCTATGACGAGAATTATAGAAGCAATTAACTGGATAATTTTCTATTTCAGCCTGAAGCTTTCCATGAGGGCTTTGCAGGGTATATGCACATAGCACGGATGATTACTTAGTCATGTAATGTTTTGCAAACAATCTAAAAAGAAATTTGGATAAGACCAAAGGAATCTTAGCCAAGTATGCCTTATCCTTGATTCCATGGTTTCAATATGTGGGCCATTGGGGAGTTATAATTACCTTGCATGTCCATATTTATTTGATGATACTTGGTTGTAGTATGTGTACAGTCTTTTCTTTTTGCACTACCAGCTTCTTCTGTTTGCATTGAATTGATTGATTTGTAAGGTTCGAATCATGAATGCGTAAAAGCCAAAGGATTTGATTTTTAAAATCCCTTTCAAATGCTTATAACATTGAATGACAGAGTAAGACTTTATGTACCATTTAATTTTGTTTTCTGATAATGCATGTATGATGTTTCACTGTCAACACAGCTCTTAATACTGTTGCAATTCTGCCGTTATTCCTCTTACCCATTTTTTCTTTTCAAGAGTAATAAACACCCCATTTGTAATTAGGTGGAAATGGTGGCAACAAACAGATTATGAATGGGATCTGTGAGTTATTCACTATACTGAGTATGCATGTATGATGTGTCACTGTCAACTACTGTTGCAATTTTTCTGTTATTCCACTTCCTCATTTTTTCTTTTCAAGAGCAATAAAGACCCCTTTTGTAATGAGCTGGAAATGGTGGCAACGATGAGATTATGAATGGGATCTGTGAATTAGTCATACATACGAATGTTCTAGAACACAAGTACCGAGTTTCTGCTCTTGTAAACAGGTTGCAACCTTATATATTTTTTGTCATAAGTTCAATAGTTCCTAGTCTGTGTGGGTATTCATTTAACACTGTTTTCTTTGTTGGGATTGTGGAGAAAGGAGGCTGCATTTATTATATTTCTGTAAATATTAAATATAGGGCAAATATGGCAAATATCTATTATTAAGGTACAAATCAAATCTTAGGTCTCAGCCTTGCATGTAGCATGCCTGTATCTCTCGAGTTATGTAAAGAAGATTGTATCTCATGAGTTATGTAAAGATCATACTTACGGATAGAAATCACAATAGCTTCGATAAAGAGAATGTGCTTTATAATAAAAACCATATCCTGGAGTAACAGGCTTACGAATGTTCAAGGACTAAACATGATTATGATTAAGAAAAGCTTTAGACAACCTAGAACACTTGTATGATGGTCCTCGGAAGGACTTAAAGGTGTTATCTCTCATCCATTGCCGCCCCTGCAATTGGAAAGAGGAACAATCAGTATTACTTTTCCCATGTAAGGACCTGTTTTTTTGATTCCGTTGTTTCAGGGAAAAGCATGGACAATGTGCAGAAAGAGATATTTTTTTGATTGATGGTTTGCTCTTTACTTTTTTGATCCCATCACCAGCTACTAGATGACAGTGACCTTCAGTAAGATCTGTCATTGTATGAAGAGCTGGATGCCGTGCAACAAGCATCTACAGGCTGTTTATTTGGACATATGGCTTTGCTATTTAGGATAAATGATGGTCATGGTAGAGTTTCAAGTCTTCCACAAGGATGCTTCCCTGACCCTCTAGGGGCCGCTCTGGATGTCCCTTGCATTTTGAACTTTCGGGAGCATTGGGATGGGGACGGAATGTTCCCCTGGCATCCTCAACCACTTGTCAATCGACATTGATGTCCCCTTGGGATGTTTTTACTTATCAAAGAGCAGTTTTGGGGACATCCTTTTTTGAATGATAGGGTACTTCGAGGTGCCCTTGTGATGCCACGGACATACTAGATTACTTAGGATGTCCTGGGGACTTGGTGATGCCGCCCATACAGGGACATCCTTTTCTTGAAAATTTGGGTGCTTTGAGGTGCCCTTGTGAAGCCAGGAATTCCTTAGATTGCTTGGGATGTCTTGGGGACTTCACGACTCCCACCCATACAGATGGTGGGCACTGTGAAGTCTTTGGGATGTCCCCAACATTCTGGGATGTTTTCAGCCTTTCTGGAGATGTCCATACATCCTGGACACCTTTTTGAATCTTGAAAAACCAAAAACCAAAAACCAAAAAAACATTTAACATTAAAAAAAAGTAAAAATACCGAGAAGAGAAGGGTCTAACTTGGTTCTATATGTTTGTTCAAGTGTAACTCTGATGGGTTGATTCTGTATTCTGCATTCTTCTTCCATCATTCCCGCTTGTAGTCATATGCATTCAAGTAAAATGTAAAAGACCATGGAGTTTTGTATGGGAACAGCGTACCATTTTTGCATCAATCTATCCAGTGAGAGAAAAAGGTGAGAATGAGGGTAAGAAGAGATTATATAAGAAGAGCTTATGTGTGAAGTTTGCAGTATTACTTTATTTTTCAAATCCTTATAGTGTTAACCACAGCACCAATTTTTTTTTGTGTGGAAAGGCAGCTTGTGTGACTAAGGCTCGGGCAAACAATTATATCTTCTCCAGGCTCATCTTGGGTCCAGCTTTTGGTTTATATGAAGAGGGGAAAGTTTGGATAGATGAGTTTGTGGGTGTCGATAATGTTAACATTCCTTCCAACCTTGCGACGGAGCCGAACACCCTTTGTTTACCCCGCAGCGGATCCAAACACTATTTACGCCCTGCAATGGAGCCGAAGACGAGGTGAGCCCATTTTTGGGTTTCATGCAATAAGCACATTCACAAGAATATTGAGTGGTATCTGTGCATGTTCTTGTTTAATCAAGCATTACCAGTTCTACAAATGTATATTGATTCATTATTGAGTTGTTTTTGTGTATGTTCTGGTTTAATCTTTCGTTTGGCACAAACTCTTCTAATTCATCACTTTTCGACGTAACTATGTAATTACAAGTACTTAAAGTAGGGATTTCTAATTATATCTTTGTTATAAAACTACTACTTAATTTCAATTCCTTATTCCTCTTCTTCTTTTCCTTTTCCTTTTCCTTTTCCTTGAATGCTTCTTCAATGTCCCGTTTTTAGGGTCTATGATTACTTGTGCACCCTCCTATTTGCCCTTATTTTCCTCATCAAATTACTATTCTATCCTCTTTGGAGTCCTTAGCTCCTTCATTGGTCTCTGGACCTACTTTACTCTTACCCAAAAATGTAGTAAGATGTCACACCATAGTACTCGCACCAACCCATCTATTATGTTGTCGAGTTTCTCTTTATAGCTTATATAATCTTTTTTGATCCTTTTCATAATTTTCTAAGGTCCTTTTCATTTGTTAATTTCCCCTTCATATCCATTCTTTTAGGAGTACATCCCTATATTTCCCACCTGTCTATTCTATGCAAGGACTAAATGGAACCATGGCCTATCTCATCGCCAAGATCTTAAAAAAATGGGTCACTTTTCAAAATCCATTCCTCAAAATCCAATAACAAATTGGTTTTGTGCAAAACAAGAAGAAAAAAAATTATATAAATTTTTTTGTTATGTAGAAGTCTATGGTTGTTTTTACCCAATAATAGTCTACAACTCTTGTCTACTTCATGTCCAAGTTGCTTAATTTTTCTAGCTTCTCTTTGTTCCAAATGTACTCTTCTGCAGCTCTAGTTTTGAAATAGTAATACTCTAGAACCTTAACAACCACACAATTGGTTATCCTAGAATCTTGCAGCTAAATATTTCAAGGATATCACTATATATGATCTAATTGTATCTTCTTCATGATAATTCATGTCTCGACCACTTATCTTTCACAAAACTATTCATCTTCTCCTCTAGCCATCTCTATGTCTCGATAACCTTTTTAACATTTTTGGGTCTTGACAATGAAACCATTGTTAGAAGTGGTCCCTAGAATATGTTATCAAGACATGCTAAGGTTTTACACAAATGATTCATTTAAATTCCCTTAAACAATCTCCAGCAAGGATAAATCATATTTCTTATCACATATTGCGATTTTCACACTAAGCTATAGGACGAGAAAACTTAGAAATGCAAACATACAAGATAGAGTGAGATATTAAACAACAATACACCAATTTCTATTACATTTCCAAACCAAAAGTTAGCAACCAAACCTTTTTCCATTTGTTTTACACATTTTATACACTCAAAAGGAAAATTTTGGCCTTCCAATCCCTTCAACTTCCTTTTCTATGCTTGAGGATCTCTACATATTCCTTCTTTTGTTTTATCTACCGTATACATACACATTATATATTGTGTAAAGATAATACAGTAGAAAAAATACACCAAATCAGTTTTTAGGCCTTAATATCCCACCAACAATCACAAAAGTGTAATGAAAGAATTAGGTTTTGATTTCATTAAAGTAAATTATTTTTTGTAAAGATTAAATAATATCATGATAAAATGTAAGTTAACATATAGACCACTAGTTGAGTCTAGATAAATATGGTGATTGTAATAATATGTAATACCCATAAATTTTACCATCCAAAATGCAACAGAAAAACTGGCAATTTTTTTGGTTATAATATGCAACACTTATAACATTTGCACTTGTCCAATGACGTATAAAAACGGGCCCACATAATCACTAACACTTACTTTTGCATGATTCCAAGAAGCACAAGATTTACAAATTAACTTTTGAATTTATCGTGATTTGATACCGAAGAGGTATTTCGTTTGCGAAAGCACAAAAAATTTGATTATGACACAATTCCCCAAGGTAGTTGAGGTCCAAAACATTCTAGGGTCCAATCTAGAGTTAGGATTCCCTATTTTAATCTATTACCACTTTTCAGAACAC